>OZ035877.1:27188691-27788691 GCA_964034865.1 Eristalis intricaria
AAAAGTAGCCGAAAATTCAGATGTCCTGAAATGTGCTCCAACGCATCGGATTCTGTTAATACACACACGAACACATCACCAAAGGCGTTTTTAAGTCCTACATAGCTCTAATAGGAAAGATATGGCAGTTGGAGGATTACCTGACAAAACGCTAAAAACGACGATGCCGGCTATACAAAAGTAGCCGAAAATTCAGATGTCCTGAAATGCGCTCCAACGCATCTTATTATGTTAATACACACACGAACACATCACCAAAGGTGTTTTTAACGCTAAAAACGACGATGCCGGCTATACAAAAGTAGCCGAAAATTCAGATGTCCTGAAATGCGCTCCAACGCATCGGATTCTGTTAATACACACACGAACACATCACCAAAGGCGTTTTTAAGTCCTACATAGCTCTAATAGGAAAGATATGGCAGTTGGAGGATTACCTGACAAAACGCTAAGAAACGACGATGCCGGCTATACAAAAGTAGCCGAAAATTCAGATGTCCTGAAATGCGCTCCAACGCATCGGATTATGTTAATACACACACGAACACATCACCAAAGGTGTTTTTAAGTCCTAGATAGGTCTAATAGGAAAGATATGGCAGTTGGAGGATTACCTGACAAAACGCTAAAAACGACGATGCCGGCTATACAAAAGTAGCCGAAAATTCAGATGTCCTGAAATGCGCTCCAACGCATCTTATTATGTTAATACACACACGAACACATCACCAAAGGTGTTTTTAACGCTAAAAACGACGATGCCGGCTATACAAAAGTAGCCGAAAATTCAGATGTCCTGAAATGCGCTCCAACGCATCGGATTCTGTTAATACACACACGAACACATCACCAAAGGTGTTTTTAAGTCCTAGATAGGTCTAATAGGGCCGATATGGCAGTTGGAGGATGATGTGACAAAACGCTAAAAAAGGACGATGCCGGCTATACAAAAGTAGCCGAAAATTCAGATGTCCTGAAATGCGCTCCAACGCATCGGATTCTGTTAATACACACACGAACACATCACCAAAGGTGTTTTTAAGTCCTAGATAGCTCTAATAGGAAAGATATGGCAGTTGGAGGATTACCTGACAAAACGCTCCAACACGACGATGCTAGCTATACAAAATTTACCAAAAATTCAGATGTCCTGAAATGCGCTCCAACGCATCGGATTCTGTTAATACACACACGAACACATCACCAAAAGTGTTTTAAAGTCCTAGATAGGTCTAATAGGAAAGATATGGCAGTTGGAGGATTACCTGACAAAACGCTAAAAACGACGAAGACGGCTATACAAAAGAAGCCGAAAATTTAGATGTCCTGAAATGCGCTCCAACGCATCGGATTCTGTTAATACACACACGAACACATCACCAAAGGTGTTTTTAAGTCCTAGATAGCTCTAATAGGAAAGATATGGCAGTTGGAGGATTACCTGACAAAACGCTAAAAACGACGATGCCGGCTATACAAAAGTAGCCGAAAATTCAGATGTCCTGAAATGCGCTCCAACGCATCTTATTATGTTAATACACACACGAACACATCACCAAAGGTGTTTTAAGTCCTAGATAGCTCTAATAGGGCCGATATGGCAGTTGGAGGATTACCTGACAAAACGCTAAGAAACGACGATGTCGGCAATACAAAAGTAGCCGAAAATTCAGATGTCCTGAAATGCGCTCCAACGCATCTGATTATGTTAATACACAGACGAACACATCACCAAAGGTATCGGATTCTGTTAATACACACACGAACACATCACCAAAGGTGTTTTTAAGTCCTAGATAGCTCTAATAGGGCCGATATGGCAGTTGGAGGATTACCTGACAAAACGCTAAAAACGACGATGCCGGCTATACAAAAGTAGCCGAAAATTCAGATGTCCTGAAATGCGCTCCAACGCATCTTATTATGTTAATACACACACGAACACATCACCAAAGGTGTTTTTAAGTCCTAGATAGGTCTAATAGGAAAGATATGGCAGTTGGAGGATTACCTGACAAAACGCTAAGAAACGACGATGCCGGCAATACAAAAGTAGCCGAAAATTCAGATGTCCTGAAATGCGCTCCAACGCATCTTATTATGTTAATACACACACGAACACATCACCAAAGGTGTTTTTAAGTCCTAGATAGCTCTAATAGGAAAGATATGGCAGTTGGAGGATTACCTCACAAAACGCTAAGAAACGACGATGCCGGCAATACAAAAGTAGCCGAAAATTCAGATGTCCTGAAATGCGCTCCAACGCATCTTATTATGTTAATACACACACGAACACATCACCAAAGGTGTTTTTAAGTCCTAGATAGCTCTAATAGGAAAGATATGGCAGTTGGAGGATTACCTGACAAAACGCTAAGAAACGACGATGCCGGCAATACAAAAGTAGCCGAAAATTCAGATGTCCTGAAATGCGCTCCAACGCATCTGATTATGTTAATACACACACGAACACATCACCAAAGGTATCGGATTCTGTTAATACACACACGAACACATCACCAAAGGTGTTTTTAAGTCCTAGATAGCTCTAATAGGAAAGATATGGCAGTTGGAGGATTACCTGACAAAACGCTAAGAAACGACGATGCCGGCAATACAAAAGTAGCCGAAAATTCAGATGTCCTGAAATGCGCTCCAACGCATCTGATTATGTTAATACACACACGAACACATCACCAAAGGTATCGGATTCTGTTAATACACACACGAACACATCACCAAAGGTGTTTTTAAGTCCTAGATAGCTCTAATAGGAAAGATATGGCAGTTGGAGGATTACCTGACAAAACGCTAAGAAACGACGATGCCGGCAATACAAAAGTAGCCGAAAATTCAGATGTCCTGAAATGCGCTCCAACGCATCTGATTATGTTAATACACACACGAACACATCACCAAAGGTATCGGATTCTGTTAATACACACACGAACACATCACCAAAGGTGTTTTTAAGTCCTAGATAGCTCTAATAGGAAAGATATGGCAGTTGGAGGATTACCTGACAAAACGCTAAGAAACGACGATGCCGGCAATACAAAAGTAGCCGAAAATTCAGATGTCCTGAAATGCGCTCCAACGCATCTTATTATGTTAATACACACACGAACACATCACCAAAGGTGTTTTTAAGTCCTAGATAGCTCTAATAGGAAAGATATGGCAGTTGGAGGATTACCTGACAAAACGCTAGAAACGACGATGCGGCAATACAAAAGTAGCCGAAAATTCAGATGTCCTGAAATGCGCTCCAACGCATCTGATTATGTTAATACACACACGAACACATCACCAAAGGTATCGGATTCTGTTAATACACACACGAACACATCACCAAAGGTGTTTTTAAGTCCTAGATAGCTCTAATAGGAAAGATATGGCAGTTGGAGGATTACCTGACAAAACGCTAAGAAACGACGATGCCGGCAATACAAAAGTAGCCGAAAATTCAGATGTCCTGAAATGCGCTCCAACGCATCTGATTATGTTAATACACACACGAACACATCACCAAAGGTATCGGATTCTGTTAATACACACACGAACACATCACCAAAGGTGT
Organism: Eristalis intricaria; assembly: GCA_964034865.1. Taxonomy (NCBI): domain Eukaryota; kingdom Metazoa; phylum Arthropoda; class Insecta; order Diptera; family Syrphidae; genus Eristalis; species Eristalis intricaria. The sequence continues at coordinate 27,192,275 of OZ035877.1, forward strand.
TTTTAAGTCCTAGATAGCTCTAATAGGAAAGATATGGCAGTTGGAGGATTACCTGACAAAACGCTAAGAAACGACGATGCCGGCAATACAAAAGTAGCCGAAAATTCAGATGTCCTGAAATGCGCTCCAACGCATCTGATTATGTTAATACACACACGAACACATCACCAAAGGTATCGGATTCTGTTAATACACACACGAACACATCACCAAAGGTGTTTTTAAGTCCTAGATAGCTCTAATAGGAAAGATATGGCAGTTGGAGGATTACCTGACAAAACGCTAAGAAACGACGATGCCGGCAATACAAAAGTAGCCGAAAATTTCAGATGTCCTGAAATGCGCTCCAACGCATCTTATTATGTTAATACACACACGAACACATCACCAAAGGTGTTTTTAAGTCCTAGATAGCTCTAATAGGAAAGATATGGCAGTTGGAGGATTACCTGACAAAACGCTAAGAAACGACGATGCCGGCAATACAAAAGTAGCCGAAAATTCAGATGTCCTGAAATGCGCTCCAACGCATCTGATTATGTTAATACACACACGAACACATCACCAAAGGTATCGGATTCTGTTAATACACACACGAACACATCACCAAAGGTGTTTTTAAGTCCTAGATAGCTCTAATAGGAAAGATATGGCAGTTGGAGGATTACCTGACAAAACGCTAAGAAACGACGATGCCGGCAATACAAAAGTAGCCGAAAATTCAGATGTCCTGAAATGCGCTCCAACGCATCTTATTATGTTAATACACACACGAACACATCACCAAAGGTGTTTTAAAGTCCTAGATAGGTCTAATAGGGCCGATATGGCAGTTGGAGGATTACCTGACAAAACGCTAAAAACGACGATGCCGGCTATACAAAAGTAGCCGAAAATTCAGATGTCCTGAAATGCGCTCCAACGCATCGGATTCTGTTAATACACACACGAACACATCACCAAAGGTGTTTTTAAGTCCTAGATAGCTCTAATAGGGCCGATATAGCAGTTGGAGGATTACCTGACAAAACGCTAAAAACGACGATGCCGGCTATACAAAAGTAGCCGAAAATTCAGATGTCCTGAAATGAGCTCCAACGCATCGGATTCTGTTAATACACACACGAACACATCACCAAAGGTGTTTTTAAGTCCTAGGTAGGTCTAATAGGAAAGATATGGCAGTTGGAGGATTACCTGACAAAACGCTAAAAACGACGATGCTGGCAATACAAAAGTAGCCGAAAATTCAGATGTCCTGAAATGCGCTCCAACGCATCGGATTCTGTTAATACACACACGAACACATCACCAAAGGTGTTTTTAAGTCCTAGATAGCTCTAATAGGAAAGATATGGCAGTTGGAGGATTACCTGACAAAACGCTAAAAACGACGATGCCGGCTATACAAAAGTAGCCGAAAATTCAGATGTCGTGAAATGCGCTCCAACGCATCGGATTCTGTTAATACACACACGACCACATCACCAAAGGTGTTTTTAAGTCCTAGATAGCTCTAATAGGAAAGATATGGCAGTTGGAGGATTACCTGACAAAACGCTAAGAAACGACGATGCCGGCAATACAAAAGTAGCCGAAAATTCAGATGTCCTGAAATGCGCTCCAACGCATCGGATTCTGTTAATACACACACGAACACATCACCAAAGGTGTTTTTAAGTCCTAGATAGCTCTAATAGGAAAGATATGGCAGTTGGAGGATTACCTGACAAAACGCTAAAAACGACGATGCCGGCTATACAAAAGTAGCCGAAAATTCAGATGTCGTGAAATGCGCTCCAACGCATCGGATTCTGTTAATACACACACGACCACATCACCAAAGGTGTTTTTAAGTCCTAGATAGCTCTAATAGGAAAGATATGGCAGTTGGAGGATTACCTGACAAAACGCTAAAAACGACGATGCTGGCAATACAAAAGTAGCCGAAAATTCAGATGTCCTGAAATGCGCTCCAACGCATCGGATTCTGTTAATACACACACGAACACATCACCAAAGGTGTTTTTAAGTCCTAGATAGCTCTAATAGGAAAGATATGGCAGTTGGAGGATTACCTGACAAAACGCTAAAAACGACGATGCCGGCTATACAAAAGTAGCCGAAAATTCAGATGTCGTGAAATGCGCTCCAACGCATCGGATTCTGTTAATACACACACGACCACATCACCAAAGGTGTTTTTAAGTCCTAGATAGCTCTAATAGGGCCGATATAGCAGTTGGAGGATTACCTGACAAAACGCTAAAAACGACGATGCCGGCTATACAAAAGTAGCCGAAAATTCAGATGTCCTGAAATGAGCTCCAACGCATCGGATTCTGTTAATACACACACGAACACATCACCAAAGGTGTTTTTAAGTCCTAGGTAGGTCTAATAGGAAAGATATGGCAGTTGGAGGATTACCTGACAAAACGCTAAAAACGACGATGCTGGCAATACAAAAGTAGCCGAAAATTCAGATGTCCTGAAATGCGCTCCAACGCATCGGATTCTGTTAATACACACACGAACACATCACCAAAGGTGTTTTTAAGTCCTAGATAGCTCTAATAGGAAAGATATGGCAGTTGGAGGATTACCTGACAAAACGCTAAAAACGACGATGCCGGCTATACAAAAGTAGCCGAAAATTCAGATGTCGTGAAATGCGCTCCAACGCATCGGATTCTGTTAATACACACACGACCACATCACCAAAGGTGTTTTTAAGTCCTAGATAGCTCTAATAGGAAAGATATGGCAGTTGGAGGATTACCTGACAAAACGCTAAGAAACGACGATGCCGGCAATACAAAAGTAGCCGAAAATTCAGATGTCCTGAAATGCGCTCCAACGCATCGGATTCTGTTAATACACACACGACCACATCACCAAAGGTGTTTTTAAGTCCTAGATAGCTCTAATAGGAAAGATATGGCAGTTGGAGGATTACCTGACAAAACGCTAAGAAACGACGATGCCGGCAATACAAAAGTAGCCGAAAATTCAGATGTCCTGAAATGCGCTCCAACGCATCGGATTCTGTTAATACACACACGAACACATCACCAAAGGTGTTTTTAAGTCCTAGATAGCTCTAATAGGAAAGATATGGCAGTTGGAGGATTACCTGACAAAACGCTAAAAACGACGATGCCGGCTATACAAAAGTAGCCGAAAATTCAGATGTCGTGAAATGCGCTCCAACGCATCGGATTCTGTTAATACACACACGACCACATCACCAAAGGTGTTTTTAAGTCCTAGATAGCTCTAATAGGAAAGATATGGCAGTTGGAGGATTACCTGACAAAACGCTAAAAACGACGATGCTGGCAATACAAAAGTAGCCGAAAATTCAGATGTCCTGAAATGCGCTCCAACGCATCGGATTCTGTTAATACACACACGAACACATCACCAAAGGTGTTTTTAAGTCCTAGATAGCTCTAATAGGAAAGATATGGCAGTTGGAGGATTACCTGACAAAACGCTAAGAAACGACGATGCCGGCAATACAAAAGTAGCCGAAAATTCAGATGTCCTGAAATGCGCTCCAACGCATCGGATTCTGTTAATACACACACGAACACATCACCAAAGGTGTTTTTAAGTCCTAGATAAGTCTAATAGGGCCGATATGGCAGTTGGAGGATTACCTGACAAAACGCTAAGAAACGACGATGCCGGCAATACAAAAGTAGCCGAAAATTCAGATGTCCTGAAATGCGCTCCAACGCATCGGATTCTGTTAATACACACACGAACACATCACCAAAGGTGTTTTTAAGTCCTAGATAGCTCTAATAGGAAAGATATGGCAGTTGGAGGATTACCTGACAAAACGCTAAAAACGACGATGCCGGCTATACAAAAGTAGCCGAAAATTCAGATGTCGTGAAATGCGCTCCAACGCATCGGATTCTGTTAATACACACACGACCACATCACCAAAGGTGTTTTTAAGTCCTAGATAGCTCTAATAGGAAAGATATGGCAGTTGGAGGATTACCTGACAAAACGCTAAAAACGACGATGCTGGCAATACAAAAGTAGCCGAAAATTCAGATGTCCTGAAATGCGCTCCAACGCATCGGATTCTGTTAATACACACACGAACACATCACCAAAGGTGTTTTTAAGTCCTAGATAGCTCTAATAGGAAAGATATGGCAGTTGGAGGATTACCTGACAAAACGCTAAGAAACGACGATGCCGGCAATACAAAAGTAGCCGAAAATTCAGATGTCCTGAAATGCGCTCCAACGCATCGGATTCTGTTAATACACACACGAACACATCACCAAAGGTGTTTTTAAGTCCTAGATAGCTCTAATAGGAAAGATATGGCAGTTGGAGGATTACCTGACAAAACGCTAAAAACGACGATGCTGGCAATACAAAAGTAGCCGAAAATTCAGATGTCCTGAAATGCGCTCCAACGCATCGGATTCTGTTAATACACACACGAACACATCACCAAAGGTGTTTTTAAGTCCTAGATAAGTCTAATAGGGCGAATATGGCAGTTGGAGGATTACCTGACAAAACGCTAAAAACGACGATGCTGGCAATACAAAAGTAGCCGAAAATTCAGATGTCCTGAAATGCGCTCCAACGCATCGGATTCTGTTAATACACACACGAACACATCACCAAAGGTGTTTTTAAGTCCTAGATAGCTCTAATAGGAAAGATATGGCAGTTGGAGGATTACCTGACAAAACGCTAAAAACGACGATGCTGGCAATACAAAAGTAGCCGAAAATTCAGATGTCCTGAAATGCGCTCCAACGCATCGGATTCTGTTAATACACACACGAACACATCACCAAAGGTGTTTTTAAGTCCTAGATAGCTCTAATAGGAAAGATATGGCAGTTGGAGGATTACCTGACAAAACGCTAAGAAACGACGATGCCGGCAATACAAAAGTAGCCGAAAATTCAGATGTCCTGAAATGCGCTCCAACGCATCGGATTCTGTTAATACACACACGAACACATCACCAAAGGTGTTTTTAAGTCCTAGATAAGTCTAATAGGGCCGATATGGCAGTTGGAGGATTACCTGACAAAACGCTAAAAACGACGATGCCGGCTATACAAAAGTAGCCGAAAATTCAGATGTCCTGAAATGAGCTCCAACGCATCGGATTCTGTTAATACACACACGAACACATCACCAAAGGTGTTTTTAAGTCCTAGATAGCTCTAATAGGAAAGATATGGCAGTTGGAGGATTACCTGACAAAACGCTAAAAACGACGATGCCGGCTATACAAAAGTAGCCGAAAATTCAGATGTCGTGAAATGCGCTCCAACGCATCGGATTCTGTTAATACACACACGACCACATCACCAAAGGTGTTTTTAAGTCCTAGATAGCTCTAATAGGAAAGATATGGCAGTTGGAGGATTACCTGACAAAACGCTAAAAACGACGATGCTGGCAATACAAAAGTAGCCGAAAATTCAGATGTCCTGAAATGCGCTCCAACGCATCGGATTCTGTTAATACACACACGAACACATCACCAAAGGTGTTTTAAAGTCCTAGATAGGTCTATTAGGGCCGATATGGCAGTTGGAGGATTACCTGACAAAACGCTAAGAAACGACGATGCCGGCTATACAAAAGTAGCCGAGAATTCAGATGTCCTGAAATGCGCTCCAACGCATCGGATTCTGTTAATACACACACGAACACATCACCAAAGGTGTTTTTAAGTCCTAGATAGGTCTAATAGGAAAGATATGGCAGTTGGAGGATTACCTGACAAAACGCTAAAAACGACGATGCTGGCAATACAAAAGTAGCCGAAAATTCAGATGTCCTGAAATGCGCTCCAACGCATCTGATTCTGTTAATACACACACGAACACATCACCAAAGGCGTTTTAAAGTCCTAGATAGGTCTATTAGGGCCGATATGGCAGTTGGAGGATTACCTGACAAAACGCTAAGAAACGACGATGCCGGCTATACAAAAGTAGCCGAGAATTCAGATGTCCTGAAATGCGCTCCAACGCATCGGATTCTGTTAATACACACACGAACACATCACCAAAGGTGTTTTAAAGTCCTAGATAGGTCTATTAGGGCCGATATGGCAGTTGGAGGATTACCTGACAAAACGCTAAGAAACGACGATGCCGGCTATACAAAAGTAGCCGAGAATTCAGATGTCCTGAAATGCGCTCCAACGCATCGGATTCTGTTAATACACACACGAACACATCACCAAAGGTGTTTTTAAGTCCTAGATAGCTCTAATAGGAAAGATATGGCAGTTGGAGGATTACCTGACAAAACGCTAAGAAACGACGATGCCGGCTATACAAAAGTAGCCGAGAATTCAGATGTCCTGAAATGCGCTCCAACGCATCGGATTCTGTTAATACACACACGAACACATCACCAAAGGTGTTTTAAAGTCCTAGATAGGTCTATTAGGGCCGATATGGCAGTTGGAGGATTACCTGACAAAACGCTAAGAAACGACGATGCCGGCTATACAAAAGTAGCCGAGAATTCAGATGTCCTGAAATGCGCTCCAACGCATCGGATTCTGTTAATACACACACGAACACATCACCAAAGGTGTTTTTAAGTCCTAGATAGCTCTAATAGGAAAGATATGGCAGTTGGAGGATTACCTGACAAAACGCTAAGAAACGACGATGCCGGCTATACAAAAGTAGCCGAGAATTCAGATGTCCTGAAATGCGCTCCAACGCATCGGATTCTGTTAATACACACACGAACACATCACCAAAGGTGTTTTTAAGTCCTAGATAGGTCTAATAGGAAAGATATGGCAGTTGGAGGATTACCTGACAAAACGCTAAAAACGACGATGCTGGCAATACAAAAGTAGCCGAAAATTCAGATGTCCTGAAATGCGCTCCAACGCATCTGATTCTGTTAATACACACACGAACACATCACCAAAGGCGTTTTAAAGTCCTAGATAGGTCTATTAGGGCCGATATGGCAGTTGGAGGATTACCTGACAAAACGCTAAGAAACGACGATGCCGGCTATACAAAAGTAGCCGAGAATTCAGATGTCCTGAAATGCGCTCCAACGCATCGGATTCTGTTAATACACACACGAACACATCACCAAAGGTGTTTTTAAGTCCTAGATAGCTCTAATAGGAAAGATATGGCAGTTGGAGGATTACCTGACAAAACGCTAAGAAACGACGATGCCGGCTATACAAAAGTAGCCGAGAATTCAGATGTCCTGAAATGCGCTCCAACGCATCGGATTCTGTTAATACACACACGAACACATCACCAAAGGTGTTTTTAAGTCCTAGATAGGTCTAATAGGAAAGATATGGCAGTTGGAGGATTACCTGACAAAACGCTAAAAACGACGATGCTGGCAATACAAAAGTAGCCGAAAATTCAGATGTCCTGAAATGCGCTCCAACGCATCTGATTCTGTTAATACACACACGAACACATCACCAAAGGCGTTTTAAAGTCCTAGATAGGTCTATTAGGGCCGATATGGCAGTTGGAGGATTACCTGACAAAACGCTAAGAAACGACGATGCCGGCTATACAAAAGTAGCCGAGAATTCAGATGTCCTGAAATGCGCTCCAACGCATCGGATTCTGTTAATACACACACGAACACATCACCAAAGGTGTTTTTAAGTCCTAGATAGCTCTAATAGGAAAGATATGGCAGTTGGAGGATTACCTGACAAAACGCTAAAAACGACGATGCCGGCAATACAAAAGTAGCCGAAAATTCAGATGTCGTGAAATGCGCTCCAACGCATCGGATTCTGTTAATACACACACGAACACATCACCAAAGGTGTTTTTAAGTCCTAGATAGGTCTAATAGGGCCGATATGGCAGTTGGAGGATTACCTGACAAAACGCTAAAAACGACGATGCCGGCTATACAAAAGTAGCCGAAAATTCAGATGTCGTGAAATGCGCTCCAACGCATCGGATTCTGTTAATACACACACGAACACATCACCAAAGGTGTTTTTAAGTCCTAGATAGCTCTAATAGGAAAGATATGGCAGTTGGAGGATTACATGACAAAACGCTCCAACACGACGATGCCGGCTATACAAAAGTAGCCGAAAATTCAGATGTCCTGAAATGTGCTCCAACGCATCGGATTCTGTTAATACACACACGAACACATCACCAAAGGCGTTTTTAAGTCCTACATAGCTCTAATAGGAAAGATATGGCAGTTGGAGGATTACCTGACAAAACGCTAAGAAACGACGATGCCGGCTATACAAAAGTAGCCGAAAATTCAGATGTCCTGAAATGCGCTCCAACGCATCTGATTCTGTTAATACACACACGAACACATCACCAAAGGCGTTTTAAAGTCCTAGATAGGTCTATTAGGGCCGATATGGCAGTTGGAGGATTACCTGACAAAACGCTAAGAAACGACGATGCCGGCTATACAAAAGTAGCCGAGAATTCAGATGTCCTGAAATGCGCTCCAACGCATCGGATTCTGTTAATACACACACGAACACATCACCAAAGGTGTTTTTAAGTCCTAGATAGGTCTAATAGGAAAGATATGGCAGTTGGAGGATTACCTGACAAAACGCTAAAAACGACGATGCTGGCAATACAAAAGTAGCCGAAAATTCAGATGTCCTGAAATGCGCTCCAACGCATCTGATTCTGTTAATACACACACGAACACATCACCAAAGGCGTTTTAAAGTCCTAGATAGGTCTATTAGGGCCGATATGGCAGTTGGAGGATTACCTGACAAAACGCTAAGAAACGACGATGCCGGCTATACAAAAGTAGCCGAGAATTCAGATGTCCTGAAATGCGCTCCAACGCATCGGATTCTGTTAATACACACACGAACACATCACCAAAGGTGTTTTAAAGTCCTAGATAGGTCTATTAGGGCCGATATGGCAGTTGGAGGATTACCTGACAAAACGCTAAGAAACGACGATGCCGGCTATACAAAAGTAGCCGAGAATTCAGATGTCCTGAAATGCGCTCCAACGCATCGGATTCTGTTAATACACACACGAACACATCACCAAAGGTGTTTTTAAGTCCTAGATAGCTCTAATAGGAAAGATATGGCAGTTGGAGGATTACCTGACAAAACGCTAAGAAACGACGATGCCGGCTATACAAAAGTAGCCGAGAATTCAGATGTCCTGAAATGCGCTCCAACGCATCGGATTCTGTTAATACACACACGAACACATCACCAAAGGTGTTTTTAAGTCCTAGATAGCTCTAATAGGAAAGATATGGCAGTTGGAGGATTACCTGACAAAACGCTAAGAAACGACGATGCCGGCTATACAAAAGTAGCCGAGAATTCAGATGTCCTGAAATGCGCTCCAACGCATCGGATTCTGTTAATACACACACGAACACATCACCAAAGGTGTTTTTAAGTCCTAGATAGGTCTAATAGGAAAGATATGGCAGTTGGAGGATTACCTGACAAAACGCTAAAAACGACGATGCTGGCAATACAAAAGTAGCCGAAAATTCAGATGTCCTGAAATGCGCTCCAACGCATCTGATTCTGTTAATACACACACGAACACATCACCAAAGGCGTTTTAAAGTCCTAGATAGGTCTATTAGGGCCGATATGGCAGTTGGAGGATTACCTGACAAAACGCTAAGAAACGACGATGCCGGCTATACAAAAGTAGCCGAGAATTCAGATGTCCTGAAATGCGCTCCAACGCATCGGATTCTGTTAATACACACACGAACACATCACCAAAGGTGTTTTTAAGTCCTAGATAGCTCTAATAGGAAAGATATGGCAGTTGGAGGATTACCTGACAAAACGCTAAGAAACGACGATGCCGGCTATACAAAAGTAGCCGAGAATTCAGATGTCCTGAAATGCGCTCCAACGCATCGGATTCTGTTAATACACACACGAACACATCACCAAAGGTGTTTTTAAGTCCTAGATAGCTCTAATAGGAAAGATATGGCAGTTGGAGGATTACCTGACAAAACGCTAAGAAACGACGATGCCGGCTATACAAAAGTAGCCGAGAATTCAGATGTCCTGAAATGCGCTCCAACGCATCGGATTCTGTTAATACACACACGAACACATCACCAAAGGTGTTTTTAAGTCCTAGATAGCTCTAATAGGAAAGATATGGCAGTTGGAGGATTACCTGACAAAACGCTAAGAAACGACGATGCCGGCTATACAAAAGTAGTCGAGAATTCAGATGTCCTGAAATGCGCTCCAACGCATCTGATTCTGTTAATACACACACGAACACATCACCAAAGGCGTTTTAAAGTCCTAGATAGGTCTATTAGGGCCGATATGGCAGTTGGAGGATTACCTGACAAAACGCTAAGAAACGACGATGCCGGCTATACAAAAGTAGCCGAGAATTCAGATGTCCTGAAATGCGCTCCAACGCATCGGATTCTGTTAATACACACACGAACACATCACCAAAGGTGTTTTTAAGTCCTAGATAGCTCTAATAGGAAAGATATGGCAGTTGGAGGATTACCTGACAAAACGCTAAGAAACGACGATGCCGGCTATACAAAAGTAGCCGAGAATTCAGATGTCCTGAAATGCGCTCCAACGCATCGGATTCTGTTAATACACACACGAACACATCACCAAAGGTGTTTTTAAGTCCTAGATAGCTCTAATAGGAAAGATATGGCAGTTGGAGGATTACCTGACAAAACGCTAAGAAACGACGATGCCGGCTATACAAAAGTAGCCGAGAATTCAGATGTCCTGAAATGCGCTCCAACGCATCGGATTCTGTTAATACACACACGAACACATCACCAAAGGTGTTTTTAAGTCCTAGATAGCTCTAATAGGAAAGATATGGCAGTTGGAGGATTACCTGACAAAACGCTAAGAAACGACGATGCCGGCTATACAAAAGTAGTCGAGAATTCAGATGTCCTGAAATGCGCTCCAACGCATCTGATTCTGTTAATACACACACGAACACATCACCAAAGGCGTTTTAAAGTCCTAGATAGGTCTATTAGGGCCGATATGGCAGTTGGAGGATTACCTGACAAAACGCTAAAAACGACGATGCTGGCAATACAAAAGTAGCCGAAAATTCAGATGTCCTGAAATGCGCTCCAACGCATCTGATTCTGTTAATACACACACGAACACATCACCAAAGGCGTTTTAAAGTCCTAGATAGGTCTATTAGGGCCGATATGGCAGTTGGAGGATTACCTGACAAAACGCTAAGAAACGACGATGCCGGCTATACAAAAGTAGCCGAGAATTCAGATGTCCTGAAATGCGCTCCAACGCATCGGATTCTGTTAATACACACACGAACACATCACCAAATGTGTTTTTAAGTCCTAGATAGGTCTAATAGGAAAGATATGGCAGTTGGAGGATTACCTGACAAAACGATAAAAATGACGATGCCGGCCATACAAAAGTGGCCGACAATTCAGATGTCGTGAAATGCGCTCCAACGCATCGGATTCTGTTAATACACACACGAACACATCACCAAAGGTGTTTTTAAGTCCTAGATAGGTCTAATAGGGCCGATATGGCAGTTGGAGGATTACCTGACAAAACGCTAAAAATGACGATGCCGGCCATACAAAAGTAGCCGAAAATTCAGATCTCGTGAAATGCGCTCCAACGCATCGGATTCTGTTAATACACACACGAACACATCACCAAAGGTGTTTTTAAGTCCTAGATAGGTCTAATAGGGCCGATATGGCAGTTGGAGGATTACCTGACAAAACGCTAAAAATGACGATGCCGGCCATACAAAAGTAGCCGAAAATTCAGATCTCGTGAAATGCGCTCCAACGCATCGGATTCTGTTAATACACACACGAACACATCACCAAAGGTGTTTTTAAGTCCTAGATAGCTCTAATAGGAAAGATATGGCAGTTGGAGGATTACCTGACAAAACGCTAAAAACGACGATGCCGGCTATACAAAAGTAGCCGAAAATTCAGATGTCGTGAAATGCGCTCCAACGCATCGGATTCTGTTAATACACACACGAACACATCACCAAAGGTGTTTTTAAGTCCTAGATAGGTCTAATAGGGCCGATATGGCAGTTGGAGGATTACCTGACGAAACGCTAAAAATGACGATGCCGGCCATACAAAAGTAGCCGAAAATTCAGATCTCGTGAAATGCGCTCCAACGCATCGGATTCTGTTAATACACACACGAACACATCACCAAAGGTGTTTTTAAGTCCTAGATAGCTCTAATAGGAAAGATATGGCAGTTGGAGGATTACCTGACAAAACGCTAAAAACGACGATGCCGGCTATACAAAAGTAGCCGAAAATTCAGATGTCGTGAAATGCGCTCCAACGCATCGGATTCTGTTAATACACACACGAACACATCACCAAAGGTGTTTTTAAGTCCTAGATAGGTCTAATAGGGCCGATATGGCAGTTGGAGGATTACCTGACGAAACGCTAAAAATGACGATGCCGGCCATACAAAAGTAGCCGAAAATTCAGATCTCGTGAAATGCGCTCCAACGCATCGGATTCTGTTAATACACACACGAACACATCACCAAAGGTGTTTTTAAGTCCTAGATAGCTCTAATAGGAAAGATATGGCAGTTGGAGGATTACCTGACAAAACGCTAAAAACGACGATGCCGGCTATACAAAAGTAGCCGAAAATTTAGATGTCGTGAAATGCGCTCCAACGCATCGGATTCTGTTAATACACACACGAACACATCACCAAAGGTGTTTTTAAGTCCTAGATAGCTCTAATAGGGCCGATATGGCAGTTGGAGGATTACCTGACAAAACGCTAAAAACGACGATGCCGGCAATACAAAAGTAGCCGAAAATTCAGATGTCGTGAAATGCGCTCCAACGCATCGGATTCTGTTAATACACACACGAACACATCACCAAAGGTGTTTTTAAGTGCTAGATAGGTCTAATAGGAACGATATGGCAGTTGGAGGATTACCTGACAAAACGCTAAAAACGACGATGCTGGCTATACAAAAGTAGCCGAAAATTCAGATGTCCTGAAATGCGCTCCAACGCATCGGATTCTGTTAATACACACACGAACACATCACCAAAGGTGTTTTTAAGTGCTAGATAGGTCTAATAGGAACGATATGGCAGTTGGAGGATTACCTGACAAAACGCTAAAAACGACGATGCCGGCTATACAAAAGTAGCCGAAAATTCAGATGTCGTGAAATGCGCTCCAACGCATCGGATTCTGTTAATACACACACGAACACATCACCAAAGGTGTTTTAAAGTCCTAGATAGGTCTATTAGGGCCGATATGGCAGTTGGAGGATTACCTGACAAAACGCTAAGAAACGACGATGCCGGCTATACAAAAGTAGCCGAAAATTCAGATGTCATGAAATGCGCTCCAACGCATCGGATTCTGTTAATACACACACGAACACATCACCAAAGGTGTTTTTAAGTCCTAGACAGGTCTAATAGGGCCGATATGGCAGTTGGAGGATTACCTGACAAAACGCTAAAAACGACGATGCCGGCAATACAAAAGTAGCCGAAAATTCAGATGTCGTGAAATGCGCTCCAACGCATCGGATTCTGTTAATACACACACGAACACATCACCAAAGGTGTTTTTAAGTCCTAGACAGGTCTAATAGGGCCGATATGGCAGTTGGAGGATTACCTGACAAAACGCTAAGAAACGACGATGCCGGCTATACAAAAGTAGCCGAAAATTCAGATGTCATGAAATGCGCTCCAACGCATCGGATTCTGTTAATACACACACGAACACATCACCAAAGGTGTTTTTAAGTCCTAGACAGGTCTAATAGGGCCGATATGGCAGTTGGAGGATTACCTGACAAAACGCTAAAAACGACGATGCCGGCAATACAAAAGTAGCCGAAAATTCAGATGTCGTGAAATGCGCTCCAACGCATCGGATTCTGTTAATACACACACGAACACATCACCAAAGGTGTTTTTAAGTCCTAGACAGGTCTAATAGGGCCGATATGGCAGTTGGAGGATTACCTAACAAAACGCTAAAAACGACGATGCCGGCTATACAAAAGTAGCCGAAAATTCAGATGTCCTGAAATGCGCTCCAACGCATCGGATTCTGTTAATACACACACGAACACATCACCAAAGGTGTTTTTAAGTCCTAGATAGGTCTAATAGGAAAGATATGGCAGTTGGAGGATTACCTGACAAAACGCTAAAAACGACGATGCCGGCTATACAAAAGTAGCCGAAAATTCAGATGTCCTGAAATGCGCTCCAACGCATCGGATTCTGTTAATACACACACGAACACATCACCAAAGGTGTTTTTAAGTCCTAGATAAGTCTAATAGGAAAAGATATGGCAGTTGGAGGATTACCTGACAAAACGCTAAAAACGACGATGCCGGCAATACAAAAGTAGCCGAAAATTCAGATGTCGTGAAATGCGCTCCAACGCATCGGATTCTGTTAATACACACACGAACACATCACCAAAGGTGTTTTTAAGTCCTAGATAGCTCTAATAGGAAAGATATGGCAGTTGGAGGATTACCTGACAAAACGCTAAAAACGACGATGCTGGCTATACAAAAGTAGCCGAAAATTCAGATGTCCTGAAATGCGCTCCAACGCATCGGATTCTGTTAATACACACACGAACACATCACCAAAGGTGTTTTTAAGTGCTAGATAGGTCTAATAGGAACGATATGGCAGTTGGAGGATTACCTGACAAAACGCTAAAAACGACGATGCCGGCAATACAAAAGTAGCCGAAAATTCAGATGTCCTGAAATGCGCTTCAACGCATCGGATTCTGTTAATACACACGCGAACACATCACCAAAGGTGTTTTTAAGTCCTAGATAGGTCTAATAGGAAAGATATGGCAGTTGGAGGATTACCTGACAAAACGCTAAGAAACGACGATGCCGGCAATACAAAAGTAGCCGAAAATTCAGATGTCGTGAAATGCGCTCCAACGCATCGGATTCTGTTAATACACACACGAACACATCACCAAAGGTGTTTTTAAGTCCTAGATAGCTCTAATAGGAAAGATATGGCAGTTGGAGGATTACCTGACAAAACGCTAAAAACGACGATGCTGGCTATACAAAAGTAGCCGAAAATTCAGATGTCCTGAAATGCGCTCCAACGCATCGGATTCTGTTAATACACACACGAACACATCACCAAAGGTGTTTTTAAGTGCTAGATAGGTCTAATAGGAACGATATGGCAGTTGGAGGATTACCTGACAAAACGCTAAAAACGACGATGCCGGCAATACAAAAGTAGCCGAAAATTCAGATGTCCTGAAATGCGCTTCAACGCATCGGATTCTGTTAATACACACGCGAACACATCACCAAAGGTGTTTTTAAGTCCTAGATAGGTCTAATAGGAAAGATATGGCAGTTGGAGGATTACCTGACAAAACGCTAAAAACGACGATGCCGGCTATACAAAAGTAGCCGAAAATTCAGATGTCCTGAAATGCGCTCCAACGCATCGGATTCTGTTAATACACACACGAACACATCACCAAAGGTGTTTTAAAGTCCTAGATAGGTCTATTAGGGCCGATATGGCAGTTGGAGGATTACCTGACAAAACGCTAAGAAACGACGATGCCGGCTATACAAAAGTAGCCGAAAATTCAGATGTCCTGAAATGCGCTTCAACGCATCGGATTCTGTTAATACACACGCGAACACATCACCAAAGGTGTTTTTAAGTCCTAGATAGGTCTAATAGGAAAGATATGGCAGTTGGAGGATTACCTGACAAAACGCTAAAAACGACGATGCCGGCTATACAAAAGTAGCCGAAAATTCAGATGTCCTGAAATGCGCTCCAACGCATCGGATTCTGTTAATACACACACGAACACATCACCAAAGGTGTTTTAAAGTCCTAGATAGGTCTATTAGGGCCGATATGGCAGTTGGAGGATTACCTGACAAAACGCTAAGAAACGACGATGCCGGCTATACAAAAGTAGCCGAAAATTCAGATGTCATGAAATGCGCTCCAACGCATCGGATTCTGTTAATACACACACGAACACATCACCAAAGGTGTTTTTAAGTCCTAGATAGGTCTAATAGGAAAGATATGGCAGTTGGAGGATTACCTGACAAAACGCTAAAAACGACGATGCCGGCTATACAAAAGTAGCCGAAAATTCAGATGTCCTGAAATGCGCTCCAACGCATCGGATTCTGTTAATACACACACGAACACATCACCAAAGGTGTTTTTAAGTCCTAGATAGGTCTAATAGGGCCGATATGGCAGTTGGAGGATTACCTGACAAAACGCTAAAAACGACGATGCCGGCAATACAAAAGTAGCCGAAAATTCAGATGTCCTGAAATGCGCTCCAACGCATCGGATTCTGTTAATACACACACGAACACATCACCAAAGGTGTTTTTAAGTCCTAGATAGGTCTAATAGGGCCGATATGGCAGTTGGAGGATTACCTGACAAAACGCTAAAAACGACGATGCCGGCAATACAAAAGTAGCCGAAAATTCAGATGTCCTGAAATGCGCTCCAACGCATCGGATTCTGTTAATACACACACGAACACATCACCAAAGGTGTTTTTAAGTCCTAGATAGGTCTATTAGGGCCGATATGGCAGTTGGAGGATTACCTGACAAAACGCTAAGAAACGACGATGCCGGCTATACAAAAGTAGCCGAGAATTCAGATGTCCTGAAATGCGCTCCAACGCATCGGATTCTGTTAATACACACACGAACACATCACCAAAGGTGTTTTTAAGTCCTAGATAGCTCTAATAGGAAAGATATGGCAGTTGGAGGATTACCTGACAAAACGCTAAAAACGACGATGCTGGCTATACAAAAGTAGCCGAAAATTCAGATGTCCTGAAATGCGCTCCAACGCATCGGATTCTGTTAATACACACACGAACACATCACCAAATGTGTTTTTAAGTCCTAGATAGGTCTAATAGGAAAGATATGGCAGTTGGAGGATTACCTGACAAAACGATAAAAATGACGATGCCGGCCATACAAAAGTGGCCGACAATTCAGATGTCGTGAAATGCGCTCCAACGCATCGGATTCTGTTAATACACACACGAACACATCACCAAAGGTGTTTTTAAGTCCTAGATAGGTCTAATAGGGCCGATATGGCAGTTGGAGGATTACCTGACAAAACGCTAAAAATGACGATGCCGGCCATACAAAAGTAGCCGAAAATTCAGATCTCGTGAAATGCGCTCCAACGCATCGGATTCTGTTAATACACACACGAACACATCACCAAAGGTGTTTTTAAGTCCTAGATAGCTCTAATAGGAAAGATATGGCAGTTGGAGGATTACCTGACAAAACGCTAAAAACGACGATGCCGGCTATACAAAAGTAGCCGAAAATTCAGATGTCGTGAAATGCGCTCCAACGCATCGGATTCTGTTAATACACACACGAACACATCACCAAAGGTGTTTTTAAGTCCTAGATAGGTCTAATAGGGCCGATATGGCAGTTGGAGGATTACCTGACAAAACGCTAAAAACGACGATGCCGGCTATACAAAAGTAGCCGAAAATTCAGATGTCATGAAATGCGCTCCAACGCATCGGATTCTGTTAATACACACACGAACACATCACCAAAGGTGTTTTTAAGTCCTAGATAGCTCTAATAGGAAAGATATGGCAGTTGGAGGATTACCTGACAAAACGCTAAAAACGACGATGCCGGCTATACAAAAGTAGCCGAAAATTCAGATGTCGTGAAATGCGCTCCAACGCATCGGATTCTGTTAATACACACACGAACACATCACCAAAGGTGTTTTTAAGTCCTAGATAGGTCTAATAGGGCCGATATGGCAGTTGGAGGATTACCTGACAAAACGCTAAAAACGACGATGCCGGCTATACAAAAGTAGCCGAAAATTCAGATGTCATGAAATGCGCTCCAACGCATCGGATTCTGTTAATACACACACGAACACATCACCAAAGGTGTTTTTAAGTCCTAGATAGGTCTAATAGGAAAGATATGGCAGTTGGAGGATTACCTGACAAAACGCTAAAAACGACGATGCCGGCTATACAAAAGTAGCCGAAAATTCAGATGTCCTGAAATGCGCTCCAACGCATCGGATTCTGTTAATACACACACGAACACATCACCAAAGGTGTTTTTAAGTCCTAGATAGGTCTAATAGGAAAGATATGGCAGTTGGAGGATTACCTGACAAAACGCTAAAAACGACGATGCCGGCTATACAAAAGTAGCCGAAAATTCAGATGTCCTGAAATGCGCTCCAACGCATCGGATTCTGTTAATACACACACGAACACATCACCAAAGGTGTTTTTAAGTCCTAGATAGGTCTAATAGGAAAGATATGGCAGTTGGAGGATTACCTGACAAAACGCTAAAAACGACGATGCCGTCTATACAAAAGTAGCCGAAAATTCAGATGTCCTGAAATGCGCTCCAACGCATCGGATTCTGTTAATACACACACGAACACATCACCAAAGGTGTTTTTAAGTCCTAGATAGGTCTAATAGGGCCGATATGGCAGTTGGAGGATTACCTGACAAAACGCTAAAAACGACGATGCCGGCAATACAAAAGTAGCCGAAAATTCAGATGTCCTGAAATGCGCTCCAACGCATCGGATTCTGTTAATACACACACGAACACATCACCAAAGGTGTTTTAAAGTCCTAGATAGGTCTAATAGGGCCGATATGGCAGTTGGAGGATTACCTGACAAAACGCTAAAAACGACGATGCCGGCAATACAAAAGTAGCCGAAAATTCAGATGTCATGAAATGCGCTCCAACGCATCGGATTCTGTTAATACACACACGAACACATCACCAAAGGTGTTTTTAAGTCCTAGATAGGTCTAATAGGAAAGATATGGCAGTTGGAGGATTACCTGACAAAACGCTAAAAACGACGATGCCGGCTATACAAAAGTAGCCGAAAATTCAGATGTCCTGAAATGCGCTCCAACGCATCGGATTCTGTTAATACACACACGAACACATCACCAAAGGTGTTTTTAAGTCCTAGATAGGTCTAATAGGAAAGATATGGCAGTTGGAGGATTACCTGACAAAACGCTAAAAACGACGATGCCGGCTATACAAAAGTAGCCGAAAATTCAGATGTCCTGAAATGCGCTCCAACGCATCGGATTCTGTTAATACACACACGAACACATCACCAAAGGTGTTTTGAAGTCCTAGATAGGTCTAATAGGAAAGATATGGCAGTTGGAGGATTACCTGACAAAACGCTAAAAACGACGATGCCGGCTATACAAAAGTAGCCGAAAATTCAGATGTCCTGAAATGCGCTCCAACGCATCTGATTATGTTAATACACACACGAACACATCACCAAAGGTGTTTTTAAGTCCTAGATAGGTCTAATAGGAAAGATATGGCAGTTGGAGGATTACCTGACAAAACGCTAAAAACGACGATGCCGGCTATACAAAAGTAGCCGAAAATTCAGATGTCGTGAAATGCGCTCCAACGCATCGGATTCTGTTAATACACACACGAACACATCACCAAAAGTGTTTTTAAGTCCTGGATATGTCTAATAGGGCAGATATGGCAGTTGGAGGATTACATGACAAAACGCTCCAACACGACGATGCTAGCTATACAAAATTTACCAAAAATTCAGATGTCCTGAAATGCGCTCCAACGCATCGGATTCTGTTAATACACACACGAACACATCACCAAAAGTGTTTTTAAGTCCTGGATATGTCTAATAGGGCAGATATGGCAGTTGGAGGATTACCTGACAAAACGCTAAAAACGACGATGCCGGCTATACAAAAGTAGCCGAAAATTCAGATGTCCTGAAATGCGCTCCAACGCATCGGATTCTGTTAATACACACACGAACACATCACCAAAGGTGTTTTTAAGTCCTAGATAGGTCTAATAGGAAAGATATGGCAGTTGGAGGATTACCTGACAAAACGCTAAAAACGACGATGCCGGCTATACAAAAGTAGCCGAAAATTCAGATGTCGTGAAATGCGCTCCAACGCATCGGATTCTGTTAATACACACACGAACACATCACCAAAGGTGTTTTTAAGTCCTAGATAGGTCTAATAGGAAAGATATGGCAGTTGGAGGATTACCTGACAAAACGCTAAAAACGACGATGCCGGCTATACAAAAGTAGCCGAAAATTCAGATGTCCTGAAATGCGCTCCAACGCATCGGATTCTGTTAATACACACACGAACACATCACCAAAGGTATTTTTAAGTCCTAGATAGGTCTAATAGGGCCGATATGGCAGTTGGAGGATTACCTGACAAAACGCTAAAAACGACGATGCCGGCTATACAAAAGTAGCCGAAAATTCAGATGTCCTGAAATGCGCTCCAACGCATCGGATTCTGTTAATACACACACGAACACATCACCAAAGGTATTTTTAAGTCCTAGATAGGTCTAATAGGGCCGATATAGCAGTTGGAGGATTACCTGACAAAACGCTAAAAACGACGATGCCGGCTATACAAAAGTAGCCGAAAATTCAGATGTCGTGAAATGCGCTCCAACGCATCGGATTCTGTTAATACACACACGAACACATCACCAAAGGTGTTTTTAAGTCCTAGATAGCTCTAATAGGAAAGATATGGCAGTTGGAGGATTACCTGACAAAACGCTAAAAATGACGATGCCGGCCGTACAAAAGTAGCCGAAAATTCAGATGTCGTGAAATGCGCTCCAACGCATCGGATTCTGTTAATACACACACGAACACATCACCAAAGGTGTTTTTAAGTCCTAGATAGCTCTAATAGGAAAGATATGGCAGTTGGAGGATTACCTGACAAAACGCTAAAAATGACGATGCCGGCCATACAAAAGTAGCCGAAAATTCAGATGTCGTGAAATGCGCTCCAACGCATCGGATTCTGTTAATACACACACGAACACATCACCAAAGGTGTTTTTAAGTCCTAGATAGGTCTAATAGGAAAGATATGGCAGTTGGAGGATTACCTGACAAAACGCTAAAAACGACGATGCCGGCTATACAAAAGTAGCCGAAAATTCAGATGTCCTGAAATGCGCTCCAACGCATCG
The DNA here is from genome assembly GCA_964034865.1 of Eristalis intricaria. Taxonomy (NCBI): domain Eukaryota; kingdom Metazoa; phylum Arthropoda; class Insecta; order Diptera; family Syrphidae; genus Eristalis; species Eristalis intricaria. The sequence continues at coordinate 27,213,484 of OZ035877.1, forward strand.
GATTCTGTTAATACACACACGAACACATCACCAAAGGTATTTTTAAGTCCTAGATAGGTCTAATAGGGCCGATATAGCAGTTGGAGGATTACCTGACAAAACGCTAAAAACGACGATGCCGGCTATACAAAAGTAGCCGAAAATTCAGATGTCGTGAAATGCGCTCCAACGCATCGGATTCTGTTAATACACACACGAACACATCACCAAAGGTGTTTTTAAGTCCTAGATAGCTCTAATAGGAAAGATATGGCAGTTGGAGGATTACCTGACAAAACGCTAAAAATGACGATGCCGGCCGTACAAAAGTAGCCGAAAATTCAGATGTCGTGAAATGCGCTCCAACGCATCGGATTCTGTTAATACACACACGAACACATCACCAAAGGTGTTTTTAAGTCCTAGATAGCTCTAATAGGAAAGATATGGCAGTTGGAGGATTACCTGACAAAACGCTAAAAATGACGATGCCGGCCATACAAAAGTAGCCGAAAATTCAGATGTCGTGAAATGCGCTCCAACGCATCGGATTCTGTTAATACACACACGAACACATCACCAAAGGTGTTTTTAAGTCCTAGATAGGTCTAATAGGAAAGATATGGCAGTTGGAGGATTACCTGACAAAACGCTAAAAACGACGATGCCGGCTATACAAAAGTAGCCGAAAATTCAGATGTCGTGAAATGCGCTCCAACGCATCGGATTCTGTTAATACACACACGAACACATCACCAAAAGTGTTTTTAAGTCCTGGATACGTCTAATAGGGCAGATATGGCAGTTGGAGGATTACATGACAAAACGCTCCAACACGACGATGCTAGCTATACAAAATTTACCAAAAATTCAGATGTCCTGAAATGCGCTCCAACGCATCGGATGCTGTTAATACACACACGAACACATCACCAAAGGTGTTTTTAAGTCCTAGATAGCTCTAATAGGAAAGATATGGCAGTTGGAGGATAACCTGACAAAACGCTAAAAACGACGATGCCGGCTATACAAAAGTAGCCGAAAATTCAGATGTCCTGAAATGCGCTCCAACGCATCGGATTCTGTTAATACACACACGAACACATCACCAAAGGTGTTTTTAAGTCCTAGATAGCTCTAATAGGAAAGATATGGCAGTTGGAGGATTACCTGACAAAACGCTAAAAATGACGATGCCGGCCATACAAAAGTAGCCGAAAATTCAGATGTCCTGAAATGCGCTCCAACGCATCGGATTCTGTTAATACACACACGAACACATCACCAAAGGTGTTTTTAAGTCCTAGATAGCTCTAATAGGAAAGATATGGCAGTTGGAGGATTACCTGACAAAACGCTAAAAACGACGATGCCGGCTATACAAAAGTAGCCGAAAATTCAGATGTCCTGAAATGCGCTCCAACGCATCGGCTTCTGTTAATACACACACGAACACATCACCAAAGGTGTTTTTAAGTCCTAGATAGCTCTAATAGGAAAGATATGGCAGTTGGAGGATTACCTGACAAAACGCTAAAAACAAAAAAATACAAAAGTAGCCGAAAATTCAGATGTCGTGAAATGCGCTCCAACGCATCGGATTCTGTTAATACACACACGAACACATCACCAAAGGTGTTTTTAAGTCCTAGATAGCTCTAATAGGAAAGATATGGCAGTTGGAGGATTACCTGACAAAACGCTAAAAATGACGATGCCGGCCGTACAAAAGTAGCCGAAAATTCAGATGTCGTGAAATGCGCTCCAACGCATCGGATTCTGTTAATACACACACGAACACATCACCAAAGGTGTTTTTAAGTCCTAGATAGGTCTAATAGGAAAGATATGGCAGTTGGAGGATTACCTGACAAAACGCTAAAAATGACGATGCCGGCCATACAAAAGTAGCCGAAAATTCAGATGTCCTGAAATGCGCTCCAACGCATCGGATTCTGTTAATACACACACGAACACATCACCAAAGGTGTTTTTAAGTCCTAGATAGCTCTAATAGGAAAGATATGGCAGTTGGAGGATTACCTGACAAAACGCTAAAAATGACGATGCCGGCCATACAAAAGTAGCCGAAAATTCAGATGTCCTGAAATGCGCTCCAACGCATCGGATTCTGTTAATACACACACGAACACATCACCAAAGGTGTTTTTAAGTCCTAGATAGCTCTAATAGGAAAGATATGGCAGTTGGAGGATTACCTGACAAAACGCTAAAAATGACGATGCCGGCCATACAAAAGTAGCCGAAAATTCAGATGTCCTGAAATGCGCTCCAACGCATCGGATTCTGTTAATACACACACGAACACATCACCAAAGGTGTTTTTAAGTCCTTGATAACTCTAATAGGGCCGATATGGCAGTTGGAGGATTACCTGACAAAACGCTATGAAACGACGATGCCGGCTATACAAAAGTAGCCGAAAATTCAGGTGTCCTGAAATGCGCTCCAACGCATCGGATTCTGTTAATACACACACGAACACATCACCGAAGGTGTTTTTAAGTCCTAGATAGGTCTAATAGGGCCGATATGGCAGTTGGAGGATTACCTGACAAAACGCTAAAAACGACGATGCCGGCTATACAAAAGTAGCCGAAAATTCAGATGTCCTGAAATGCGCTCCAACGCATCGGATTCTGTTAATACACACACGAACACATCACCAAAGGTGTTTTTAAGTCCTAGATAGGTCTAATAGGAAAGATATGGCAGTTGGAGGATTACCTGACAAAACGCTAAGAAACGACGATGCCGGCAATACAAAAGTAGCCGAAAATTCAGATGTCCTGAAATGCGCTCCAACGCATCGGATTCTGATAATACACACACGAACACATCACCAAAGGAGTTTTAAAGTCCTAGATAGGTCTAATAGGGCCGATATGGCAGTTGGAGGATTACCTGACAAAACGCTAAGAAACGACGATGCCGGCAATACAAAAGTAGCCGAAAATTCAGATGTCGTGAAATGCGCTCCAACGCATCGGATTCTGTTAATACACACACGAACACATCACCAAAGGTGTTTTAAAGTCCTAGATAGGTCTAATAGGGCCGATATGGCATTTGGAGGATGATGTGACAAAACGCTAAAAAAGGACGATGCCGGCCATACAAAAGTAGCCGAAAATTCAGATGTCTTGAAATGCGCTCCAACGCATCGGATTCTGTTAATACACACACGAACACATCACCAAAGGTGTTTTTAAGTCCTAGATAGCTCTAATAGGGCCGATATGGCAGTTGGAGGATTACCTGACAAAACGCTAAGAAACGACGATGCCGGCAATACAAAAGTAGCCGAAAATTCAGATGTCGTGAAATGCGCTCCAACGCATCGGATTCTGTTAATACACACACGAACACATCACCAAAGGTGTTTTTAAGTCCTAGATAGGTCTAATAGGGCCGATATGGCAGTTGGAGGATTACCTGACAAAACGCTAAGAAACGACGATGCCGGCAATACAAAAGTAGCCGAAAATTCAGATGTCGTGAAATGCGCTCCAACGCATCGGATTCTGTTAATACACACACGAACACATCACCAAAGGTGTTTTTAAGTCCTAGATAGGTCTAATAGGAAAGATATGGCAGTTGGAGGATTACCTGACAAAACGCTAAGAAACGACGATGCCGGCAATACAAAAGTAGCCGAAAATTCAGATGTCGTGAAATGCGCTCCAACGCATCGGATTCTGTTAATACACACACGAACACATCACCAAAGGTGTTTTTAAGTCCTAGATAGGTCTAATAGGGCCGATATGGCAGTTGGAGGATGATGTGACAAAACGCTAAAAAAGGACGATGCCGGCCATACAAAAGTAGCCGAAAATTCAAATGTCGTGAAATGCGCTCCAATGCATCGGATTCCGTTAATACACACACGAACACATCACCAAAGGTGTTTTTAAGTCCTAGATAGGTCTAATAGGAAAGATATGGCAGTTGGAGGATTACCTGACAAAACGCTAAAAACGACGATGCCGGCAATACAAAAGTAGCCGAAAATTCAAATGTCGTGAAATGCGCTCCAACGCATCGGATTCTGTTAATACACACACGAACACATCACCAAAGGTGTTTTTAAGTCCTAGATAGGTCTAATAGGAAAGATATGGCAGTTGGAGGATTACCTGACAAAACGCTAAGAAACGACGATGCCGGCAATACAAAAGTAGCCGAAAATTCAGATGTCCTGAAATGCGCTCCAACGCATCGGATTCTGATAATACACACACGAACACATCACCAAAGGTGTTTTAAAGTCCTAGATAGGTCTAATAGGGCCGATATGGCAGTTGGAGGATTACCTGACAAAACGCTAAGAAACGACGATGCCGGCAATACAAAAGTAGCCGAAAATTCAGATGTCGTGAAATGCGCTCCAACGCATCGGATTCTGTTAATACACACACGAACACATCACCAAAGGTGTTTTTAAGTCCTAGATAGGTCTAATAGGAAAGATATGGCAGTTGGAGGATTACCTGACAAAACGCTAAGAAACGACGATGCCGGCAATACAAAAGTAGCCGAAAATTCAGATGTCGTGAAATGCGCTCCAACGCATCGGATTCTGTTAATACACACACGAACACATCACCAAAGGTGTTTTTAAGTCCTAGATAGGTCTAATAGGAAAGATATGGCAGTTGGAGGATTACCTGACAAAACGCTAAGAAACGACGATGCCGGCCATACAAAAGTAGCCGAAAATTCAGATGTCCTGAAATGCGCTCCAACGCATCTGATTACGTTAATACACACACGAACACATCACCAAAGGTGTTTTTAAGTCCTAGATAGGTCTAATAGGAAAGATATGGCAGTTGGAGGATTACCTGACAAAACGCTAAAAACGACGATGCCGGCTATACAAAAGTAGCCGAAAATTCAGATGTCCTGAAATGCGCTCCAACGCATCGGATTCTGTTAATACACACACGAACACATCACCAAAGGTGTTTTTAAGTCCTAGATAGGTCTAATAGGGCCGATATGGCAGTTGGAGGATTACCTGACAAAACGCTAAAAACGACGATGCCGGCTATACAAAAGTAGCCGAAAATTCAGATGTCCTGAAATGCGCTCCAATGCATCGGATTCTGTTAATACACACACGAACAAATCACCAAAGGTGTTTTTAAGTCCTAGATAGGTCTAATAGGGCCGATATGGCAGTTGGAGGATTACCTGGCAAAACGCTAAAAACGACGATGCCGGCAATACAAAAGTAGCCGAAAATTATGTCCTGAAATGCGCTCCAACGCATCTGATGTTAATACACACACGAACACATCACCAAAGGTGTTTTTTAAGTCCTAGATAGCTCTAATAGGAAAAATATGGCAGTTGGAGGATTACCTGACAAAACGCTAAAAATGACGATGCCGGCCATACAAAAGTAGCCGAAAATTCAGATGTCGTGAAATGCCCTCCAACGCATCGGATTCTGTTAATACACACACGAACACATCACCAAAGGTGTTTTTAAGTCCTAGATAGGTCTAAAAGGGCCGATATGCCAGTTGGAGAATTACCTGACAAAACGTTAAAAACGACGATGCCGGCTATACAAAAGTAGCCGAAAATTCAGATGTCGTGAAATGCGCTCCAACGCATCGGATTCTGTTAATACACACACGAACACATCACCAAAGGTGTGTTTAAGTCCTAGATAGGTCTAATAGGAAAGATATGGCAGTTGGAGGATTACCTGACAAAACGCTAAAAACGACGATGCCGGCTATACAAAAGTAGCCGAAAATTCAGATGTCCTGAAATGCGCTCCAACGCATCTGATTGTGATAATACACACACGAACACATCACCAAAGGTGTTTTTAAGTCCTAGATAGCTCTAATAGGAAAGATATGGCAGTTGGAGGATGATGTGACAAAACGCTAAAAAAGGACGATGCCGGCCATACAAAAGTAGCCGAAAATTCAGATGTCGTGAAATGCGCTCCAACGCATCGGATTCTGTTAATACACACACGAACACATCACCAAAGGTGTTTTTAAGTCCTAGATAGGTCTAATAGGGCCGATATGGCAGTTGGAGGATGATGTGACAAAACGCTAAAAAAGGACGATGCCGGCTATACAAAAGTAGCCGAAAATTCAGATGTCCTGAAATGCGCTCCAACGCATCGGATTCTGTTAATACACACACGAACACATCACCAAAGGTGTTTTTAAGTCCTAGATAGGTCTAATAGGGCCGATATGGCAGTTGGAGGATGATGTGTCAAAACGCTAAAAAAGGACGATGCCGGCTATACAAAAGTAGCCGAAAATTCAGATGTCGTGAAATGCGCTCCAACGCATCGGATTCTGTTAATACACACACGAACACATCACCAAAGGTGTTTTTAAGTCCTAGATAGCTCTAATAGGAAAGATATGGCAGTTGGAGGATTACCTCACAAAACGCTAAAAACGACGATGCCGGCTATACAAAAGTAGCCGAAAATTCAGATGTCCTGAAATGCGCTCCAACGCATCGGATTCTGTTAATACACGCACGAACACATCACCAGAGGTGTTTTTAAGTCCTAGATAGCTCTAATAGGGCCGATATGGCAGTTGGAGGATTACCTGACAAAACGCTAAGAAACGACGATGCCGGCTATACAAAAGTAGCCGAAAATTCAGATGTCCTGAAATGCGCTCCAACGCATAGGATTCTGTTAATACACACACGAACACATCGCCAAAGGTGTTTTTAAGTCCTAGATAGGTCTAATAGGGCCGATATGGCAGTTGGAGGATTACCTGACAAAACGCTAAGAAACGACGATGCCGGCTATACAAAAGTAGCCGAAAATTCAGATGTCCTGAAATGCGCTCCAACGCATCTGATTATGTTAATACACACACGAACACATCACCAAAGGTGTTTTTAAGTCCTAGATAGCTCTAATAGGAAAGATATGGCAGTTGGAGGATTACCTGACAAAACGCTAAAAACGACGATGCCGGCTATACAAAAGTAGCCGAAAATTCAGATGTCCTGAAATGCGCTCCAACGCATCTGATTATGTTAATACACACACGAACATATCACCAAAGGTGTTTTTAATTAAATCCTAGATAGGTCTAATAGGGCCGATATGGCAGTTGGAGGATTACCTGACAAAACGCTAAGAAACGACGATGCCGGCAATACAAAAGTAGCCGAAAATTCAGATGTCCTGAAATGCGCTCCAACGCATCTGATTATGTTAATACACACACGAACACATCACCAAAGGTGTTTTTAAGTCCTAGATAGCTATAATAGGGCCGATATGGCAGTTGGAGGATTACCTGACAAAACGCTAAAAAAGGACGATGCCGGCTATACAAAAGTAGCCGAAAATTCAGATGTCCTGAAATGCGCTCCAATGCATCTGATTATGTTAATACACACACGAACACATCACCAAAGGTGTTTTTAAGTCCTAGATAGGTCTAATAGGGCCGATATGGCAGTTGGAGGATTACCTGACAAAACGCTAAGAAACGACGATGCCGGCAATACAAAAGTAGCCGAAAATTCAGATGTCCTGAAATGCGCTCCAACGCATCTGATTATGTTAATACACACACGAACATATCACCAAAGGTGTTTTTAATTAAATCCTAGATAGGTCTAATAGGGCCGATATGGCAGTTGGAGGATTACCTGACAAAACGCTAAGAAACGACGATGCCGGCAATACAAAAGTAGCCGAAAATTCAGATGTCCTGAAATGCGCTCCAATGCATCTGATTATGTTAATACACACACGAACACATCACCAAAGGTGTTTTTAAGTCCTAGATAGCTATAATAGGGCCGATATGGCAGTTGGAGGATTACCTGACAAAACGCTAAAAAAGGACGATGCCGGCTATACAAAAGTAGCCGAAAATTCAGATGTCCTGAAATGCGCTCCAATGCATCTGATTATGTTAATACACACACGAACACATCACCAAAGGTGTTTTTAAGTCCTAGATAGGTCTAATAGGGCCGATATGGCAGTTGGAGGATTACCTGACAAAACGCTAAAAAAGGACGATGCCGGCTATACAAAAGTAGCCGAAAATTCAGATGTCCTGAAATGCGCTCCAACGCATCGGATTCTGTTAATACACACACGAACACATCACCAAAGGTGTTTTTAAGTCCTAGATAGGTCTAATAGGGCCGATATGGCAGTTGGAGGATGATGTGACAAAACGCTAAAAAAGGACGATGCCGGCTATACAAAAGTAGCCGAAAATTCAGATGTCGTGAAATGCGCTCCAACGCATCGGATTCTGTTAATACACACACGAACACATCACCAAAGGTGTTTTTAAGTCCTAGATAGGTCTAATAGGGCCGATATGGCAGTTGGAGGATTACCTGACAAAACGCTAAAAACGACGATGCCGGCTATACAAAAGTAGCCGAAAATTCAGATGTCCTGAAATGCGCTCCAACGCATCTGATTATGTTAATACACACACGAACATATCACCAAAGGTGTTTTTAATTAAATCCTAGATAGGTCTAATAGGGCCGATATGGCAGTTGGAGGATTACCTGACAAAACGCTAAGAAACGACGATGCCGGCAATACAAAAGTAGCCGAAAATTCAGATGTCCTGAAATGCGCTCCAACGCATCTGATTATGTTAATACACACACGAACACATCACCAAAGGTGTTTTTAAGTCCTAGATAGCTATAATAGGGCCGATATGGCAGTTGGAGGATTACCTGACAAAACGCTAAAAAAGGACGATGCCGGCTATACAAAAGTAGCCGAAAATTCAGATGTCCTGAAATGCGCTCCAATGCATCTGATTATGTTAATACACACACGAACACATCACCAAAGGTGTTTTTAAGTCCTAGATAGGTCTAATAGGGCCGATATGGCAGTTGGAGGATTACCTGACAAAACGCTAAAAAAGGACGATGCCGGCTATACAAAAGTAGCCGAAAATTCAGATGTCCTGAAATGCGCTCCAACGCATCGGATTCTGTTAATACACACACGAACACATCAACAAAGGTGTTTTTAAGTCCTAGATAGGTCTAATAGGGCCGATATGGCAGTTGGAGGATTACCTGACAAAACGCTAAAAACGACGATGCCGGCTATACAAAAGTAGCCGAAAATTCAGATGTCCTGAAATGCGCTCCAACGCATCGGATTCTGTTAATACACACACGAACACATCACCAAAGGTGTTTTTAAGTCCTAGATAGGTCTAATAGGGCCGATATGGCAGTTGGAGGATGATGTGACAAAACGCTAAAAAAGGACGATGCCGGCTATACAAAAGTAGCCGAAAATTCAGATGTCCTGAAATGCGCTCCAACGCATCGGATTCTGTTAATACACACACGAACACATCACCAAAGGTGTTTTTAAGTCCTAGATAGGTCTAATAGGGCCGATATGGCAGTTGGAGGATGATGTGACAAAACGCTAAAAAAGGACGATGCCGGCTATACAAAAGTAGATGTCGTGAAATGCGCTCCAACGCATCGGATTCTGTTAATACACACACGAACACATCACCAAAGGTGTTTTTAAGTCCTAGATAGGTCTAATAGGGCCGATATGGCAGTTGGAGGATTACCTGACAAAACGCTAAGAAACGACGATGCCGGCAATACAAAAGTAGCCGAAAATTCAGATGTCCTGAAATGCGCTCCAACGCATCTGATTATGTTAATACTCACACGAACACATCACCAAAGGTGTTTTTAAGTCCTAGATAGGTCTAATAGGGCCGATATGGCAGTTGGAGGATTACCTGACAAAACGCTAAAAACGACGATGCCGGCTATACAAAAGTAGCCGAAAATTCCGATGTCCTGAAATGCGCTCCAACGCATCGGATTCTGTTAATACACACACGAACACATCACCAAAGGTGTTTTTAAGTCCTAGATAGGTCTAATAGGGCCGATATGGCAGTTGGAGGATGATGTGACAAAACGCTAAAAAAGGACGATGCCGGCTATACAAAAGTAGCCGAAAATTCAGATGTCCTGAAATGCGCTCCAACGCATCGGATTCTGTTAATACACACACGAACACATCACCAAAGGTGTTTTTAAGTCCTAGATAGGTCTAATAGGGCCGATATGGCAGTTGGAGGATGATGTGACAAAACGCTAAAAAAGGACGATGCCGGCTATACAAAAGTAGCCGAAAATTCAGATGTCCTGAAATGCGCTCCAACGCATCGGATTCTGTTAATACACACACGAACACATCACCAAAGGTGTTTTTAAGTCCTAGATAGGTCTAATAGGGCCGATATGGCAGTTGGAGGATGATGTGACAAAACGCTAAAAAAGGACGATGCCGGCTATACAAAAGTAGCAGAAAATTCAGATGTCCTGAAATGCGCTCCAACGCATCGGATTCTGTTAATACACACACGAACACATCACCAAAGGTGTTTTTAAGTCCTAGATAGGTCTTATAGGGCCGATATGGCAGTTGGAGGATTACCTGACAAAACGCTAAGAAACGACGATGCCGGCAATACAAAAGTAGCCGAAAATTCAGATGTCCTGAAATGCGCTCCAACGCATCTGATTATGTTAATACTCACACGAACACATCACCAAAGGTGTTTTTAAGTCCTAGATAGCTCTAATAGGAAAGATATGGCAGTTGGAGGATGATGTGACAAAACGCTAAAAAAGGACGATGCCGGCTATACAAAAGTAGCCGAAAATTCAGATGTCCTGAAATGCGCTCCAACGCATCGGATTCTGTTAATACACACACGAACACATCACCAAAGGTGTTTTTAAGTCCTAGATAGGTCTAATAGGGCCGATATGGCAGTTGGAGGATGATGTGACAAAACGCTAAAAAAGGACGATGCCGGCTATACAAAAGTAGCCGAAAATTCAGATGTCCTGAAATGCGCTCCAACGCATCGGATTCTGTTAATACACACACGAACACATCACCAAAGGTGTTTTTAAGTCCTAGATAGGTCTAATAGGGCCGATATGGCAGTTGGAGGATGATGTGACAAAACGCTAAAAAAGGACGATGCCGGCTATACAAAAGTAGCAGAAAATTCAGATGTCCTGAAATGCGCTCCAACGCATCGGATTCTGTTAATACACACACGAACACATCACCAAAGGTGTTTTTAAGTCCTAGATAGGTCTAATAGGGCCGATATGGCAGTTGGAGGATGATGTGACAAAACGCTAAAAAAGGACGATGCCGGCTATACAAAAGTAGCAGAAAATTCAGATGTCCTGAAATGCGCTCCAACGCATCGGATTCTGTTAATACACACACGAACACATCACCAAAGGTGTTTTTAAGTCCTAGATAGGTCTTATAGGGCCGATATGGCAGTTGGAGGATTACCTGACAAAACGCTAAGAAACGACGATGCCGGCAATACAAAAGTAGCCGAAAATTCAGATGTCCTGAAATGCGCTCCAACGCATCGGATTCTGTTAATACACACACGAACACATCACCAAAGGTGTTTTTAAGTCCTAGATAGCTCTAATAGGGCCGATATGGCAGTTGGAGGATGATGTGACAAAACGCTAAAAAAAGGACGATGCCGGCTATACAAAAGTAGCCGAAAATTCAGATGTCCTGAAATGCGCTCCAACGCATCGGATTCTGTTAATACACACACGAACACATCACCAAAGGTGTTTTTAAGTCCTAGATAGGTCTAATAGGAAAGATATGGCAGTTGGAGGATTACCTGACAAAACGCTAAAAACGACGATGCCGGCTATACAAAAGTAGCCGAAAATTCAGATGTCCTGAAATGCGCTCCAACGCATCGGATTCTGTTAATACACACACGAACACATCACCAAAGGTGTTTTTAAGTCCTAGATAGGTCTAATAGGGCCGATATGGCAGTTGGAGGATGATGTGACAAAACGCTAAAAAAGGACGATGCCGGCTATACAAAAGTAGCCGAAAATTCAGATGTCGTGAAATGCGCTCCAACGCATCGGATTCTGTTAATACACACACGAACACATCACCAAAGGTGTTTTTAAGTCCTAGATAGGTCTAATAGGGCCGATATGGCAGTTGGAGGATGATGTGACAAAACGCTAAAAAAGGACGATGCCGGCTATACAAAAGTAGCCGAAAATTCAGATGTCCTGAAATGCGCTCCAACGCATCGGATTCTGTTAATACACACACGAACACATCACCTAAGGTGTTTTTAAGTCCTAGATAGGTCTAGTAGGGCCGATATGGCAGTTGGAGGATTACCTGACAAAACGCTAAGAAACGACGATGCCGGCAATACAAAAGTAGCCGAAAATTCAGATGTCCTGAAATGCGCTCCAACGCATCGGATTCTGTTAATACACACACGAACACATCACCAAAGGTGTTTTTAAGTCCTAGATAGCTCTAATAGGAAAGATATGGCAGTTGGAGGATTACCTGACAAAACGCTAAAAACGACGATGCCGGCTATACAAAAGTAGCCGAAAATGCAGATGTCCTGAAATGCGCTCCAACGCATCGGATTCTGTTAATACACACGCGAACACATCACCAAAGGTGTTTTTAAGTCCTAGATAGGTCTAATAGGGCCGATATGGCAGTTGGAGGATGATGTGACAAAACGCTAAAAAAGGACGATGCCGGCTATACAAAAGTAGCCGAAAATTCAGATGTCCTGAAATGCGCTCCAACGCATCTTATTATGTTAATACACACACGGACACATCACCAAAGGTGTTTTTAAGTCCTAGATAGGTCTAATAGGGCCGATATGGCAGTTGGAGGATTACCTGACAAAACGCTAAAAAAGGACGATGCCGGCTATACAAAAGTAGCCGAAAATTCAGATGTCCTGAAATGCGCTCCAACGCATCGGATTCTGTTAATACACACACGAACACATCACCAAAGGTGTTTTTAAGTCCTAGATAGGTCTAATAGGGCCGATATGGCAGTTGGAGGATTACCTGACAAAACGCTAAGAAACGACGATGCCGGCTATACAAAAGTAGCCGAAAATTCAGATGTCCTGAAATGCGCTCCAACGCATCGGATTCTGTTAATACACACACGAACACATCACCTAAGGTGTTTTTAAGTCCTAGATAGGTCTAATAGGGCCGATATGGCAGTTGGAGGATGATGTGACAAAACGCTAAAAAAGGACGATGCCGGCAATACAAAAGTAGCCGAAAATTCAGATGTCGTGAAATGCGCTCCAACGCATCGGATTCTGTTAATACACACACGAACACATCACCAAAGGTGTTTTTAAGTCCTAGATAGGTCTAATAGGGCCGATATGGCAGTTGGAGGATGATGTGACAAAACGCTAAAAAAGGACGATGCCGGCTATACAAAAGTAGCCGAAAATTCAGATGTCCTGAAATGCGCTCCAACGCATCGGATTCTGTTAATACACACACGTACACATCACCAAAGGTGTTTTTAAGTCCTATATAGGTCTAATAGGGCCGATATGGCAGTTGGAGGATTACCTGACAAAACGCTAAAAACGACGATGCCGGCTATACAAAAGTAGCCGAAAATTCAGATGTCCTGAAATGCGCTCCAACGCATCGGATTCTGTTAATACACACACGAACACATCACCAAAGGTGTTTTTAAGTCCTAGATAGGTCTAATAGGGCCGATATGGCAGTTGGAGGATGATGTGACAAAACGCTAAAAAAGGACGATGCCGGCTATACAAAAGTAGCCGAAAATTCAGATGTCCTGAAATGCGCTCCAACGCATCGGATTCTGTTAATACACACACGAACACATCACCAAAGGTGTTTTTAAGTCCTAGATAGGTCTAATAGGGCCGATATGGCAGTTGGAGGATGATGTGACAAAACGCTAAAAAAGGACGATGCCGGCTATACAAAAGTAGCCGAAAATTCAGATGTCCTGAAATGCGCTCCAACGCATCGGATTCTGTTAATACACACACGAACACATCACCAAAGGTGTTTTTAAGTCCTATATAGGTCTAATAGGGCCGATATGGCAGTTGGAGGATGATGTGACAAAACGCTAAAAAAGGACGATGCCGGCTATACAAAAGTAGCCGAAAATTCAGATGTCCTGAAATGCGCTCCAACGCATCGGATTCTGTTAATACACACACGTACACATCACCAAAGGTGTTTTTAAGTCCTATATAGGTCTAATAGGGCCGATATGGCAGTTGGAGGATTACCTGACAAAACGCTAAAAACGACGATGCCGGCTATACAAAAGTAGCCGAAAATTCAGATGTCCTGAAATGCGCTCCAACGCATCGGATTCTGTTAATACACACACGAACACATCACCAAAGGTGTTTTTAAGTCCTAGATAGGTCTAATAGGGCCGATATGGCAGTTGGAGGATGATGTGACAAAACGCTAAAAAAGGACGATGCCGGCTATACAAAAGTAGCCGAAAATTCAGATGTCCTGAAATGCGCTCCAACGCATCGGATTCTGTTAATACACACACGAACACATCACCAAAGGTGTTTTTAAGTCCTAGATAGCTCTAATAGGAAAGATATGGCAGTTGGAGGATTACCTGACAAAACGCTAAAAACGACGATGCCGGCTATACAAAAGTAGCCGAAAATTCAGATGTCCTGAAATGCGCTCCAACGCATCGGATTCTGTTAATACACACGCGAACACATCACCAAAGGTGTTTTTAAGTCCTCGATAGGTCTAATAGGGCCGATATGGCAGTTGGAGGATGATGTGACAAAACGCTAAAAAAGGACGATGCCGGCTATACAAAAGTAGCCGAAAATTCAGATGTCCTGAAATGCGCTCCAACGCATCGGATTCTGTTAATACACACACGAACACATCACCAAAGGTGTTTTTAAGTCCTAGATAGGTCTAATAGGGCCGATATGGCAGTTGGAGGATGATGTGACAAAACGCTAAAAAAGGACGATGCCGGCTATACAAAAGTAGCCGAAAATTCAGATGTCCTGAAATGCGCTCCAACGCATCTGATTATGTTAATACTCACACGAACACATCACCAAAGGCGTTTTTAAGTCCTAGATAGTTCTAATAGGAAAGATATGGCAGTTGGAGGATGATGTGACAAAACGCTAAAAAAGGACGATGCCGGCTATACAAAAGTAGCCGAAAATTCAGATGTCCTGAAATGCGCTCCAACGCATCGGATTCTGTTAATACACACGAACACATCACCAAAGGTGTTTTTAAGTCCTAGATAGGTCTAATAGGAAAGATATGGCAGTTGGAGGATTACCTGACAAAACGCTAAGAAACGACGATGCCGGCAATACAAAAGTAGCCGAAAATTCAGATGTCGTGAAATGCGCTCCAACGCATCGGATTCTGTTAATACACACACGAACACATCACCAAAGGTGTTTTTAAGTCCTAGATAGGTCTAATAGGGCCGATATGGCAGTTGGAGGATGATGTGACAAAACGCTAAAAAAGGACGATGCCGGCTATACAAAAGTAGCCGAAAATTCAGATGTCCTGAAATGCGCTCCAACGCATCGGATTCTGTTAATACACACACGAACACATCACCAAAGGTGTTTTTAAGTCCTAGATAGCTCTAATAGGAAAGATATGGCAGTTGGAGGATTACCTGACAAAACGCTAAAAACGACGATGCCGGCTATACAAAAGTAGCCGAAAATTCAGATGTCCTGAAATGCGCTCCAACGCATCGGATTCTGTTAATACACACACGAACACATCACCAAAGGTGTTTTTAAGTCCTAGATAGCTCTAATAGGGCCGATATGGCAGTTGGAGGATTACCTGACAAAACGCTAAAAAAGGACGATGCCGGCTATACAAAAGTAGCCGAAAATTCAGATGTCCTGAAATGCGCTCCAACGCATCGGATTCTGTTAATACACACACGAACACATCACCAAAGGTGTTTTTAAGTCCTAGATAGCTCTAATAGGGCCGATATGGCAGTTGGAGGATTACCTGACAAAACGCTAAAAAAGGACGATGCCGGCTATACAAAAGTAGCCGAAAATTCAGATGTCCTGAAATGCGCTCCAACGCATCGGATTCTGTTAATACACACACGAACACATCACCAAA
This sequence comes from Eristalis intricaria, assembly GCA_964034865.1. Taxonomy (NCBI): domain Eukaryota; kingdom Metazoa; phylum Arthropoda; class Insecta; order Diptera; family Syrphidae; genus Eristalis; species Eristalis intricaria. The sequence goes on from OZ035877.1 coordinate 27,229,582, forward strand.
GGTGTTTTTAAGTCCTAGATAGGTCTAATAGGAAAGATATGGCAGTTGGAGGATTACCTGACAAAACGCTAAGAAACGACGATGCCGGCAATACAAAAGTAGCCGAAAATTCAGATGTCGTGAAATGCGCTCCAACGCATCTGGTTATGTTAATACACACACGAACACATCACCTAAGGTGTTTTTAAGTCCTAGATAGGTCTAATAGGAAAGATATGGCAGTTGGAGGATTACCTGACAAAACGCTAAGAAACGACGATGCCGGCAATACAAAAGTAGCCGAAAATTCAGATGTCGTGAAATGCGCTCCAACGCATCTGGATATGTTAATACACACACGAACACATCACCTAAGGTGTTTTTAAGTCCTAGATAGGTCTAATAGGGCCGATATGGCAGTTGGAGGATTACCTGACAAAACGCTAAGAAACGACGATGCCGGCAATACAAAAGTAGCCGAAAATTCAGATGTCCTGAAATGCGCTCCAACGCATCGGATTCTGTTAATACACACACGAACACATCACCAAAGGTGTTTTTAAGTCCTAGATAGGTCTAATAGGGCCGATATGGCAGTTGGAGGATTACCTGACAAAACGCTAAAAAAGGACGATGCCGGCTATACAAAAGTAGCCGAAAATTCAGATGTCCTGAAATGCGCTCCAACGCATCGGATTCTGTTAATACACACACGAACACATCACCAAAGGTGTTTTTAAGTCCTAGATAGCTCTAATAGGAAAGATATGGCAGTTGGAGGATTACCTGACAAAACGCTAAGAAACGACGATGCCAGCTATACAAAAGTAGCCGAATATTCAGATATCCTGAAATGCGCTCCAACGCATCGGATTATGTTAATACACACACGAACACATCACCAAAGGTGTTTTTAAGTCCTAGATAGGTCTAATAGGAAAGATATGGCAGTTGGAGGATTACCTGACAAAACGCTAAAAACGACGATGCCGGCTATACAAAAGTAGCCGAAAATTCAGATGTCCTGAAATGCGCTCCAACGCATCGGATTCTGTTAATACACACACGAACACATCACCAAAGGTGTTTTTAAGTCCTAGATAGCTCTAATAGGAAAGATATGGCAGCTGGAGGATTACCTGACAAAACGCTAAGAAACGACGATGCCAGCTATACAAAAGTAGCCGAAAATTCAGATGTCCTGAAATGCGCTCCAACGCATCTGGTTATGTTAATACACACACGAACACATCACCTAAGGTGTTTTTAAGTCCTAGATAGGTCTAATAGGGCCGATATGGCAGTTGGAGGATTACCTGACAAAACGCTAAGAAACGACGATGCCGGCAATACAAAAGTAGCCGAAAATTCAGATGTCCTGAAATGCGCTCCAACGCATCGGATTCTGTTAATACACACACGAACACATCACCAAAGGTGTTTTTAAGTCCTAGATAGGTCTAATAGGGCCGATATGGCAGTTGGAGGATTACCTGACAAAACGCTAAAAAAGGACGATGCCGGCTATACAAAAGTAGCCGAAAATTCAGATGTCCTGAAATGCGCTCCAACGCATCGGATTCTGTTAATACACACACGAACACATCACCAAAGGTGTTTTTAAGTCCTAGATAGCTCTAATAGGAAAGATATGGCAGTTGGAGGATTACCTGACAAAACGCTAAGAAACGACGATGCCAGCTATACAAAAGTAGCCGAATATTCAGATATCCTGAAATGCGCTCCAACGCATCGGATTATGTTAATACACACACGAACACATCACCAAAGGTGTTTTTAAGTCCTAGATAGGTCTAATAGGAAAGATATGGCAGTTGGAGGATTACCTGACAAAACGCTAAGAAACGACGATGCCAGCTATACAAAAGTAGCCGAATATTCAGATATCCTGAAATGCGCTCCAACGCATCGGATTCTGTTAATACACACACGAACACATCACCAAAGGTGTTTTTAAGTCCTAGATAGCTCTAATAGGAAAGATATGGCAGCTGGAGGATTACCTGACAAAACGCTAAGAAACGACGATGCCAGCTATACAAAAGTAGCCGAAAATTCAGATGTCCTGAAATGCGCTCCAACGCATCTGGTTATGTTAATACACACACGAACACATCACCTAAGGTGTTTTTAAGTCCTAGATAGGTCTAATAGGAAAGATATGGCAGTTGGAGGATTACCTGACAAAACGCTAAAAACGACGATGCCGGCTATACAAAAGTAGCCGAAAATTCAGATGTCCTGAAATGCGCTCCAACGCATCGGATTCTGTTAATACACACACGAACACATCACCAAAGGTGTTTTTAAGTCCTAGATAGCTCTAATAGGGCCGATATGGCAGTTGGAGGATTACCTGACAAAACGCTAAGAAACGACGATGCCAGCTATACAAAAGTAGCCGAAAATTCAGATGTCCTGAAATGCGCTCCAACGCATCTGGTTATGTTAATACACACACGAACACATCACCTAAGGTGTTTTTAAGTCCTAGATAGGTCTAATAGGGCCGATATGGCAGTTGGAGGATTACCTGACAAAACGCTAAAAACGACGATGCCGGCTATACAAAAGTAGCCGAAAATTCAGATGTCCTGAAATGCGCTCCAACGCATCGGATTCTGTTAATACACACACGAACACATCACCAAAGGTGTTTTTAAGTCCTAGATAGGTCTAATAGGAAAGATATGGCAGTTGGAGGATTACCTGACAAAACGCTAAAAACGACGATGCCGGCTATACAAAAGTAGCCGAAAATTCAGATGTCCTGAAATGCGCTCCAACGCATCTGGTTATGTTAATACACACACGAACACATCACCTAAGGTGTTTTTAAGTCCTAGATAGGTCTAATAGGGCCGATATGGCAGTTGGAGGATTACCTGACAAAACGCTAAGAAACGACGATGCCGGCAATACAAAAATAGCCGAAAATTCAGATGTCCTGAAATGCGCTCCAACGCATCGGATTCTGTTAATACACACACGAACACATCACCAAAGGTGTTTTTAAGTCCTAGATAGGTCTAATAGGGCCGATATGGCAGTTGGAGGATTACCTGACAAAACGCTAAGAAACGACGATGCCGGCAATACAAAAGTAGCCGAAAATTCAGATGTCCTGAAATGCGCTCCAACGCATCGGATTCTGTTAATACACACACGAACACATCACCAAAGGTGTTTTTAAGTCCTAGATAGGTCTAATAGGGCCGATATGGCAGTTGGAGGATTACCTGACAAAACGCTAAGAAACGACGATGCCGGCAATACAAAAATAGCCGAAAATTCAGATGTCCTGAAATGCGCTCCAACGCATCGGATTCTGTTAATACACACACGAACACATCACCAAAGGTGTTTTTAAGTCCTAGATAGGTCTAATAGGGCCGATATGGCAGTTGGAGGATTACCTGACAAAACGCTAAGAAACGACGATGCCGGCAATACAAAAGTAGCCGAAAATTCAGATGTCCTGAAATGCGCTCCAACGCATCGGATTCTGTTAATACACACACGAACACACCACCAAAGGTGTTTTTAAGTCCTAGATAGGTCTAATAGGAAAGATATGGCAGTTGGAGGATTACCTGACAAAACGCTAAAAACGACGATGCCGGCTATACAAAAGTAGCCGAAAATTCAGATGTCCTGAAATGCGCTCCAACGCATCGGATTCTGTTAATACACACACGAACACATCACCAAAGGTGTTTTTAAGTCCTAGATAGGTCTAATAGGGCCGATATGGCAGTTGGAGGATTACCTGACAAAACGCTAAAAAAGGACGATGCCGGCTATACAAAAGTAGCCGAAAATTCAGATGTCCTGAAATGCGCTCCAACGCATCGGATTCTGTTAATACACACACGAACACATCACCAAAGGTGTTTTTAAGTCTAATAGGGCCGATATGGCAGTTGGAGGATGATGTGACAAAACGCTAAAAAAGGACGATGCCGGCTATACAAAAGTAGCCGAAAATTCAGATGTCCTGAAATGCGCTCCAACGCATCGGATTCTGTTAATACACACACGAACACATCACCAAAGGTGTTTTTAAGTCCTAGATAGGTCTAATAGGGCCGATATGGCAGTTGGAGGATGATGTGACAAAACGCTAAAAAAGGACGATGCCGGCTATACAAAAGTAGCCGAAAATTAAGATGTCCTGAAATGCGCTCCAACGCATCGGATTCTGTTAATACACACACGAACACATCACCAAAGGTGTTTTTAAGTCCTAGATAGGTCTAATAGGAAAGATATGGCAGTTGGAGGATTACCTGACAAAACGCTAAAAACGACGATGCCGGCTATACAGTAGCCGAAAATTCAGATGTCGTGAAATGCGCTCCAACGCATCGGATTCTGTTAATACTCATACGAACACATCACCAAACGTGTTTTTAAGTCCTAGATAGCTCTAATCGGGCCGATATGGCAGTTGGAGGATGATGTGACAAAACGCTAAAAAAGGACGATGCCGGCTATACAAAAGTAGCCGAAAATTCAGATGTCCTGAAATGCGCTCCAACGCATCGGATTCTGTTAATACACACACGAACACATCACCAAAGGTGTTTTTAAGTCCTAGATAGGTCTAATAGGCCCGATATGGCAGTTGGAGGATTACCTGACAAAACGCTAAGAAACGACGATGCCGGCTATACAAAAGTAGTCGAAAATTCAGATGTCGTGAAATGCGCTCCAACGCATCGGATTTTGTTTATACACACATGAACACATCACCAAAGGTGTTTTTAAGGCCAAGATAGGTCTAATAGGGCCGATATGGCAGTTGGACGATTACCGGACAAAACGCTAAGAAACGACGATGCCGGCAATACAAAAGTAGCCGAAAATTCAGATGTCCTGAAATGCGCTCCAACGCATCGGATTCTGTTAATACACACACGAACACATCACCAAACGTGTTTTTAAGTCCTAGATAGCTCTAATAGGGCCGATATGGCAGTTGGAGGATGATGTGACAAAACGCTAAAAAAGGACGATGCCGGCTATACAAAAGTAGCCGAAAATTCAGATGTCCTGAAATGCGCTCCAACGCATCGGATTCTGTTAATACACACACGAACACATCACCAAAGGTGTTTTTAAGTCCTAGATAGGTCTAATAGGCCCGATATGGCAGTTGGAGGATTACCTGACAAAACGCTAAGAAACGACGATGCCGGCTATACAAAAGTAGTCGAAAATTCAGATGTCGTGAAATGCGCTCCAACGCATCGGATTTTGTTTATACACACATGAACACATCACCAAAGGTGTTTTTAAGGCCAAGATAGGTCTAATAGGGCCGATATGGCAGTTGGACGATTACCGGACAAAACGCTAAGAAACGACGATGCCGGCAATACAAAAGTAGCCGAAAATTCAGATGTCCTGAAATGCGCTCCAACGCATCGGATTCTGTTAATACACACACGAACACATCACCAAACGTGTTTTTAAGTCCTAGATAGCTCTAATAGGGCCGATATGGCAGTTGGAGGATGATGTGACAAAACGCTAAAAAAGGACGATGCCGGCTATACAAAAGTAGCCGAAAATTCAGATGTCCTGAAATGCGCTCCAACGCATCGGATTCTGTTAATACACACACGAACACATCACCAAAGGTGTTTTTAAGTCCTAGATAGGTCTAATAGGCCCGATATGGCAGTTGGAGGATTACCTGACAAAACGCTAAGAAACGACGATGCCGGCTATACAAAAGTAGTCGAAAATTCAGATGTCGTGAAATGCGCTCCAACGCATCGGATTTTGTTTATACACACATGAACACATCACCAAAGGTGTTTTTAAGGCCAAGATAGGTCTAATAGGGCCGATATGGCAGTTGGACGATTACCGGACAAAACGCTAAGAAACGACGATGCCGGCAATACAAAAGTAGCCGAAAATTCAGATGTCCTGAAATGCGCTCCAACGCATCGGATTCTGTTAATACACACACGAACACATCACCAAACGTGTTTTTAAGTCCTAGATAGCTCTAATAGGGCCGATATGGCAGTTGGAGGATGATGTGACAAAACGCTAAAAAAGGACGATGCCGGCTATACAAAAGTAGCCGAAAATTCAGATGTCCTGAAATGCGCTCCAACGCATCGGATTCTGTTAATACACACACGAACACATCACCAAAGGTGTTTTTAAGTCCTAGATAGCTCTAATAGGGCCGATATGGCAGTTGGAGGATTACCTGACAAAACGCTACAAAAGGACGATGCCGGCTATACAAAAGTAGCCGAAAATTCAGATGTCCTGAAATGCGCTCCAACGCATCGGATTCTGTTAATACACACACGAACACATCACCAAAGGTGTTTTTATGTCCTAGATAGGTCTAATAGGGCCGATATGGCAGTTGGAGGATGATGTGACAAAACGCTAAAAAAGGACGAAGCCGGCTATACAAAAGTAGCCGAAAATTCAGATGTCCTGAAATGCGCTCCAACGCATCGGATTCTGTTAATACACACACGAACACATCACCAAAGGTGTTTTTAAGTCCTAGATAGGTCTAATAGGAAAGATATGGCAGTTGGAGGATTACCTGACAAAACGCTAAAAACGACGATGCCGGCTATACAAAAGTAGCCGAAAATTCAGATGTCCTGAAATGCGCTCCAACGCATCGGATTCTGTTAATACACACACGAACACATCACCAAAGGTGTTTTTAAGTCCTAGATAGGTCTAATAGGAAAGATATGGCAGTTGGAGGATTACCTGACAAAACGCTAAAAACGACGATGCCGGCTATACAAAAGTAGCCGAAAATTCAGATGTCCTGAAATGCGCTCCAACGCATCGGATTCTGTTAATACACACACGAACACATCACCAAAGGTGTTTTTAAGTCCTAGATAGGTCTAATAGGGCCGATATGGCAGTTGGAGAATTACCTGACAAAACGCTAAAAAAGGACGATGCCGGCTATACAAAAGTAGCCGAAAATTCAGATGTCCTGAAATGCGCTCCAACGCATCGGATTCTGTTAATACACACACGAACACATCACCAAAGGTGTTTTTAAGTCCTAGATAGGTCTAATAGGGCCGATATGGCAGTTGGAGGATTACCTGACAAAACGCTAAAAACGACGATGCCGGCTATACAAAAGTAGCCGAAAATTCAGATGTCCTGAAATGCGCTCCAACGCATCGGATTCTGTTAATACACACACGAACACATCACCAAAGGTGTTTTTAAGTCCTAGATAGGTCTAATAGGAAAGATATGGCAGTTGGAGGATTACCTGACAAAACGCTAAAAACGACGATGCCGGCTATACAGTAGCCGAAAATTCAGATGTCGTGAAATGCGCTCCAACGCATCGGATTTTGTTTATACACACATGAACACATCACCAAAGGTGTTTTTAAGGCCAAGATAGGTCTAATAGGGCCGATATGGCAGTTGGACTATTACCGGACAAAACGCTAAGAAACGACGATGCCGGCAATACAAAAGTAGCCGAAAATTCAGATGTCCTGAAATGCGCTCCAACGCATCGGATTCTGTTAATACACACACGAACACATCACCAAAGGTGTTTTTAAGTCCTAGATAGCTCTAATAGGGCCGATATGGCAGTTGGAGGATTACCTGACAAAACGCTAAAAACGACGATGCCGGCTATACAGTAGCCGAAAATTCAGATGTCGCGAAATGCGCTCCAACGCATCGGATTCTGTTAATACACACACGAACACATCACCAAACGTGTTTTTAAGTCCTAGATAGCTCTAATAGGGCCGATATGGCAGTTGGAGGATGATGTGACAAAACGCTAAAAAGGACGATGCCGGCTATACAAAAGTAGCCGAAAATTCAGATGTCCTGAAATGCGCTCCAACGCATCGGATTCTGTTAATACACACACGAACACATCACCAAAGGTGTTTTTAAGTCCTAGATAGCTCTAATAGGGCCGATATGGCAGTTGGAGGATTACCTGACAAAACGCTAAAAACGACGATGCCGGCTATACAGTAGCCGAAAATTCAGATGTCGCGAAATGCGCTCCAACGCATCGGATTTTGTTTATACACACATGAACACATCACCAAAGGTGTTTTTAAGGCCAAGATAGGTCTAATAGGGCCGATATGGCAGTTGGACTATTACCGGACAAAACGCTAAGAAACGACGATGCCGGCAATACAAAAGTAGCCGAAAATTCAGATGTCCTGAAATGCGCTCCAACGCATCGGATTCTGTTAATACACACACGAACACATCACCAAAGGTGTTTTTAAGTCCTAGATAGCTCTAATAGGGCCGATATGGCAGTTGGAGGATTACCTGACAAAACGCTAAAAACGACGATGCCGGCTATACAGTAGCCGAAAATTCAGATGTCGCGAAATGCGCTCCAACGCATCGGATTCTGTTAATACACACACGAACACATCACCAAACGTGTTTTTAAGTCCTAGATAGCTCTAATAGGGCCGATATGGCAGTTGGAGGATGATGTGACAAAACGCTAAAAAAGGACGATGCCGGCTATACAAAAGTAGCCGAAAATTCAGATGTCCTGAAATGCGCTCCAACGCATCGGATTCTGTTAATACACACACGAACACATCACCAAAGGTGTTTTTAAGTCCTAGATAGCTCTAATAGGGCCGATATGGCAGTTGGAGGATTACCTGACAAAACGCTAAAAAAGGGCGATGCCGGCTATACAAAAGTAGCCGAAAATTCAGATGTCCTGAAATGCGCTCCAACGCATCGGATTCTGTTAATACACACACGAACACATCACCAAAGGTGTTTTTAAGTCCTAGATAGGTCTAATAGGGCCGATATGGCAGTTGGAGGATTACCTGACAAAACGCTAAAAACGACGATGCCGGCTATACAAAAGTAGCCGAAAATTCAGATGTCCTGAAATGCGCTCCAACGCATCGGATTCTGTTAATACACACACGAACACATCACCAAAGGTGTTTTTAAGTCCTAGATAGGTCTAATAGGAAAGATATGGCAGTTGGAGGATTACCTGACAAAACGCTAAAAACGACGATGCCGGCTATACAGTAGCCGAAAATTCAGATGTCGTGAAATGCGCTCCAACGCATCGGATTCTGTTAATACACACACGAACACATCACCAAAGGTGTTTTTAAGTCCTAGATAGGTCTAATAGGAAAGATATGGCAGTTGGAGGATTACCTGACAAAACGCTAAAAACGACGATGCCGGCTATACAAAAGTAGCCGAAAATTCAGATGTCGTGAAATGCGCTCCAACGCATCGGATTCTGTTAATACACACACGAACACATCACCAAAGGTGTTTTTAAGTCCTAGATAGGTCTAATAGGGCCGATATGGCAGTTGGAGGATTACCTGACAAAACGCTAAAAACGACGATGCCGGCTATACAAAAGTAGCCGAAAATTCAGATGTCCTGAAATGCGCTACAACGCATCGGATTCTGTTAATACACACACGAACACATCACCAAAGGTGTTTTTAAGTCCTAGATAGGTCTAATAGGAAAGATATGGCAGTTGGAGGATTACCTGACAAAACGCTAAAAACGACGATGCCGGCTATACAAAAGTAGCCGAAAATTCAGATGTCCTGAAATGCGCTACAACGCATCGGATTCTGTTAATACACACACGAACACATCACCAAAGGTGTTTTTAAGTCCTAGATAGGTCTAATAGGGCCGATATGGCAGTTGGAGGATTACCTGACAAAACGCTAAGAAACGACGATGCCGGCAATACAAAAGTAGCCGAAAATTCAGATGTCCTGAAATGCGCTACAACGCATCGGATTCTGTTAATACACACACGAACACATCACCAAAGGTGTTTTTAAGTCCTAGATAGGTCTAATAGGGCCGATATGGCAGTTGGAGGATTACCAGACAAAACGCTAAGAAACGACGATGCCGGCTATACAAAAGTAGCCGAAAATTCAGATGTCCTGAAATGCGCTCAACGCATCGGATTCTGTTAATACACACACGAACACATCACCAAAGGTGTTTTTAAGTCCTAGATAGGTCTAATAGGAAAGATATGGCAGTTGGAGGATTACCTGACAAAACGCTAAAAACGACGATGCCGGCTATACAAAAGTAGCCGAAAATTCAGATGTCGTGAAATGCGCTCCAACGCATCGGATTCTGTTAATACATACACGAAAACATCACCAAAGGTGTTTTTAAGTCCAAGATACCTCTAATAGGGCCGATATGGCAGTTGGAGGATTACCTGACAAAACCCTAAAAACGACGATGGCGGCTATACAAAAGTAGCCGAAAATTCAGATGTTCTGAAATGCGCTCCAACGCATCGGATTCTGTTAATACACACACGTACACATCACCAAAGGTGTTTTTAAGTCCTAGATAGGTCTAATAGGGCCGATATGGCAGTTGGAGGATTACCTGACAAAACGCTAAAAACGACGATGCCGGCTATACAAAAGTAGCCGAAAATTCAGATGTCCTGAAATGCGCTCCAACGCATCGGATTCTGTTAATACACACACGTACACATCACCAAAGGTGTTTTTAAGTCCTAGATAGGTCTAATAGGGCCGATATGGCAGTTGGAGGATTACCTGACAAAACGCTAAGAAACGACGATGCCGGCTATACAAAAGTAGCCGAAAATTCAGATGTCCTGAAATGCGCTACAACGCATCGGATTCTGTTAATACACACACGAACACATCACCAAAGGTGTTTTTAAGTCCTAGATAGGTCTAATAGGAAAGATTATGGCAGTTGGAGGATTACCTGACAAAACGCTAAAAACGACGATGCCGGCTATACAAAAGTAGCCGAAAATTCAGATGTCGTGAAATGCGCTCCAACGCATCGGATTCTGTTAATACATACACGAAAACATCACCAAAGGTGTTTTTAAGTCCAAGATACCTCTAATAGGGCCGATATGGCAGTTGGAGGATTACCTGACAAAACCCTAAAAACGACGATGGCGGCTATACAAAAGTAGCCGAAATTCAGATGTTCTGAAATGCGCTCCAACGCATCGGATTCTGTTAATACACACACGTACACATCACCAAAGGTGTTTTTAAGTCCTAGATAGGTCTAATAGGGCCGATATGGCAGTTGGAGGATTACCTGACAAAACGCTAAAACGACGATGCCGGCTATACAAAAGTAGCCGAAAATTCAGATGTCCTGAAATGCGCTCCAACGCATCGGATTCTGTTAATACACACACGTACACATCACCAAAGGTGTTTTTAAGTCCTAGATAGGTCTAATAGGGCCGATATGGCAGTTGGAGGATTACCTGACAAAACGCTAAGAAACGACGATGCCGGCTATACAAAAGTAGCCGAAAATTCAGATGTCCTGAAATGCGCTACAACGCATCGGATTCTGTTAATACACACACGAACACATCACCAAAGGTGTTTTTAAGTCCTAGATAGGTCTAATAGAAAGATATGGCAGTTGGAGGATTACCTGACAAAACGCTAAAAACGACGATGCCGGCTATACAAAAGTAGCCGAAAATTCAGATGTCCTGAAATGCGCTCCAACGCATCGGATTCTGTTAATACACACACGAACACATCACCAAAGGTGTTTTTAAGTCCTAGATAGGTCTAATAGGAAAGATATGGCAGTTGGAGGATTACCTGACAAAACGCTAAAAACGACGATGCCGGCTATACAAAAGTAGCCGAAAATTCAGATGTCGTGAAATGCGCTCCAACGCATCGGATTCTGTTAATACATACACGAACACATCACCAAAGGTGTTTTTAAGTCCAAGATACCTCTAATAGGCCGATATGGCAGTTGGAGGATTACCTGACAAAACCCTAAAAACGACGATGGCGGCTATACAAAAGTAGCCGAAAATTCAGATGTTCTGAAATGCGCTCCAACGCATCGGATTCTGTTAATACACACACGTACACATCACCAAAGGTGTTTTTAAGTCCTAGATAGGTCTAATAGGGCCGATATGGCAGTTGGAGGATTACCTGACAAAACGCTAAAAACGACGATGCCGGCTATACAAAAGTAGCCGAAAATTCAGATGTCCTGAAATGCGCTACAACGCATCGGATTCTGTTAATACACACACGAACACATCACCAAAGGTGTTTTTAAGTCCTAGATAGGTCTAATAGGAAAGATATGGCAGTTGGAGGATTACCTGACAAAACGCTAAAAACGACGATGCCGGCTATACAAAAGTAGCCGAAAATTCAGATGTCCTGAAATGCGCTACAACGCATCGGATTCTGTTAATACACACACGAACACATCACCAAAGGTGTTTTTAAGTCCTAGATAGCTCTAATAGGAAAGATATGGCAGTTGGAGGATTACCTGACAAAACGCTAAAAACGACGATGCCGGCTATACAAAAGTAGCCGAAAATTCAGATGTCCTGAAATGCGCTCCAACGCATCGGATTCTGTTAATACACACACGTACACATCACCAAAGGTGTTTTTAAGTCCTAGATAGGTCTAATAGGGCCGATATGGCAGTTGGAGGATTACCTGACAAAACGCTAAGAAACGACGATGCCGGCTATACAAAAGTAGCCGAAAATTCAGATGTCCTGAAATGCGCTCCAACGCATCGGATTCTGTTAATACACACACGAACACATCACCAAAGGTGTTTTTAAGTCCTAGATAGGTCTAATAGGGCCGATATGGCAGTTGGAGGATGATGTGACAAAACGCTAAAAAAGGACGATGCCGGCTATACAAAAGTAGCCGAAAATTCAGATGTCGTGAAATGCGCTCCAACGCATCGGATTCTGTTAATACATACACGAACACATCACCAAAGGTGTTTTTAAGTCCAAGATACCTCTAATAGGGCCGATATGGCAGTTGGAGGATTACCTGACAAAACCCTAAAAACGACGATGGCGGCTATACAAAAGTAGCCGAAAATTCAGATGTTCTGAAATGCGCTCCAACGCATCGGATTCTGTTAATACACACACGTACACATCACCAAAGGTGTTTTTAAGTCCTAGATAGGTCTAATAGGGCCGATATGGCAGTTGGAGGATTACCTGACAAAACGCTAAAAACGACGATGTCGGCTATACAAAAGTAGCCGAAAATTCAGATGTCGTGAAATGCGCTCCAACGCATCGGATTATGTTAATACATACACGAACACATCCCCAAAGGTGTTTTTAAGTCCTAGATAGCTCTAATAGGGCCGATATGGCAGTTGGAGGATGATGTGACAAAACGCTACAAAAGGACGATGCCGGCTATACAAAAGTAGCCGAAAATTCAGATGTCGTGAAATGCGCTCCAACGCATCGGATTCTGTTAATACACACACGAACACATCACCAAAGGTGTATTTAAGTCCTAGATAGGTCTATTAGGGCCGATATGGCAGTTGGAGGATTACCTGACAAAACGCTAAAAACGACGATGCCGGCTATACAAAAGTAGCCGAAAATTCAGATGTCGTGAAATGCGCTCCAACGCATAGGATTCTGTTAATACATACACGAACACATCACCAAAGGTGTTTTTAAGTCCTAGATAGCTCTAATAGGGCCGATATGGCAGTTGGAGGATTACCTGACAAAACGCTAAAAACGACGATGCCGGCTATACAAAAGTAGCCGAAAATTCAGATGCCCTGAAATGCGCTCCAACGCATCGGATTCTGTTAATACACACACGAACACATCACCAAAGGTGTTTTTAAGTCCTAGATAGGTCTAATAGGGCCGATATGGCAGTTGGAGGATGATGTGACAAAACGCTAAAAAAGGACAGATGTCCTGAAATGCGCTCCAACGCATCGGATTCTGTTAATACACACACGAACACATCACCAAAGGTGTTTTTAAGTCCTAGATAGGTCTAATAGGAAAGATATGGCAGTTGGAGGATTACCTGACAAAACGCTAAAAACGACGATGCCGGCTATACAAAAGTAGCCGAAAATTCAGATGTCCTGAAATGCGCTACAACGCATCGGATTCTGTTAATACACACACGAACACATCACCAAAGGTGTTTTTAAGTCCTAGATAGGTCTAATAGGAAAGATATGGCAGTTGGAGGATTACCTGACAAAACGCTAAAAACGACGATGCCGGCTATACAAAAGTAGCCGAAAATTCAGATGTCCTGAAATGCGCTACAACGCATCGGATTCTGTTAATACACACACGAACACATCACCAAAGGTGTTTTTAAGTCCTAGATAGCTCTAATAGGAAAGATATGGCAGTTGGAGGATTACCTGACAAAACGCTAAAAACGACGATGCCGGCTATACAAAAGTAGCCGAAAATTCAGATGTCCTGAAATGCGCTCCAACGCATCGGATTCTGTTAATACACACACGAACACATCACCAAAGGTGTTTTTAAGTCCTAGATAGGTCTAATAGGAAAGATATGGCAGTTGGAGGATTACCTGACAAAACGCTAAAAACGACGATGCCGGCTATACAAAAGTAGCCGAAAATTCAGATGTCCTGAAATGCGCTCCAACGCATCGGATTCTGTTAATACACACACGTACACATCACCAAAGGTGTTTTTAAGTCCTAGATAGGTCTAATAGGGCCGATATGGCAGTTGGAGGATTACCTGACAAAACGCTAAGAAACGACGATGCCGGCTATACAAAAGTAGCCGAAAATTCAGATGTCCTGAAATGCGCTCCAACGCATCGGATTCTGTTAATACACACACGAACACATCACCAAAGGTGTTTTTAAGTCCTAGATAGGTCTAATAGGGCCGATATGGCAGTTGGAGGATGATGTGACAAAACGCTAAAAAAGGACGATGCCGGCTATACAAAAGTAGCCGAAAATTCAGATGTCGTGAAATGCGCTCCAACGCATCGGATTCTGTTAATACATACACGAACACATCACCAAAGGTGTTTTTAAGTCCAAGATACCTCTAATAGGGCCGATATGGCAGTTGGAGGATTACCTGACAAAACCCTAAAAACGACGATGGCGGCTATACAAAAGTAGCCGAAAATTCAGATGTTCTGAAATGCGCTCCAACGCATCGGATTCTGTTAATACACACACGTACACATCACCAAAGGTGTTTTTAAGTCCTAGATAGGTCTAATAGGGCCGATATGGCAGTTGGAGGATTACCTGACAAAACGCTAAAAACGACGATGTCGGCTATACAAAAGTAGCCGAAAATTCAGATGTCGTGAAATGCGCTCCAACGCATCGGATTATGTTAATACATACACGAACACATCCCCAAAGGTGTTTTTAAGTCCTAGATAGGTCTAATAGGGCCGATATGGCAGTTGGAGGATTACCTGACAAAACGCTAAAAACGACGATGCCGGCTATACAAAAGTAGCCGAAAATTCAGATGCCCTGAAATGCGCTCCAACGCATCGGATTCTGTTAATACACACACGAACACATCACCAAAGGTGTTTTTAAGTCCTAGATAGGTCTAATAGGGCCGATATGGCAGTTGGAGGATGATGTGACAAAACGCTAAAAAAGGACAGATGTCCTGAAATGCGCTCCAACGCATCGGATTCTGTTAATACACACACGAACACATCACCAAAGGTGTTTTTAAGTCCTAGATAGGTCTAATAGGGGCGATATGGCAGTTGGAGGATGATGTGACAAAACGCTAAAAAAGGACGATGCCGGCTATACAAAAGTAGCCGAAAATTCAGATGTCCTGAAATGCGCTCCAACGCATCGGATTCTGTTAATACACACACGAACACATCACCAAAGGTGTTTTTAAGTCCTAGATAGGTCTAATAGGGGCGATATGGCAGTTGGAGGATGATGTGACAAAACGCTAAAAAAGGACGATGCCGGCTATACAAAAGTAGCCGAAAATTCAGATGTCCTGAAATGCGCTCCAACGCATCGGATTCTGTTAATACACACACGAACACATCACCAAAGGTGTTTTTAAGTCCTAGATAGGTCTAATAGGGGCGATATGGCAGTTGGAGGATGATGTGACAAAACGCTAAAAAAGGACGATGCCGGCTATACAAAAGTAGCCGAAAATTCAGATGTCCTGAAATGCGCTCCAACGCATCGGATTCTGTTAATACACACACGAACACATCACCAAAGGTGTTTTTAAGTCCTAGATAGGTCTAATAGGGGCGATATGGCAGTTGGAGGATGATGTGACAAAACGCTAAAAAAGGACGATGCCGGCTATACAAAAGTAGCCGAAAATTCAGATGTCCTGAAATGCGCTCCAACGCATCGGATTCTGTTAATACACACACGAACACATCACCAAAGGTGTTTTTAAGTCCTAGATAGGTCTAATAGGGGCGATATGGCAGTTGGAGGATGATGTGACAAAACGCTAAAAAAGGACGATGCCGGCTATACAAAAGTAGCCGAAAATTCAGATGTCCTGAAATGCGCTCCAACGCATCGGATTCTGTTAATACACACACGAACACATCACCAAAGGTGTTTTTAAGTCCTAGATAGCTCTAATAGGAAAGATATGGCAGTTGGAGGATTACCTGACAAAACGCTAAAAACGACGATGCCGGCTATACAAAAGTAGCCGAAAATTCAGATGTCCTGAAATGCGCTCCAACGCATCGGATTCTGTTAATACACACACGAACACATCACCAAAGGTGTTTTTAAGTCCTAGATAGGTCTAATAGGGGCGATATGGCAGTTGGAGGATGATGTGACAAAACGCTAAAAAAGGACGATGCCGGCTATACAAAAGTAGCCGAAAATTCAGATGTCCTGAAATGCGCTCCAACGCATCGGATTCTGTTAATACACACACGAACACATCACCAAAGGTGTTTTTAAGTCCTAGATAGCTCTAATAGGAAAGATATGGCAGTTGGAGGATTACCTGACAAAACGCTAAAAACGACGATGCCGGCTATACAAAAGTAGCCGAAAATTCAGATGTCGTGAAATGCGCTCCAACGCATAGGATTCTGTTAATACACACACGAACACATCACCAAAGGTGTTTTTAAGTCCTAGATAGCTCTAATAGGGCCGATATAGCAGTTGGAGGATTACCTGACAAAACGCTAAAAACGACGATGCCGGCTATACAAAAGTAGCCGAAAATTCAGATGTCGTGAAATGCGCTCTAACGCATCGGATTCTGTTAATACACACAAGAACACATCACCAAAGGTGTTTTTAAGTCGTAGATAGGTCTAATAGGAAAGATATGGCAGTTGGAGGATTACCTGACAAAACGCTAAAAACGACGATGCCGGCTATACAAAAGTAGCCGAAAATTCAGATGTCGTGAAATGCGCTCCAACGCATCGGATTCTGTTAATACACACACGAACACATCACCAAAGGTGTTTTTAAGTCCTAGATAGCTCTAATAGGGCCGATATAGCAGTTGGAGGATTACCTGACAAAACGCTAAAAACGACGATGCCGGCTATACAAAAGTAGCCGAAAATTCAGATGTCGTGAAATGCGCTCTAACGCATCGGATTCTGTTAATACACACAAGAACACATCACCAAAGGTGTTTTTAAGTCGTAGATAGGTCTAATAGGAAAGATATGGCAGTTGGAGGATTACCTGACAAAACGCTAAAAACGACGATGCCGGCTATACAAAAGTAGCCGAAAATTCAGATGTCGTGAAATGCGCTCCAACGCATCGGATTCTGTTAATACACACACGAACACATCACCAAAGGTGTTTTTAAGTCCTAGATAGCTCTAATAGGGCCGATATAGCAGTTGGAGGATTACCTGACAAAACGCTAAAAACGACGATGCCGGCTATACAAAAGTAGCCGAAAATTCAGATGTCGTGAAATGCGCTCCAACGCATCGGATTCTGTTAATACACACACGAACACATCACCAAAGGTGTTTTTAAGTCCTAGATAGCTCTAATAGGGCCGATATGGCAGTTGGAGGATTACCTGACAAAACGCTAAAAACGACGATGCCGGCTATACAAAAGTAGCCGAAAATTCAGATGTCGTGAAATGCGCTCCAACGCATCGGATTCTGTTAATACACACACGAACACATCACCAAAGGTGTTTTTAAGTCCTAGATAGCTCTAATAGGGCCGATATAGCAGTTGGAGGATTACCTGACAAAACGCTAAAAACGACGATGCCGGCTATACAAAAGTAGCCGAAAATTCAGATGTCGTGAAATGCGCTCTAACGCATCGGATTCTGTTAATACACACAAGAACACATCACCAAAGGTGTTTTTAAGTCGTAGATAGGTCTAATAGGAATGATATGGCAGTTGGAGGATTACCTGACAAAACGCTAAAAACGACGATGCCGGCTATACAAAAGTAGCCGAAAATTCAGATGTCGTGAAATGCGCTCCAACGCATCGGATTCTGTTAATACACACACGAACACATCACCAAAGGTGTTTTTAAGTCCTAGATAGCTCTAATAGGGCCGATATAGCAGTTGGAGGATTACCTGACAAAACGCTAAAAACGACGATGCCGGCTATACAAAAGTAGCCGAAAATTCAGATGTCGTGAAATGCGCTCTAACGCATCGGATTCTGTTAATACACACAAGAACACATCACCAAAGGTGTTTTTAAGTCGTAGATAGGTCTAATAGGAAAGATATGGCAGTTGGAGGATTACCTGACAAAACGCTAAAAACGACGATGCCGGCTATACAAAAGTAGCCGAAAATTCAGATGTCGTGAAATGCGCTCCAACGCATCGGATTCTGTTAATACACACACGAACACATCACCAAAGGTGTTTTTAAGTCCTAGATAGCTCTAATAGGAAAGATAGGGCAGTTGGAGGATTACCTGACAAAACGCTAAAAACGACGATGCTAGCTATACAAAAGTAGCCGAAAATTCAGATGTCGTGAAATGCGCTCCAACGCATCGGATTCTGTTAATACACACACGAACACATCACCAAAGGTGTTTTTAAGTCCTAGATAGGTCTAATAGGAAAGATATGGCAGTTGGAGGATTACCTGACAAAACGCTAAAAACGACGATGCCGGCTATACAAAAGTAGGCGAAAATTCAGATGTCGTGAAATGCGCTCCAACGCATCGGATTCTGTTAATACACACACGAACACATCACCAAAGGTGTTTTTAAGTCCTAGATAGCTCTAATAGGGCCGATATAGCAGTTGGAGGATTACCTGACAAAACGCTAAAAACGACGATGCCGGCTATACAAAAGTAGCCGAAAATTCAGATGTCGTGAAATGCGCTCCAACGCATCGGATTCTGTTAATACACACACGAACACATCACCAAAGGTGTTTTTAAGTCCTAGATAGCTCTAATAGGGCCGATATAGCAGTTGGAGGATTACCTGACAAAACGCTAAAAACGACGATGCCGGCTATACAAAAGTAGCCGAAAATTCAGATGTCGTGAAATGCGCTCTAACGCATCGGATTCTGTTAATACACACAAGAACACATCACCAAAGGTGTTTTTAAGTCGTAGATAGGTCTAATAGGAAAGATATGGCAGTTGGAGGATTACCTGACAAAACGCTAAAAACGACGATGCCGGCTATACAAAAGTAGCCGAAAATTCAGATGTCGTGAAATGCGCTCTAACGCATACGATTCTGTTAATACACACAAGAACACATCACCAAAGGTGTTTTTAAGTCGTAGATAGGTCTAATAGGAAAGATATGGCAGTTGGAGGATTACCTGACAAAACGCTAAAAACGACGATGCCGGCTATACAAAAGTAGCCGAAAATTCAGATGTCGTGAAATGCGCTCCAACGCATCGGATTCTGTTAATACACACACGAACACATCACCAAAGGTGTTTTTAAGTCCTAGATAGCTCTAATAGGGCCGATATAGCAGTTGGAGGATTACCTGACAAAACGCTAAAAACGACGATGCCGGCTATACAAAAGTAGCCGAAAATTCAGATGTCGTGAAATGCGCTCCAACGCATCGGATTCTGTTAATACACACACGAACACATCACCAAAGGTGTTTTTAAGTCCTAGATAGCTCTAATAGGGCCGATATAGCAGTTGGAGGATTACCTGACAAAACGCTAAAAACGACGATGCCGGCTATACAAAAGTAGCCGAAAATTCAGATGTCGTGAAATGCGCTCTAACGCATCGGATTCTGTTAATACACACAAGAACACATCACCAAAGGTGTTTTTAAGTCGTAGATAGGTCTAATAGGAAAGATATGGCAGTTGGAGGATTACCTGACAAAACGCTAAAAACGACGATGCCGGCTATACAAAAGTAGCCGAAAATTCAGATGTCGTGAAATGCGCTCCAACGCATCGGATTCTGTTAATACACACACGAACACATCACCAAAGGTGTTTTTAAGTCCTAGATAGCTCTAATAGGGCCGATATAGCAGTTGGAGGATTACCTGACAAAACGCTAAAAACGACGATGCCGGCTATACAAAAGTAGCCGAAAATTCAGATGTCGTGAAATGCGCTCTAACGCATCGGATTCTGTTAATACACACAAGAACACATCACCAAAGGTGTTTTTAAGTCGTAGATAGGTCTAATAGGAAAGATATGGCAGTTGGAGGATTACCTGACAAAACGCTAAAAACGACGATGCCGGCTATACAAAAGTAGCCGAAAATTCAGATGTCGTGAAATGCGCTCCAACGCATCGGATTCTGTTAATACACACACGAACACATCACCAAAGGTGTTTTTAAGTCCTAGATAGCTCTAATAGGGCCGATATAGCAGTTGGAGGATTACCTGACAAAACGCTAAAAACGACGATGCCGGCTATACAAAAGTAGCCGAAAATTCAGATGTCGTGAAATGCGCTCTAACGCATCGGATTCTGTTAATACACACAAGAACACATCACCAAAGGTGTTTTTAAGTCCTAGATAGCTCTAATAGGAAAGATAGGGCAGTTGGAGGATTACCTGACAAAACGCTAAAAACGACGATGCTAGCTATACAAAAGTAGCCGAAAATTCAGATGTCGTGAAATGCGCTCCAACGCATCGGATTCTGTTAATACACACACGAACACATCACCAAAGGTGTTTTTAAGTCCTAGATAGGTCTAATAGGAAAGATATGGCAGTTGGAGGATTACCTGACAAAACGCTAAAAACGACGATGCCGGCTATACAAAAGTAGGCGAAAATTCAGATGTCGTGAAATGCGCTCCAACGCATCGGATTCTGTTAATACACACACGAACACATCACCAAAGGTGTTTTTAAGTCCTAGATAGCTCTAATAGGGCCGATATGGCAGTTGGAGGATTACCTGACAAAACGCTAAAAACGACGATGCCGGCTATACAAAAGTAGCCGAAAATTCAGATGTCGTGAAATGCGCTCCAACGCATCGGATTCTGTTAATACACACACGAACACATCACGAAAGGTGTTTTTAAGTCCTGGATATGTCTAATAGGGCAGATATGGCAGTTGGAGGATTACCTGACAAAACGCTCCAACACGACGATGCTAGCTATACAAAAGTAGCCAAAAATTCAGATGTCCTGAAATGCGCTCCAACGCATCGGATTCTGTTAATACACACACGAACACATCACCAAAGGTGTTTTTAAGTCCTAGATAGGTCTAATAGGGCAGATATGGCAGTTGGAGGATTACCTGACAAAACGCTCCAACACGACGATGCTAGCTATACAAAATTTACCAAAAATTCAGATGTCCTGAAATGCCCTCCAACGCATCGGATTCTGTTAATACACACACGAACACATCACCAAAAGTGTTTTTAAGTCCTGGATATGTCTAATAGGGCCGATATGGCAGTTGGAGGATTACCTGACAAAACGCTCCAACACGACGATGCTAGCTATACAAAATTTACCAAAAATTCAGATGTCCTGAAATGCCCTCCAACGCATCGGATTCTGTTAATACACACACGAACACATCACCAAAAGTGCTTTTAAGTCCTGGATATGTCTAATAGGGCAGATATGGCAGTTGGAGGATTACCTGACAAAACGCTCCAATACGACGATGCTAGCTATACAAAATTTACCAAAAATTCAGATGTCCTGAAATGCCCTCCAACGCATCGGATTCTGTTAATACACACACGAACACATCACCAAAAGTGTTTTTAAGTCCTGGATATGTCTAATAGGGCCGATATGGCAGTTGGAGGATTACCTGACAAAACGCTCCAATACGACGATGCTAGCTATACAAAATTTACCAAAAATTCAGATGCCCTGAAATGCGCTCCAACGCATCGGATTCTGTTAATACACACACGAACACATCACCAAAGGTGTTTTTAAGTCCTGGATAGGTCTAATAGGGCAGATATGGCAGTTGGAGGATTACATGACAAAACGCTCCAACACGACGATGCTAGCTATACAAAATTTACCAAAAATTCAGATGTCCTGAAATTCTGTTAATACACACACGAACACATCACCAAAAGTGTTTTTAAGTCCTGGATATGTCTAATAGGGCAGATATGGCAGTTGGAGGATTACCTGACAAAACGCTCCAACACGACGATGCTAGCTATACAAAATTTACCAAAAATTCAGATGTCCTGAAATGCGCTCCAACGCATCGGATTCTATTAATACACACACGAACACATCACCAAAAGTGTTTTTAAGTCCTGGATATGTCTAATAGGGCCGATATGGCAGTTGGAGGATTACCTGACAAAACTCTCCAACACGACGATGCTATCTATACAAAATTTACCAAAAATTCAGATGTCCTGAAATGCGCTCCAACGCATCGGATTCTGTTAATACACACACGAACACATCACCAAAAGTGTTTTTAAGTCCTGGATAGGTCTAATAGGGCAGATATGGCAGTTGGAGGATTACCTGACAAAACTCTCCAACAGGACGATGCTAGCTATACAAAATTTACCAAAAATTCAGATGTCCTGAAATTCTGTTAATACACACACGAACACATCACCAAAAGTGTTTTTAAGTCCTGGATATGTCTAATAGGGCCGATATGGCAGTTGGAGGATTACCTGACAAAACGCTCCAACACGACGATGCTAGCTATACAAAATTTACCAAAAATTCAGATGTCCTGAAATGCGCTCCAACGCATCGGATTCTGTTAATACACACACGAACACATCACCAAAGGTGTTTTTAAGTCCTGGATAGGTCTAATAGGGCAGATATGGCAGTTGGAGGATTACCTGACAAAACGCTCCAACACGACGATGCTAGCTATACAAAATTTACCAAAAATTCAGATGTCCTGAAATGCCCTCCAACGCATCGGATTCTGTTAATACACACACGAACACATCACCAAAAGTGTTTTTAAGTCCTGGATATGTCTAATAGGGCCGATATGGCAGTTGGAGGATTACCTGACAAAACTCTCCAACACGACGATGCTATCTATACAAAATTTACCAAAAATTCAGATGTCCTGAAATGCGCTCCAACGCATCGGATTCTGTTAATACACACACGAACACATCACCAAAAGTGTTTTTAAGTCCTGGATATGTCTAATAGGGCAGATATGGCAGTTGGAGGATTACCTGACAAAACGCTCCAACACGACGATGCTAGCTATACAAAATTTACCAAAAATTCAGATGTCCTGAAATGCGCTCCAACGCATCGGATTCTGTTAATACACACACGAACACATCACCAAAAGTGTTTTTAAGTCCTGGATAGGTCTAATAGGGCAGATATGGCAGTTGGAGGATTACCTGACAAAACTCTCCAACAGGACGATGCTAGCTATACAAAATTTACCAAAAATTCAGATGTCCTGAAATTCTGTTAATACACACACGAACACATCACCAAAAGTGTTTTTAAGTCCTGGATATGTCTAATAGGGCCGATATGGCAGTTGGAGGATTACCTGACAAAACGCTCCAACACGACGATGCTAGCTATACAAAATTTACCAAAAATTCAGATGTCCTGAAATGCCCTCCAACGCATCGGATTCTGTTAATACACACACGAACACATCACCAAAAGTGCTTTTAAGTCCTGGATATGTCTAATAGGGCAGATATGGCAGTTGGAGGATTACCTGACAAAACGCTCCAATACGACGATGCTAGCTATACAAAATTTACCAAAAATTCAGATGTCCTGAAATGCCCTCCAACGCATCGGATTCTGTTAATACACACACGAACACATCACCAAAAGTGTTTTTAAGTCCTGGATATGTCTAATAGGGCCGATATGGCAGTTGGAGGATTACCTGACAAAACGCTCCAATACGACGATGCTAGCTATACAAAATTTACCAAAAATTCAGATGCCCTGAAATGCGCTCCAACGCATCGGATTCTGTTAATACACACACGAACACATCACCAAAGGTGTTTTTAAGTCCTGGATAGGTCTAATAGGGCAGATATGGCAGTTGGAGGATTACATGACAAAACGCTCCAACACGACGATGCTAGCTATACAAAATTTACCAAAAATTCAGATGTCCTGAAATTCTGTTAATACACACACGAACACATCACCAAAAGTGTTTTTAAGTCCTGGATATGTCTAATAGGGCAGATATGGCAGTTGGAGGATTACCTGACAAAACGCTCCAACACGACGATGCTAGCTATACAAAATTTACCAAAAATTCAGATGTCCTGAAATGCGCTCCAACGCATCGGATTCTATTAATACACACACGAACACATCACCAAAAGTGTTTTTAAGTCCTGGATATGTCTAATAGGGCCGATATGGCAGTTGGAGGATTACCTGACAAAACTCTCCAACACGACGATGCTATCTATACAAAATTTACCAAAAATTCAGATGTCCTGAAATGCGCTCCAACGCATCGGATTCTGTTAATACACACACGAACACATCACCAAAAGTGTTTTTAAGTCCTGGATAGGTCTAATAGGGCAGATATGGCAGTTGGAGGATTACCTGACAAAACTCTCCAACAGGACGATGCTAGCTATACAAAATTTACCAAAAATTCAGATGTCCTGAAATTCTGTTAATACACACACGAACACATCACCAAAAGTGTTTTTAAGTCCTGGATATGTCTAATAGGGCCGATATGGCAGTTGGAGGATTACCTGACAAAACGCTCCAACACGACGATGCTAGCTATACAAAATTTACCAAAAATTCAGATGTCCTGAAATGCGCTCCAACGCATCGGATTCTGTTAATACACACACGAACACATCACCAAAGGTGTTTTTAAGTCCTGGATAGGTCTAATAGGGCAGATATGGCAGTTGGAGGATTACCTGACAAAACGCTCCAACACGACGATGCTAGCTATACAAAATTTACCAAAAATTCAGATGTCCTGAAATGCCCTCCAACGCATCGGATTCTGTTAATACACACACGAACACATCACCAAAAGTGTTTTTAAGTCCTGGATATGTCTAATAGGGCCGATATGGCAGTTGGAGGATTACCTGACAAAACTCTCCAACACGACGATGCTATCTATACAAAATTTACCAAAAATTCAGATGTCCTGAAATGCGCTCCAACGCATCGGATTCTGTTAATACACACACGAACACATCACCAAAAGTGTTTTTAAGTCCTGGATATGTCTAATAGGGCAGATATGGCAGTTGGAGGATTACCTGACAAAACGCTCCAACACGACGATGCTAGCTATACAAAATTTACCAAAAATTCAGATGTCCTGAAATGCGCTCCAACGCATCGGATTCTATTAATACACACACGAACACATCACCAAAAGTGTTTTTAAGTCCTGGATATGTCTAATAGGGCCGATATGGCAGTTGGAGGATTACCTGACAAAACTCTCCAACACGACGATGCTATCTATACAAAATTTACCAAAAATTCAGATGTCCTGAAATGCGCTCCAACGCATCGGATTCTGTTAATACACACACGAACACATCACCAAAAGTGTTTTTAAGTCCTGGATAGGTCTAATAGGGCAGATATGGCAGTTGGAGGATTACCTGACAAAACTCTCCAACAGGACGATGCTAGCTATACAAAATTTACCAAAAATTCAGATGTCCTGAAATTCTGTTAATACACACACGAACACATCACCAAAAGTGTTTTTAAGTCCTGGATATGTCTAATAGGGCCGATATGGCAGTTGGAGGATTACCTGACAAAACGCTCCAACACGACGATGCTAGCTATACAAAATTTACCAAAAATTCAGATGTCCTGAAATGCGCTCCAACGCATCGGATTCTGTTAATACACACACGAACACATCACAAAAAGTGTTTTTAAGTCCTGGATAGGTCTAATAGGGCAGATATGGCAGTTGGAGGATTACCTGACAAAACTCTCCAACACGATGATGCTATCTATACAAAATTTACCAAAAATTCAGATGTCCTGAAATGCGCTCCAACGCATCGGATTCTGTTAATACACACACGAACACATCACCAAAAGTGTTTTTAAGTCCTGGATAGGTCTAATAGGGCAGATATGGCAGTTGGAGGATTACATGAGAAAACGCTCCAACACGACGGTGCTAGCTATACAAAATTTACCAAAAATTCAGATGTCCTGAAATGCGCTCCAACGCATCGGATTCTGTTAATACACGCACGAACACATCACCAAAAGTGTTTTTAAGTCCTGGATAGGTCTAATAGGGCAGATATGGCAGTTGGAGGATTACCTGACAAAACGCTCCAACACGACGATGCTAGCTATACAAAATTTACCAAAAAATCAGATGTCCTGAAATGCGCTCCAACGCATCGGATTCTGTTAATACACACACGAACACATCACCAAAAGTGTTTTTAAGTCCTGGATATGTCTAATAGGGCCGATATGGCAGTTGGAGGATTACTTGACAAAACGCTCCAACACGACGATGCTAAAAAAAAATTTACCAAAAATTCAGATGTCCTGAAATGCGCTCCAACGCATCAGATTCTGTTAATACACACACGAACACATCACCAAAAGTGTTTTTAAGTCCTGGATATGTCTAATAGGGCCGATATGGCAGTTGGAGGATTACCTGACAAAACGCTCCAACACGACGATGCTAGCTATACAAAATTTACCAAAAATTCAGATGTCCTGAAATGCGCTCCAACGCATCGGATTCTGTTAATACACACACGAACACATCACCAAAAGTGTTTTTAAGTCCTGGATAGGTCTAATAGGGCAGATATGGCAGTTGGAGGATTACATGACAAAACGCTCCAGATATGGCAGTTGGAGGACTACATGAGAAAACGCTCCAACACGACGATGCTAGCTATACAAAATTTACCAAAAATTCAGATGTCCTAAAATGCGCTCCAACGCATCGGATTCTGTTAATACACACACGAACACATCACCAAAAGTGTTTTTAAGTCCTGGATAGGTCTAATAGGGCAGATATGGCAGTTGGAGGATTACATGACAAAACGCTCCAACACGACGGTGCTAGCTATACAAAATTTACCAAAAATTCAGATGTCCTAAAATGCGCTCCAACGCATCGGATTCTGTTAATACACACACGAACACATCACCAAAAGCGTTTTTAAGTCCTAGATATGTCTAATAGGGCCGATATGGCAGTTGAGGATTACCTGACAAAACGCTCCAACACGACGATGCTACATAATATACAAAATTTACCAAAAATTCAGATGTCCTGAAATGCGCTCCAACGCATCTGATTATGTTAATACACACACGAACACATCACCAAAAGTGTTTTTAAGTCCTGGATAGGTCTAATAGGGCAGATATGGCAGTTGGAGGATTACATGACAAAACGCTCCAACACGACGGTGCTAGCTATACAAAATTTACCAAAAATTCAGATGTCCTGAAACGCGCTCCAACGCATCTGATTATGTTAATACACACACGAACACATCACCAAAAGTGTTTTTAAGTCCTGGATAGGTCTAATAGGGCAGATATGGCAGTTGGAGGATTACATGACAAAACGCTCCAACACGACGGTGCTAGCTATACAAAATTTACCAAAAATTCAGATGTCCTGAAATGCGCTCCAACGCATCGGATTCTGTTAATACACACACGAACACATCACCAAAAGTGTTTTTAAGTCCTGGATATGTCTAATAGGGCAGATATGGCAGTTGGAGGATTACCTGACAAAACGCTCCAACACGACGATGCTAGCTATACAAAAGTAGCCAAAAATTCAGATGTCCTGAAATGCGCTCCAACGCATCGGATTCTGTTAATACACACACGAACACATCACCAAAAGTGTTTTTAAGTCCTAGATATGTCTAATAGGGCCGATATGGCAGTTGGAGGATTACATGACAAAACGCTCCAACACGACGATGCTAGCTATACAAAAGTAGCCAAAAATTCAGATGTCCTGAAATGCGCTCCAACGCATCGGATTCTGTTAATACACACACGAACACATCACCAAAAGTGTTTTTAAGTCCTGGATAGGTCTAATAGGGCAGATATGGCAGTTGGAGGATTACATGACAAAACGCTCCAACACGACGATGCTAGCTATTCAAAATTTACCAAAAATTCAGATGTCCTGAAATGCGCTCCAACGCATCGGATTCTGTTAATACACACACGAACACATCACCAAAAGTGTTTTTAAGTCCTGGATAGGTCTAATAGGGCAGATATGGCAGTTGGAGGATTACATGACAAAACGCTCCAGATATGGCAGTTGGAGGATTACATGAGAAAACGCTCCAACACGACGGTGCTAGCTATACAAGATTTACCAAAAATTCAGATGTCCTGAAATGCGCTCCAACGCATCGGATTCTGTTAATACACACACGAACACATCACCAAAGGTGTTTTTAAGTCCTAGATATGTCTAATAGGGCCGATATGGCAGTTGGAGGATTACATGACAAAACGCTCCAACACGACGATGCTAGCTATTCAAAATTTACCAAAAATTCAGATGTCCTGAAATGCGCTCCAACGCATCGGATTCTGTTAATACACACACGAACACATCACCAAAGGTGTTTTTAAGTCCTGGATATGTCTAATAGGGCAGATATGGCAGTTGGAGGATTACCTGACAAAACGCTCCAACACGACGATGCTAGCTATACAAAAGTAGCCAAAAATTCAGATGTCCTGAAATGCCCTCCAACGCATCGGATTCTGTTAATACACACACGAACACATCACCAAAGGTGTTTTTAAGTCCTAGATATGTCTAATAGGGCCGATATGGCAGTTGGAGGATTACATGACAAAACGCTCCAACACGACGATGCTAGCTATTCAAAATTTACCAAAAATTCAGATGTCCTGAAATGCGCTCCAACGCATCGGATTCTGTTAATACACACACGAACACATCACCAAAAGTGTTTTTAAGTCCTGGATAGGTCTAATAGGGCAGATATGGCAGTTGGAGGATTACATGACAAAACGCTCCAGATATGGCAGTTGGAGGATTACATGAGAAAACGCTCCAACACGACGGTGCTACATAATATACAAAATTTACCAAAAATTCAGATGTCCTGAAATGCGCTCCAACGCATCGGATTCTGTTAATACACACACGAACACATCACCAAAGGTGTTTTTAAGTCCTGGATATGTCTAATAGGGCAGATATGGCAGTTGGAGGATTACCTGACAAAACGCTCCAACACGACGATGCTAGCTATACAAAAGTAGCCAAAAATTCAGATGTCCTGAAATGCCCTCCAACGCATCGGATTCTGTTAATACACACACGAACACATCACCAAAGGTGTTTTTAAGTCCTAGATATGTCTAATAGGGCCGATATGGCAGTTGGAGGATTACATGACAAAACGCTCCAACACGACGATGCTAGCTATTCAAAATTTACCAAAAATTCAGATGTCCTGAAATGCGCTCCAACGCATCGGATTCTGTTAATACACACACGAACACATCACCAAAAGTGTTTTTAAGTCCTGGATAGGTCTAATAGGGCAGATATGGCAGTTGGAGGATTACATGACAAAACGCTCCAGATATGGCAGTTGGAGGATTACATGAGAAAACGCTCCAACACGACGGTGCTACATAATATACAAAATTTACCAAAAATTCAGATGTCCTGAAATGCGCTCCAACGCATCGGATTCTGTTTATACACACACGAACACATCACCAAAGGTGTTTTTAAGTCCTAGATATGTCTAATAGGGCCGATATGGCAGTTGGAGGATTACCTGACAAAACGCTCCAACACGACGATGCTACATAATATACAAAATTTACCAAAAATTCAGATGTCCTGAAATGCGCTCCAACGCATCGGATTCTGTTTATACACACACGAACACATCACCAAAAGTGTTTTTAAGTCCTAGATATGTCTAATAGGGCCGATATGGCAGTTGGAGGATTACATGACAAAACGCTCCAACACGACGATGCTAGCTATTCAAAATTTACCAAAAATTCAGATGTCCTGAAATGCGCTCCAACGCATCGGATTCTGTTAATACACACACGAACACATCACCAAAAGTGTTTTTAAGTCCTGGATATGTCTAATAGGGCAGATATGGCAGTTGGAGGATTACATGACAAAACGCTTCAACACGACGAAAAAAAATACAAAATTTACCAAAAATTCAGATGTCCTGAAATGCGCTCCAACGCATCGGATTCTGTTAATACACACACGAACACATCACCAAAAGTGTTTTTAAGTCCTGGATATGTCTAATAGGGCAGATATGGCAGTTGGAGGATTACCTGACAAAACGCTCCAACACGACGATGCTAGCTATACAAAAGTAGCCAAAAATTCAGATGTCCTGAAATGCGCTCCAACGCATCGGATTCTGTTAATACACACACGAACACATCACCAAAAGTGTTTTTAAGTCCTAGATATGTCTAATAGGGCCGATATGGCAGTTGGAGGATTACATGACAAAACGCTCCAACACGACGATGCTAGCTATTCAAAATTTACCAAAAATTCAGATGTCCTGAAATGCGCTCCAACGCATCGGATTCTGTTAATACACACACGAACACATCACCAAAAGTGTTTTTAAGTCCTGGATATGTCTAATAGGGCAGATATGGCAGTTGGAGGATTACCTGACAAAACGCTCCAACACGACGATGCTAGCTATACAAAATTTACCAAAAATTCAGATGTCCTGAAATGCGCTCCAACGCATCGGATTCTGTTAATACACACACGAACACATCACCAAAAGTGTTTTTAAGTCCTGGATATGTCTAATAGGGCAGATATGGCAGTTGGAGGATTACCTGACAAAACGCTCCAACACGACGATGCTAGCTATACAAAAGTAGCCAAAAATTCAGATGTCCTGAAATGCGCTCCAACGCATCGGATTCTGTTAATACACACACGAACACATCACCAAAAGTGTTTTTAAGTCCTAGATATGTCTAATAGGGCCGATATGGCAGTTGGAGGATTACATGACAAAACGCTCCAACACGACGATGTTAGCTATTCAAAATTTACCAAAAATTCAGATGTCCTGAAATGCGCTCCAACGCATCGGATTCTGTTAATACACACACGAACACATCATCAAAAGTGTTTTTAAGTCCTGGATATGTCTAATAGGGCAGATATGGCAGTTGGAGGATTACCTGACAAAACGCTCCAACACGACGATGCTAGCTATACAAAAGTAGCCAAAAATTCAGATGTCCTGAAATGCGCTCCAACGCATCGGATTCTGTTAATACACACACGAACACATCACCAAAAGTGTTTTTAAGTCCAAGATAGGTCTAATAGGGCAGATATGGCAGTTGGAGGATTACCTGACAAAACGCTCCAACACGACGATGCTAGCTATACAAAAGTAGCCAAAAATTCAAATGTCCTGAAATGCGCTCCAACGCATCGGATTCTGTTAATACACACACGAACACATCACCAAAAGTGTTTTTAAGTCCTAGATAGGTCTAATAGGGCAGATATGGCAGTTGGAGGATTACCTGACAAAACGCTCCAACACGACGATGCTAGCTATACAAAAGTAGCCAAAAATTCAGATGTCCTGAAATGCGCTCCAACGCATCGGATTCTGTTAATACACACACGAACACATCACCAAAAGTGTTTTTAAGTCCTAGATATGTCTAATAGGGCCGATATGGCAGTTGGAGGATTACATGACAAAACGCTTCAACACGACGATGTTAGCTATTCAAAATTTACCAAAAATTCAGATGTCCTGAAATGCGCTCCAACGCATCGGATTCTGTTAATACACACACGAACACATCACCAAAAGTGTTTTTAAGTCCTAGATATGTCTAATAGGGCCGATATGGCAGTTGGAGGATTACATGACAAAACGCTCCAACACGACGATGCTAGCTATACAAAAGTAGCCAAAAATTCAGATGTCCTGAAATGCGCTCCAACGCATCGGATTCTGTTAATACACACACGAACACATCACCAAAAGTGTTTTTAAGTCCTGGATATGTCTAATAGGGCAGATATGGCAGTTGGAGGATTACCTGACAAAACGCTCCAACATGAAGATGCTAGCTATACAAAAGTAGCCAAAAATTCAGATGTCCTGAAATGCGCTCCAACGCATCGGATTCTGTTAATACACACACGAACACATCACCAAAAGTGTTTTTAAGTCCTGGATATGTCTAATAGGGCAGATATGGCAGTTGGAGGATTACCTGACAAAACGCTCCAACACGACGATGCTAGCTATACAAAAGTAGCCAAAAATTCAGATGTCCTGAAATGCGCTCCGACGCATCGGATTCTGTTAATACACACACGAACACATCACCAAAAGTGTTTTTAAGTCCTGGATATGTCTAATAGGGCAGATATGGCAGTTGGAGGATTACCTGACAAAACGCTCCAACACGACGATGCTAGCTATACAAAAGTAGCCAAAAATTCAGATGTCCTGAAATGCGCTCCAACGCATCGGATTCTGTTAATACACACACGAACACATCACCAAAAGTGTTTTTAAGTCCTAGATATGTCTAATAGGGCCGATATGGCAGTTGGAGGATTACATGACAAAACGCTCCAACACGACGATGCTAGCTATACAAAAGTAGCCAAAAATTCAGATGTCCTGAAATGCGCTCCAACGCATCGGATTCTGTTAATACACACACGAACACATCACCAAAAGTGTTTTTAAGTCCTGGATATGTCTAATAGGGCAGATATGGCAGTTGGAGGATTACCTGACAAAACGCTCCAACATGAAGATGCTAGCTATACAAAAGTAGCCAAAAATTCAGATGTCCTGAAATGCGCTCCAACGCATCGGATTCTGTTAATACACACACGAACACATCACCAAAAGTGTTTTTAAGTCCTGGATATGTCTAATAGGGCAGATATGGCAGTTGGAGGATTACCTGACAAAACGCTCCAACACGACGATGCTAGCTATACAAAAGTAGCCAAAAATTCAGATGTCCTGAAATGCGCTCCGACGCATCGGATTCTGTTAATACACACACGAACACATCACCAAAAGTGTTTTTAAGTCCTGGATATGTCTAATAGGGCAGATATGGCAGTTGGAGGATTACCTGACAAAACGCTCCAACATGAAGATGCTAGCTATACAAAAGTAGCCAAAAATTCAGATGTCCTGAAATGCGCTCCAACGCATCGGATTCTGTTAATACACACACGAACACATCACCAAAAGTGTTTTTAAGTCCTGGATATGTCTAATAGGGCAGATATGGCAGTTGGAGGATTACCTGACAAAACGCTGCAACACGACGATGCTAGCTATACAAAATTTACCAAAAATTCAGATGTCCTGAAATGCGCTCCAACGCATCGAATTCTGTTAATACACACACGAACACATCACCAAAAGTGTTTTTAAGTCCTGGATATGTCTAATAGGGCAGATATGGCAGTTGGAGGATTACCTGACAAAACGCTGCAACACGACGATGCTAGCTATACAAAAGTAGCCAAAAATTCAGATGTCCTGAAATGCGCTCCAACGCATCGGATTCTGTTAATACACACACGAACACATCACCAAAAGTGTTTTTAAGTCCTAGATAGGTCTAATAGGGCAGATATGGCAGTTGGGGATTACCTGACAAAACGCTCCAACACGACGATGCTAGCTATACAAAATTTACCAAAAATTCAGATGTCCTGAAATGCGCTCCAACGCATCGAATTCTGTTAATACACACACGAACACATCACCAAAAGTGTTTTTAAGTCCTAGATAGGTCTAATAGGGCAGATATGGCAGTTGGGGATTACCTGACAAAACGCTCCAACACGACGATGCTAGCTATACAAAATTTACCAAAAATTCAGATGTCCTGAAATGCGCTCCAACGCATCGGATTCTGTTAATACACACACGAACACATCACCAAAAGTTTTTTTAAGTCCTGGATATGTCTAATAGGGCAGATATGGCAGTTGGAGGATTACCTGACAAAACGCTCCAACACGACGATGCTAGCTATACAAAATTTACCAAAAATTCAGATCTCCTGAAATGCGCTCCAACGCATCGGATTCTGTTAATACACACACGAACACATCACCAAAAGTGTTTTTAAGTCCTGGATATGTCTAATAGGGCAGATATGGCAGTTGGAGGATTACCTGACAAAACGCTGCAACACGACGATGCTAGCTATACAAAATTTACCAAAAATTCAGATGTCCTGAAATGCGCTCCAACGCATCGGATTCTGTTAATACACACACGAACACATCACCAAGTGTTTTTAAGTCCTGGATATGTCTAATAGGGCAGATATGGCAGTTGGAGGATTACCTGACAAAACGCTCCAACACGAAGATGCTAGCTATACAAAAGTAGCCAAAAATTCAGATGTCCTGAAATGCGCTCCAACGCATCGGATTCTGTTAATACACACACGAACACATCACCAAAAGTGTTTTTAAGTCCTGGATATGTCTAATAGGGCAGATATGGCAGTTGGAGGATTACCTGACAAAACGCTCCAACACGACGATGCTAGCTATACAAAATTTACCAAAAATTCAGATGTCCTGAAATGCGCTCCAACGCATCGGATTCTGTTAATACACACACGAACACATCACCAAAAGTGTTTTTAAGTCCTAGATAGGTCTAATAGGGCAGATATGGCAGTTGGAGGATTACCTGACAAAACGCTCCAACACGACTATGCTAGCTATACAAAATTTACCAAAAATTCAGATGTCCTGAAATGCACTCCAACGCATCGGATTCTGTTAATACACACACGAATACATCACCAAAAGTTTTGTTAAGTCCTGGATATGTCTAATAGGGCAGATATGGCAGTTGGAGGATTACCTGACAAAACGCTCCAACACGACGATGCTAGCTATACAAAATTTACCAAAAATTTAGATGTCCTGAAATGCGCTCCAACGCATCGGATTCTGTTAATACACACACGAATACATCACCAAAAGTTTTGTTAAGTCCTGGATATGTCTAATAGGGCAGATATGGCAGTTGGAGGATTACCTGACAAAACGCTCCAACACGACGATGCTAGCTATACAAAATTTACCAAAAATTCAGATGTCCTGAAATGCGCTCCAACGCATCGGATTCTGTTAATACACACACGAACACATCACCAAAAGTGTTTTTAAGTCCTAGATAGGTCTAATAGGGCAGATATGGCAGTTGGAGGATTACCTGACAAAACGCTCCAACACGACTATGCTAGCTATACAAAATTTACCAAAAATTCAGATGTCCTGAAATGCACTCCAACGCATCGGATTCTGTTAATACAAACACGAACACATCACCAAAAGTGTTTTTAAGTCCTAGATAGGTTTAATAGGGCAGATATGGCAGTTGGAGGATTACCTGACAAAACGCTCCAACACGACGATGCTAGCTATACAAAAGTAGCCAAAAATTCAGATGTCCTGAAATGCGCTCCAACGCATCGGATTCTGTTAATACACACACGAACACATCACCAAAGGTGTTTTTAAGTCCTGGATATGTCTAATAGGGCAGATATGGCAGTTGGAGGATTACCTGACAAAACGCTCCAACACGACGATGCTAGCTATACAAAAGTAGCCAAAAATTCAGATGTCCTGAAATGCACTCCAGCGCATCGGATTCTGTTAATACACACACGAACACATCACCAAAAGTGTTTTTAAGTCCTAGATAGGTCTAATAGGGCAGATATGGCAGTTGGAGGATTACCTGACAAAACGCTCCAACACGACTATGCTAGCTATACAAAATTTACCAAAAATTCAGATGTCCTGAAATGCACTCCAACGCATCGGATTCTGTTAATACAAACACGAACACATCACCAAAAGTGTTTTTAAGTCCTAGATAGGTCTAATAGGGCAGATATGGCAGTTGGAGGATTACCTGACAAAACGCTGCAACACGACGATGCTAGCTATACAAAAGTAGCCAAAAATTCAGATGTCCTGAAATGCGCTCCAACGCATCGGATTCTGTTAATACACACACGAACACATCACCAAAAGTGTTTTTAAGTCCTAGATAGGTCTAATAGGGCAAATATGGCAGTTGGAGGATTACCTGACAAAACGCTGCAACACGACGATGCTAGCTATACAAAATTTACCAAAAATTCAGATGTCCTGAAATGCGCTCCAACGCATCGGATTCTGTTAATACACACACGAACACATCACCAAAAGTGTTTTTAAGTCCTGGATATGTCTAATAGGGCAGATATGGCAGTTGGAGGATTACCTGACAAAACGCTCCAACACGACGATGCTAGCTATACAAAAGTAGCCAAAAATTCAGATGTCCTGAAATGCGCTCCAACGCATCGGATTCTGTTAATACACACACGAACACATCACCAAAAGTGTTTTTAAGTCCTGGATATGTCTAATAGGGCAGATATGGCAGTTGGAGGATTACCTGACAAAACGCTCCAACACGACGATGCTAGCTATACAAAAGTAGCCAAAAATTCAGATGTCCTGAAATGCGCTCCAACGCATCGGATTCTGTTAATACACACACGAACACATCACCAAAAGTGTTTTTAAGTCCTGGATATGTCTAATAGGGCAGATATGGCAGTTGGAGGATTACCTGACAAAACGCTCCAACACGACGATGCTAGCTATACAAAAGTAGCCAAAAATTCAGATGTCCTGAAATGCGCTCCAACGCATCGGATTCTGTTAATACACACACGAACACATCACCAAAAGTGTTTTTAAGTCCTAGATAGGTCTAATAGGGCAGATATGGCAGTTGGAGGATTACCTGACAAAACGCTCCAACACGACGATGCTAGCTATACAAAAGTAGCCAAAAATTCAGATGTCCTGAAATGCGCTCCAACGCATCGGATTCTGTTAATACACACACGAACACATCACCAAAAGTGTTTTTAAGTCCTGGATATGTCTAATAGGGCAGATATGGCAGTTGGAGGATTACCTGACAAAACGCTGCAACACGACGATGCTAGCTATACAAAATTTACCAAAAATTCAGATGTCCTGAAATGCGCTCCAACGCATCGGATTCTGTTAATACACACACGAACACATCACCAAAAGTTTTTTTAAGTCCTGGATATGTCTAATAGGGCAGATATGGCAGTTGGAGGATTACCTGACAAAACGCTCCAACACGACGATGCTAGCTATACAAAATTTACCAAAAATTCAGATGTCCTGAAATGCACTCCAACGCATCGGATTCTGTTAATACAAACACGAACACATCACCAAAAGTGTTTTTAAGTCCTAGATAGGTTTAATAGGGCAGATATGGCAGTTGGAGGATTACCTGACAAAACGCTCCAACACGACGATGCTAGCTATACAAAAGTAGCCAAAAATTCAGATGTCCTGAAATGCGCTCCAACGCATCGGATTCTGTTAATACACACACGAACACATCACCAAAGGTGTTTTTAAGTCCTGGATATGTCTAATAGGGCAGATATGGCAGTTAGAGGATTACCTGACAAAACGCTCCAACACGACGATGCTAGCTATACAAAAGTAGCCAAAAATTCAGATGTCCTGAAATGCACTCCAGCGCATCGGATTCTGTTAATACACACACGAACACATCACCAAAAGTGTTTTTAAGTCCTAGATAGGTCTAATAGGGCAGATATGGCAGTTGGAGGATTACCTGACAAAACGCTCCAACACGACTATGCTAGCTATACAAAATTTACCAAAAATTCAGATGTCCTGAAATGCACTCCAACGCATCGGATTCTGTTAATACAAACACGAACACATCACCAAAAGTGTTTTTAAGTCCTAGATAGGTCTAATAGGGCAGATATGGCAGTTGGAGGATTACCTGACAAAACGCTGCAACACGACGATGCTAGCTATACAAAAGTAGCCAAAAATTCAGATGTCCTGAAATGCGCTCCAACGCATCGGATTCTGTTAATACACACACGAACACATCACCAAAAGTGTTTTTAAGTCCTAGATAGGTCTAATAGGGCAAATATGGCAGTTGGAGGATTACCTGACAAAACGCTGCAACACGACGATGCTAGCTATACAAAAGTAGCCAAAAATTCAGATGTCCTGAAATGCGCTCCAACGCATCGGATTCTGTTAATACACACACGAACACATCACCAAAAGTGTTTTTAAGTCCTGGATATGTCTAATAGGGCAGATATGGCAGTTGGAGGATTACCTGACAAAACGCTCCAACACGACGATGCTAGCTATACAAAAGTAGCCAAAAATTCAGATGTCCTGAAATGCGCTCCAACGCATCGGATTCTGTTAATACACACACGAACACATCACCAAAAGTGTTTTTAAGTCCTGGATATGTCTAATAGGGCAGATATGGCAGTTGGAGGATTACCTGACAAAACGCTCCAACACGACGATGCTAGCTATACAAAAGTAGCCAAAAATTCAGATGTCCTGAAATGCGCTCCAACGCATCGGATTCTGTTAATACACACACGAACACATCACCAAAAGTGTTTTTAAGTCCTGGATATGTCTAATAGGGCAGATATGGCAGTTGGAGGATTACCTGACAAAACGCTCCAACACGGCGATGCTAGCTATACAAAAGTAGCCAAAAATTCAGATGTCCTGAAATGCGCTCCAACGCATCGGATTCTGTTAATACACACACGAACACATCACCAAAAGTGTTTTTAAGTCCTAGATAGGTCTAATAGGGCAGATATGGCAGTTGGAGGATTACCTGACAAAACGCTCCAACACGACGATGCTAGCTATACAAAAGTAGCCAAAAATTCAGATGTCCTGAAATGCGCTCCAACGCATCGGATTCTGTTAATACACACACGAACACATCACCAAAAGTGTTTTTAAGTCCTGGATATGTCTAATAGGGCAGATATGGCAGTTGGAGGATTACCTGACAAAACGCTGCAACACGACGATGCTAGCTATACAAAATTTACCAAAAATTCAGATGTCCTGAAATGCGCTCCAACGCATCGGATTCTGTTAATACACACACGAACACATCACCAAAAGTGTTTTTAAGTCCTGGATATGTCTAATAGGGCAGATATGGCAGTTGGAGGATTACCTGACAAAACGCTCCAACACGACGATGCTAGCTATACAAAATTTACCAAAAATTCAGATGTCCTGAAATGCGCTCCAACGCATCGGATTCTGTTAATACACACACGAACACATCACCAAAAGTTTTTTTAAGTCCTAGATATGTCTAATAGGGCAGATATGGCAGTTGGAGGATTACCTGACAAAACGCTCCAACACGACGATGCTAGCTATACAAAATTTACCAAAAATTCAGATGTCCTGAAATGCGCTCCAACGCATCGGATTCTGTTAATACACACACGAACACATCACCAAAAGTGTTTTTAAGTCCTGGATATGTCTAATAGGGCAGATATGGCAGTTGGAGGATTACCTGACAAAACGCTCCAACACGACGATGCTAGCTATACAAAAGTAGCCAAAAATTCAGATGTCCTGAAATGCGCTCCAACGCATCGGATTCTGTTAATACACACACGAACACATCACCAAAAGTTTTTTTAAGTCCTGGATATGTCTAATAGGGCAGATATGGCAGTTGGAGGATTACCTGACAAAACGCTCCAACACGACGATGCTAGCTATACAAAATTTACCAAAAATTCAGATGTCCTGAAATGCACTCCAACGCATCGGATTCTGTTAATACACACACGAACACATCACCAAAAGTGTTTTTAAGTCCTAGATAGGTCTAATAGGGCAGATATGGCAGTTGGAGGATTACCTGACAAAACGCTCCAACACGACGATGCTAGCTATACAAAAGTAGCCAAAAATTCAGATGTCCTGAAATGCACTCCAACGCATCGGATTCTGTTAATACACACACGAACACATCACCGAAAGTGTTTTTAAGTCCTGGATATGTCTAATAGGGCAGATATGGCAGTTGGAGGATTACCTGACAAAACGCTCCAACACGACGATGCTAGCTATACAAAAGTAGCCAAAAATTCAGATGTCCTGAAATGCGCTCCAACGCATCGGATTCTGTTAATACACACACGAACACATCACCAAAAGTGTTTTTAAGTCCTAGATAGGTCTAATAGGGCAGATATGGCAGTTGGAGGATTACCTGACAAAACGCTCCAACACGACGATGTATATACAAAAGTAGCCAAAAATTCAGATGTCCTGAAATGCGCTCCAACGCATCGGATTCTGTTAATACACACACGAACACATCACTAAAAGTGTTTTTAAGTCCTAGATAGGTCTAATAGGGCAGATATGGCAGTTGGAGGATTACCTGACAAAACGCTCCAACACGACGATGCTAGCTATACAAAATTTACCAAAAATTCAGATGTCCTGAAATGCGCTCCAACGCATCGGATTCTGTTAATACACACACGAACACATCACCAAAAGTGTTTTTAAGTCCTGGATATGTCTAATAGGGCAGATATGGCAGTTGGAGGATTACCTGACAAAACGCTCCAACACGACGATGCTAGCTATACAAAAGTAGCCAAAAATTCAGATGTCCTGAAATGCGCTCCAACGCATCGGATTCTGTTAATACACACACGAACACATCACCAAAAGTGTTTTTAAGTCCTGGATATGTCTAATAGGGCAGATATGGCAGTTGGAGGATTACCTGACAAAACGCTGCAACACGACGATGCTAGCTATACAAAATTTACCAAAAATTCAGATGTCCTGAAATGCGCTCCAACGCATCGGATTCTGTTAATACACACACGAACACATCACCAAAAGTGTTTTTAAGTCCTGGATATGTCTAATAGGGCAGATATGGCAGTTGGAGG
The DNA here is from genome assembly GCA_964034865.1 of Eristalis intricaria. Classification (NCBI taxonomy): domain Eukaryota; kingdom Metazoa; phylum Arthropoda; class Insecta; order Diptera; family Syrphidae; genus Eristalis; species Eristalis intricaria. The sequence continues at coordinate 27,270,923 of OZ035877.1, forward strand.
ATTACCTGACAAAACGCTCCAACACGACGATGCTAGCTATACAAAAGTAGCCAAAAATTCAGATGTCCTGAAATGCGCTCCAACGCATCGGATTCTGTTAATACACACACGAACACATCACCAAAAGTGTTTTTAAGTCCTGGATATGTCTAATAGGGCAGATATGGCAGTTGGAGGATTACCTGACAAAACGCTGCAACACGACGATGCTAGCTATACAAAATTTACCAAAAATTCAGATGTCCTGAAATGCGCTCCAACGCATCGGATTCTGTTAATACACACACGAACACATCACCAAAAGTGTTTTTAAGTCCTAGATAGGTCTAATAGGGCAGATATGGCAGTTGGAGGATTACCTGACAAAACGCTCCAACACGACGATGCTAGCTATACAAAAGTAGCCAAAAATTCAGATGTCCTGAAATGCGCTCCAACGCATCGGATTCTGTTAATACACACACGAACACATCACCAAAAGTGTTTTTAAGTCCTGGATAGGTCTAATAGGGCAGATATGGCAGTTGGAGGATTACCTGACAAAACGCTCCAACACGACGATGCTAGCTATACAAAAGTAGCCAAAAATTCAGATGTCCTGAAATGCGCTCCAACGCATCGGATTCTGTTAATACACACACGAACACATCACCAAAAGTGTTTTTAAGTCCTAGATAGGTCTAATAGGGCAGATATGGCAGTTGGAGGATTACCTGACAAAACGCTCCAACACGACGATGCTAGCTATACAAAAGTAGCCAAAAATTCAGATGTCCTGAAATGCGCTCCAACGCATCGGATTCTGTTAATACACACACGAACACATCACCAAAAGTGTTTTTAAGTCCTGGATATGTCTAATAGGGCAGATATGGCAGTTGGAGGATTACCTGACAAAACGCTGCAACACGACGATGCTAGCTATACAAAATTTACCAAAAATTCAGATGTCCTGAAATGCGCTCCAACGCATCGGATTCTGTTAATACACACACGAACACATCACCAAAAGTGTTTTTAAGTCCTGGATATGTCTAATAGGGCAGATATGGCAGTTGGAGGATTACCTGACAAAACGCTCCAACACGACGATGCTAGCTATACAAAAGTAGCCAAAAATTCAGATGTCCTGAAATGCGCTCCAACGCATCGGATTCTGTTAATACACACACGAACACATCACCAAAAGTGTTTTTAAGTCCTGGATATGTCTAATAGGGCAGATATGGCAGTTGGAGGATTACCTGACAAAACGCTCCAACACGACGATGCTAGCTATACAAAAGTAGCCAAAAATTCAGATGTCCTGAAATGCGCTCCAACGCATCGGATTCTGTTAATACACACACGAACACATCACCAAAAGTGTTTTTAAGTCCTAGATAGGTCTAATAGGGCAGATATGGCAGTTGGAGGATTACCTGACAAAACGCTGCAACACGACGATGCTAGCTATACAAAATTTACCAAAAATTCAGATGTCCTGAAATGCGCTCCAACGCATCGGATTCTGTTAATACACACACGAACACATCACCAAAAGTGTTTTTAAGTCCTGGATATGTCTAATAGGGCAGATATGGCAGTTGGAGGATTACCTGACAAAACGCTGCAACACGACGATGCTAGCTATACAAAATTTACCAAAAATTCAGATGTCCTGAAATGCGCTCCAACGCATCGGATTCTGTTAATACACACACGAACACATCACCAAAAGTGTTTTTAAGTCCTAGATAGGTCTAATATGGCAGATATGGCAGTTGGAGGATTACCTGACAAAACGCTCCAACACGACGATGCTAGCTATACAAAAGAAGCCAAAAATTCAGATGTCCTGAAATGCACTCCAACGCATCGGATTCTGTTAATACACACACGAACACATCACCAAAAGTGTTTTTAAGTCCTAGATAGGTCTAATATGGCAGATATGGCAGCTGACAAAACGCTCCAACACGACGATGCTAGCTATACAAAAGTAGCCAAAAATTCAGATGTCCTGAAATGCGCTCCAACGCATCGGATTCTGTTAATACACACACGAACACATCACCAAAAGTGTTTTTAAGTCCTGGATATGTCTAATAGGGCAGATATGGCAGTTGGAGGATTACCTGACAAAACGCTCCAACACGACGATGCTAGCTATACAAAATTTACCAAAAATTCAGATCTCCTGAAATGCGCTCCAACGCATCGGATTCTGTTAATACACACACGAACACATCACCAAAAGTGTTTTTAAGTCCTAGATAGGTCTAATATGGCAGATATGGCAGTTGGAGGATTACCTGACAAAACGCTCCAACACGACGATGCTAGCTATACAAAAGTAGCCAAAAATTCAGATGTCCTGAAATGCACTCCAACGCATCGGATTCTGTTAATACACACACGAACACATCACCAAAAGTGTTTTTAAGTCCTGGATATGTCTAATAGGGCAGATATGGCAGTTGGAGGATTACCTGACAAAACGCTCCAACACGACGATGCTAGCTATACAAAATTTACCAAAAATTCAGATGTCCTGAAATGCGCTCCAACGCATCGGATTCTGTTAATACATACACGAACATATCACCTGTTTTTAAGTCTTGGATAGGTCTAATAGGGCAGATATGGCAGTTGGAGGATTACCTGACAAAACGCTCCAACACGACGATGCTAGCTATACAAAATTTACCAAAAATTCAGATGTCCTGAAATGCGCTCCAACGCATCGGATTCTGTTAATACACACACGAACACATCACCAAAAGTGTTTTTAAGTCCTGGATATGTCTAATAGGGCAGATATGGCAGTTGGAGGATTACCTGACAAAACGCTCCAACACGACGATGCTAGCTATACAAAATTTACCAAAAATGCAGATGTCCTGAAATGCGCTCCAACGCATCGGATTCTGTTAATACACACACGAACACATCACCAAAAGTGTTTTTAAGTCCTGGATATGTCTAATAGGGCAGATATGGCAGTTGGAGGATTACCTGACAAAACGCTCCAACACGACGATGCTAGCTATACAAAATTTACCAAAAATTCAGATGTACTGAAATGCGCTCCAACGCATCGGATTCTGTTAATACATACACGAACATATCACCTGTTTTTAAGTCCTGGATAGGTCTAATAGGGCAGATATGGCAGTTGGAGGATTACCTGACAAAACGCTCCAACACGACGATGCTAGCTATACAAAATTTACCAAAAATTCAGATGTCCTGAAATGCGCTCCAACGCATCGGATTCTGTTAATACACACACGAACACATCACCAAAAGTGTTTTTAAGTCCTGGATATGTCTAATAGGGCAGATATGGCAGTTGGAGGATTACCTGACAAAACGCTCCAACACGACGATGCTAGCTATACAAAATTTACCAAAAATTCAGATGTCCTGAAATGCGCTCCAACGCATCGGATTCTGTTAATACACACACGAACACATCACCAAAAGTGTTTTTAAGTCCTGGATATGTCTAATAGGGCAGATATGGCAGTTGGAGGATTACCTGACAAAACGCTCCAACACGACGATGCTAGCTATACAAAATTTACCAAAAATTCAGATGTCCTGAAATGCGCTCCAACGCATCGGATTCTGTTAATACACACACGAACATATCACCTGTTTTTAAGTCCTGGATAGGTCTAATAGGGCAGATATGGCAGTTGGAGGATTACCTGACAAAACGCTCCAACACGACGATGCTAGCTATACAAAAGTAGCCAAAAATTCAGATGTCCTGAAATGCGCTCCAACGCATCGGATTCTGTTAATACACACACGAACACATCACCAAAAGTGTTTTTAAGTCCTAGATAGGTCTAATAGGGCAGATATGGCAGTTGGAGGATTACCTGACAAAACGCTCCAACACGACGATGCTAGCTATACAAAAGTAGCCAAAAATTCAGATGTCCTGAAATGCGCTCCAACGCATCGGATTCTGTTAATACACACACGAACACATCACCAAAAGTGTTTTTAAGTCCTGGATATGTCTAATAGGGCAGATATGGCAGTTGGAGGATTACCTGACAAAACGCTGCAACACGACGATGCTAGCTATACAAAATTTACCAAAAATTCAGATGTCCTGAAATGCGCTCCAACGCATCGGATTCTGTTAATACACACACGAACACATCACCAAAAGTGTTTTTAAGTCCTGGATATGTCTAATAGGGCAGATATGGCAGTTGGAGGATTACCTGACAAAACGCTCCAACACGACGATGCTAGCTATACAAAATTTACCAAAAATTCAGATGTCCTGAAATGCGCTCCAACGCATCGGATTCTGTTAATACACACACGAACATATCACCTGTTTTTAAGTCCTGGATAGGTCTAATAGGGCAGATATGGCAGTTGGAGGATTACCTGACAAAACGCTCCAACACGACGATGCTAGCTATACAAAAGTAGCCAAAAATTCAGATGTCGTGAAATGCGCTCCAACGCATCGGATTCTGTTAATACACACACGAACACATCACCAAAAGTGTTTTTAAGTCCTGGATATGTCTAATAGGGCAGATATGGCAGTTGGAGGATTACCTGACAAAACGCTCCAACACGACGATGCTAGCTATACAAAAGTAGCCAAAAATTCAGATGTCCTGAAATGCGCTCCAACGCATCGGATTCTGTTAATACACACACGAACACATCACCAAAAGTGTTTTTAAGTCCTAGATAGGTCTAATAGGGCAGATATGGCAGTTGGAGGATTACCTGACAAAACGCTCCAACACGACGATGCTAGCTATACAAAAGTAGCCAAAAATTCAGATGTCCTGAAATGCGCTCCAACGCATCGGATTCTGTTAATACACACACGAACACATCACCAAAAGTGTTTTTAAGTCCTGGATATGTCTAATAGGGCAGATATGGCAGTTGGAGGATTACCTGACAAAACGCTGCAACACGACGATGCTAGCTATACAAAATTTACCAAAAATTCAGATGTCCTGAAATGCGCTCCAACGCATCGGATTCTGTTAATACACACACGAACACATCACCAAAAGTGTTTTTAAGTCCTGGATATGTCTAATAGGGCAGATATGGCAGTTGGAGGATTACCTGACAAAACGCTCCAACACGACGATGCTAGCTATACAAAATTTACCAAAAATTCAGATGTCCTGAAATGCGCTCCAACGCATCGGATTCTGTTAATACACACACGAACATATCACCTGTTTTTAAGTCCTGGATAGGTCTAATAGGGCAGATATGGCAGTTGGAGGATTACCTGACAAAACGCTCCAACACGACGATGCTAGCTATACAAAAGTAGCCAAAAATTCAGATGTCCTGAAATGCGCTCCAACGCATCGGATTCTGTTAATACACACACGAACACATCACCAAAGGTGTTTTTAAGTCCTGGATAGGTCTAATAGGGGAGATATGGCAGTTGGAGGATTACCTGACAAAACGCTCCAACACGACGATGCTAGCTATACAAAAGTAGCTAAAAATTCAGATGTCCTGAAATGCGCTCCAACGCATCGGATTCTGTTAATACACACACGAACACATCACCAAAGGTGTTTTTAAGTCCTGGATAGGTCTAATAGGGGAGATATGGCAGTTGGAGGATTACCTGACAAAACGCTCCAACACGACGATGCTAGCTATACAAAAGTAGCTAAAAATTCAGATGTCCTGAAATACGCTCCAACGCATCGGATTCTGTTAATGCACACACGAACACATCACCAAAAGTGTTTTTAAGTCCTTGATAGGTCTTATAGAGCAGATATGGCAGTTGGAGGATTACCTGACAAAACGCTCCAACACGACGATGTTAGCTATACAAAATTTACCAAAAATTCAGATGTCGTGAAATGCGCTCCAACGCATCGGATTCTGTTAATACACACACGAACACATCACCAAAAGTGTTTTTAAGTCCTGGATAGGTCTAATAGGGCAGATATGGCAGTTGGAGGATTACCTGACAAAACGCTCCAACACGACGATGCTAGCTATACAAAATTTACCAAAAATTCAGATGTCCTGAAATGCACTCCAACGCATCGGATTCTGTTAATACACACACGAACACATCACCAAAAGTGTTTTTAAGTCCTGGATAGGTCTAATAGGGGAGATATGGCAGTTGGAGGATTACCTGACAAAACGCTCCAACACGACGATGCTAGCTATACAAAAGTAGCCAAAAATTCAGATGTCGTGAAATGCGCTCCAACGCATCGGATTCTGTTAATACACACACGAACACATCACCAAAGGTGGTTTTAAGTCCTGGATAGGTCTAATAGGGCCGATATGGCAGTTGGAGGATTACATGACAAAACGCTCCAACACGACGATGCTAGCTATACAAAATTTACCAAAAATTCAGATGTCCTGAAATGCGCTTCAACGCATCGGATTCTGTTACACACACGAACACATCACCAAAGGTGGTTTTAAGTCCTGGATAGGTCTAATAGGGCCGATATGGCAGTTGGAGGATTACCTGACAAAACGCTCCAACACGACGATGCTAGCTATACAAAATTTACCAAAAATTCAGATGTCCTGAAATGCACTCCAACGCATCGGATTCTGTTAATACACACACGAACACATCACCAAAAGTGTTTTTAAGTCCTAGATAGGTTTAATAGGGCAGATATGGCAGTTGGAGGATTACCTGACAAAACGCTCCAACACGACGATGCTAGCTATACAAAATTTACCAAAAATTCAGATCTCCTGAAATGCGCTCCAACGCATCGGATTCTGTTAATACACACACGAACACATCACCAAAAGTGTTTTTAAGTCCTGGATATGTCTAATAAAATAAAAAATTCAGATGTCCTGAAATGCGCTCCAACGCATCGGATTCTGTTAATACACACACGAACACATCACCAAAGGTGTTTTCAAGTCCTAGATAGGTCTAATAGGGCAGATATGGCAGTTGGCGGATTACCTGAAAAAACGCTCCAACACGACGATGCTAGCTATACAAAAGTAGCCAAAAATTCAGATGTCCAGAAAATCGCTCCAACGCATCGGATTCTGTTAATACACACACGGACGCATCACCAAAGGTGTTTTTAAGTCCTAGATAGGTCTAATAGGGCCGATATGGCAGTTGGAGGATTGCCTGACAAAACGCTCCAACACCACGATGCTAGCTATACAAAAGTAGCCAAAAATTCAGATGTCCTGAAATGCGCTCCAACGCATCGGATTCTGTTAATGCACACACGAACACATCACCAAAGGTGTTTTTAAGTCCTAGATAGGTCTAATAGGGCAGATATGGCAGTTGGCGGATTACCTGAAAAAAGGCACCAACACGACGATGCTAGCTATACAAAAGTAGCCAAAAATTCAGATGTCCAGAAAATCGCTCCAACGCATCGGATTCTGTTAATACACACACGGACGCATCACCAAAGGTGTTTTTAAGTCCTAGATAGGTCTAATAGGGCAGATATGGCGGTTGGAGGATTACCTGACAAAACGCTCCAACACCACGATGCTAGCTATACAAAAGTAGCCAAAAATTCAGATGTCCTGAAATGCGCTAACGCATCGGATTCTGTTAATACACACACGGACGCATCACCAAAGGTGTTTTCAAGTCCTAGATAGGTCTAATAGGGCAGATATGGCGGTTGGAGGATTACCTGACAAAGCGCTCCAACACGATGATGCGCAGCCACATGCATGAACCGAAACAGATTCGCCTACATGTTAAACTCAGCCACATCCATGGACTTTTACAGTTCGGCGGCCATGCATAAGGCAGCCACATGCATGAACCGAAACAGATTCGCCTACATGTTAAACTCAGCCACATCCATGGACTTTTACAGTTCGGCGGCCATGCATAAGGCAGCCACATGCACTAAGCTATACAGATACGCCCACAGGTTAAACTGACCCACATCTATGGACTTTTACAGTTCGGCGGCCACGCATAAGTCTGCCACATGCATTAAACTATTCAGATACGCTCACAGGTTAAACTCAGCCACATCTATGGACTTTTAGAGTTCGGAGGCCATGCTTAACGCAGCCACATGCATGAACCAAAACAGATACGCCTACATGTGAGTCGTTCACAGTCCATCGAACTGAACAGTGCAGTAACAGCTCGCGAGTGATTCGGCTTTCATTAAGAGAAATAGCGATAAAAACATAAGAAAAGTAGAGAAAGTGCCACGGTTTCGTTAAAGCAGCCGTCAGCCGATTGTGTAGGGTCAGTGCTGACTTGACGCGTGAGACCCAGGTTCAATCCCCGCTGGGGACGGTCCAAAATTGTTCTTTTTTTAATTTCTTTCCGTGGACCACAAACATTTAGTCAAGTCAGTGAGTGAGGAAAATGGATAACCAAGAGCGGTCCGCGCTCTCAGAAGCGGGCAATGACCAGCAGAAACCGGTGGCAATGTCAGGCCACCAGACAACTGTGCCTATAGAAGGCGCAGCAAAAAGGAGGAGGAAGAAAACTTCTCCCAAAGTTACGAAACGCCGTAACACTAATGCCTCGCCCGGAGAGCTGCAGGGGGAAGAGCAGAGTGAGGCGGCGTCGAGCACCTCTGGGGAAGAAGGAGAGGAGACGGTACAATACGTTTCCGATGGTGGGGAAGGGCTATTTGCCATCAGCAGCAACAGTTTCGATTCTCTGCCCTCTGATATTGAGGACGAACTGGAGAGAAATGTTAAATTCAAAGAAAATGAAATTGAAGACATGAAGGAGAAGATGCAGCAACTTCTTCATGAAGTAAGAGAGCTGAGATCTCGGACTCTAGCAAGGAGGAAGTTACAGAAGGAGACAATGCTGATGGCGAAAAACAACAAAGATGGGCAGAAACAACAACAAAAGCCCACAGCACAACAGCAACAGCCGCCAGCAGCTCAGAAGCAGCAACAACACTCAAAGCAGCCGCAACATGCAGATCAACAGCAACCACAGCGGCCAGCAGAGCAGCAACAAAGGCAAGCAGCTGCTCAGCAACATAAGCTGCCAGCAGCAAAAAAAAAGTACAACGCAACATATAAAAGAGTCAGCAGCACAAAAGAAGCAGAAGCAACAGATGACATCAGCGCAACATCAACAGCAGCCAGCAGCACATCAGCAACAGCAGCAGCAAAGAAAAGAAAAAGTGCCGCCAATAAAATTATACAAACCCGACGTGGAGCAGACAGCTATAGTATGCAAGCGAGCCATAGGTGCAGGTAATTTTATTATAAGTAAAGATAAAGGCTATGAAAAATATTCAATCCACTGCAATACAGTGGAACAGTACATAAAGGTTAAGGGGTGTCTAAAGGTCTCGGAGATGGAGTTTTTCTCCTTCATCCCAAAAGGCGAAAAACTTCAGTCCCGACTATTAAAGCTTTCCTGGATAAGGTCTTCCAACTGCTCAAGGAGCAAGTGCGCGACGGTGTCGAGTTCGTCGGGGTCAAGCCCTTCTCCACTGTTAAGGCACGGAAAGAGGGGCGGAAATTGCCCTTTTACATAGTTCAGCTGTCTCCCACAAGTAAAACAGATAATCTAAACAAAATCACCAAGTTAGATTTCTGTCCATGCAAATGGGAAAGTATAATTAGGCGCGATGGCATTGTGCAATGCTACCGCTGCCAAAGGTTCGGGCACGCCACGTCGAACTGCCAAATGCAGCCTCGATGCGTCAAGTGCGGGGAGGACCCTAATACGGAGAATTGTTCTCTGGGGCAAGAAGGAGCAGCTGACAAGAGTCAGCTCAAGTGCGTACTCTGCGGGAACGCGGGGCACACCGCTAACTATCGGGGTTGCCCTAAATTCCAGGAGCGGAAAGCAAAAATGGTTCTGCAGATGCAGCCCCCAGTGAAAAATCCACTCGGGGCAGCCATACCCGTCACCCCTCAAGTGACCTATGCCCAAATGGCGTCTGTCCAGAGGGGCACGGAAAAGCAGCAACTACCAAAGGTAGTGCCGCAAGTCTCAGTGCCAAAAGCACACGAACCAGCGCCTGAATGGAAAGCTCCCATTGAAGGGCGTATGGCTCGGTTAGAGGAGCAGGTCGGCCAAATTCTGGCGCTCCTGCAGAACCAACCAGTCAAAAGTCTTAATGGCTGCGCAGACGGAGAGCATTTTTAAGATCCTTGCAGTGAATGCAAATTCATTGATAGGGATCCCACGGAAAAACGAGCTCTATAGATTGTTGGACGATCAAAGCCCAGAGCTGATGCTGATTAGCGAAACCAAGATAACTCGGAGAGGCATACTGGAGCACAGCAATTATAATGTTGTTAGAAGAGACCGGCCCAATTCCAGTAGTGGAGGCGGTGTTGCGATCTTCATTACAAATAACATTAAACACAAGGTAGTGTATAGTAGTGAAGTACGAAGGTTTCAAGAGTTGGAGGCCTGCATCGTTTGCATTTCGCTCCGCAGTGGAAGGAGGTTGTATGCGGTGTCGGTCTACTCCTCTGGCAACCCTAGTTCCAGAACAACTATATCAGAGCTCGATTCACTCTTTCGATGTCTGAGGCTGGACTCGGAGGAGAACTATTTCATTTTGGCCGGGGACTTAAATGCCCGACATGGATATTGGGGGAACATGGTTTCCAATAACAGAGGGGACCAGCTATATAGCTGGTTTTGCTTGCACAATGTCGAGTATAGACTCGATTTGAAAGCAACCCGTTCCCCAGAACCGGGTCGTATCTAGATCTCCTACTATTAGACGCAAGACTGCAGCTGACAGACACAAACGCACAAACAGTAAACTGTTTGAACACATTCATGTACCTCAGTGACCATTGCGGACTCAGTGCCGAAATCAAGATCCCCAACGACATTGCGGAATTAGGAGAGTATGTTCAAACGTACACTTACAACTACAGTAGGGCACGATGGACACGCTTCTCCAGACAAATGTCACGAGAACTCTCTTCGAACGCGCTCCACATACCGTCCAATAGAAACTTGTCAAGCGAAGAGATTGACATGTATCTAATTCAATTGGACGAGACAATTAAACGAACCATGGACATTACTATACCTCGGTATACACGGACAAACAACGAAAACTTGTACCGCAATGCGACAATCGACGCACTCCACCAACGTAAAAGTAGACGCCTGTCAAGATTAAAAACCTTGGACAGGCGGTTTACTGACAGACGTAGTGAGGAAGTTAGGACACTGAAATCGCTAATTAAGAACATTCAGACATTAATTGCCCAGAATTACAGACTTTCTGTTAATTCTTACTGGAATGACAAGATACGGGCTGTAAGATCTAACAATCCGAGCATGTTCCCGCAAATTAACAAATTCTTTCGAAGTAAATATAGCGATCTTCCGTGTCTTAAGCTCCCCAGAACGACGGACAACGAACAAGTACTGACAACAGCAGGTATTGATCCAGATAACGCTGTACTTGACGATTACTTCTTTGTGGTCGAAGATCCGCAAGAAAAAATGGAGGTACTAGGCGCGGTCTTCCAAGAAGTGTGTAAGGTTAATGAGAGCGTTCGCCCGAACCACGACTTGGATAACCGCGTACTGGCTAGCAACTCTCAACTTCGAGAAGACATGCAGCAATGGCGATCTGAGAACACTGGCTTTGTCGTGTTCAATGATGATAACATGGCAGACAATGCCATCGTCGTCGAAGGGGTTCAACCCCCGTTCATATCGAAGACAGAGCTCCAAGCGGTCTTCGAATCATTAAAGAAGAAAAAATCAGTGGGTGTCGACGGGATCTCGAACATTGTGTTAAGACACCTCCCTCTAGAAGTGGTTAATATGTACACAATCCTGTTTAACAATGCTCTGAATAATGCACATTATCCGGAGCATTGGAAAACTGCGATTGTGCAAACCATATCCAAGAGAGGAAAAGATTCTTCGAATCCGTGCAACCTCCGGTCAATTAGTCTCCTTCCGAATATCAGCAAGGTATTCGAGAAGGTGATCAATAGAACTCTGATCAACTGGACTAAGGAAAAAAATATATTCCCGGATAACCAATTCGGTTTCAAAGCGGGGCATGACACTATTCATGCCGCGTCGAAACTGGTGTCGGATATCCAATGGAACAAGAGCCAGAAACAATGTACGGGTGCCTGCTTGATTGACCTGGAGAAGGCCTTTGACACCGTATGGTTAGAAGGTCTTTTCTACAAGCTCAATCGGCTAGGCATTAGCAAACCACTGCTGTACCTACTGTGTGACATGCTTACCGGTAGACGGTTCGTAGTCAAGAATGGCAACGTGACCTCCACAGGTATATTTGAGGTAAAAAATGGTCTCCAACAGGGTGCCGTTAATTCGCCGATCCTGTTCAACATTTACTTGAGCAATCTGATAAGTTCTCTTCCTCACGAAATTGCGTACGCCGATGATTTGATCGTGTACAGATCAGGCAAAAACATCGAGGAAATCACTACTCTCACGCAGGGTGACTTCGATTCATTCATGAGAAGTTGCGATGACTGGAAGTTGAGTATCAACTTCCGGAAGTCGGAAACCATTCTGTTCAGGATGCCGTTGTATAAGGCCTCGGCGGATACGAAAAAGAATTGGCGAAAGTTCTCAATCGTTGGAAGACACGGGGAACCACTGGCGCAAAAGACTGTAGTCAGATACCTGGGGATCTGGCTAGATCAGTATCTATATTTTAACAAACATGTAGATGCTGCTCTGGCCAGAGCCCGAGGCGCTTTTGCCCTTACAAAGAGACTGTTTTACAACAGCCAACTCGATGCGAGGGTGAAGGTTATCTGCTACATGGCCCTCATCCGGCCAATGCTCACCTATGGGTGTCCCGTGTGGTTCAACGTGAGTGCAAGCTTAATGGAAAAGATTCGGTTGTTTGAGAGGGCTTGTCTTAGGGCTTGCCTTCGCCTTTATCGAACTCCAGAGTCCCAGTACATAAAATACTATTCCAATGAGGTCTTATACAACAGGGCAAACCTGATAAGAGTGGACAATTTCCTGTTGAAGTTGGTTCGAGGGCATACTGCTAGAGCGATGAACTCGTCCAATAACTTGATCTCAGGGGCTTACTACCCCAATCCAGAATACCACGAAAGGGTACGGCACAATGGCTTCGTCCCCCCAGAAGCCTCTCTCCATTTAGACAAGAACGGACTGTTACAAGATATGAATGCGGTGCCGCTCATTTTTCACATAGCCAGATCAATTGTGGATGGGCGACTCAACCACGACCGTTCTGTCGCACAACGAGCTGAGGAGGGTCTCCTCCGGTTCAGTACGGCGGTATCCAGCCGAGACTTTCGGGATGTTGCTAGGCAGCACCAAAATTTCTGGTGGCTGGGGAGTGAGGGAACTCCAGCGTCGAACCCTTTAGACCCGGGATAGAAAGGGTAGTGCATTCCCCCTTAAGGGGCGCAATCGGTCTCTGTCTTGCAGCGGATTAGATGAAAATCTATCAGCCGCAACCTATGGCCGACTTATATATCTTAGGGTAGTTTTAAGGTAGGTTTTTAAGTTGTATATATGTGAAAAAAAAATAGCAAGAATGTATATGTGTATACATGACGATATATGTATACATTGTGTATATTAAGGATATATGCGTATACACTTTTGTATAGGGGTATAGACAGGTGTATATGCATATATACGTAGGTTATCTTAAGTAAGTTTGTAAGTTATATTTTAAGGTAGATTGTAAGTTAGCTTGTAAGTTTTAATATAAACCGTTCAGTCATTAAGTTTTCAAATTTTTTCTTAATACTAAGTTGTTCTTCTGAATTCTCATTTATATTTCACTCCGTAAGATTAGGTCGAAAGACATAGAATAAGGTTAAGTTTAGCTTAGAGTGCCCGCCTAGGGCCAGTAAGTTAGAAGTAGTAACAATGTACGTACAACTAGTTTAAAGCATTTTTATCTAGTATATAAGTTGTTATGAATTCCACAATAAAAATGAATTAAAATGAAAATCGGCATACGGGCACTATGTGAAAACTTAGCAAATAGTTGCACTAACCCCCTCGGGAGCCAAACAGATCTCCTTGAGGCTAGGTAGGGGACCCCTCTCATCTGCTCTTCTCTTTTCAGGTTTGTTCTTATACTTTCAGGACTTTCGTTTCGTTTCCTTTTGCTCTTTTCTTTTCAGGTACACTGTCAGCAATGGAACGGGCGCGACGCAGCTCTGCTCACAGCTTGTTTACGCGTTCATTTTCTCATTTATTCTCTAGACATAAGATTTGGATTGGAGTGGATAGGGTTGTACAGAGGCCTACATCTATGATTTATTTTATGGCAGTTCGAAAGTAATTGCTGCGGTGTTACATTTCCGATTATGCCTGTGGGCGTTGATGGGCCGTTGGGCATTGGTTTTGGTGGTAAACAAGCACAGTTGAGCAGAAAACTTGCGGCGATATCGGGATCTCCGGTGAGTCTTCGTACACTTTCCCTTCATTTATTTACGTCTGCTCAGATCAAATTTTGGCCGGACACGTCTCGCTTATGGTAAAGATATTTTATATAAACTCGCTCACGTCCTTTTGAGCGCGATTAGTCTCCCAGAACTATGAATCTATTTTATGGCAGAGGAAGCGGAAGCATTCGTAGCTCGTAAGGGTTTGGGTTTTTCTTAGCTCCTCGTCTCATAGCTTGTCTGCACATGTGGCACCTCGGCTGTTATTCGCCGGTGAGCCCATGGTCGTGGATGGATCCTTGAGCGTGAGTGAGCAACGGACAGGGTTAATTGTCCGTGTAGTTATATTGTAGTAGTTGCTGTAGAATTTGGAGTAGTTGTAGTATTTGTTAAGTAGAGTAGGTTTTGTAGTTTCTGTAGAATTTTTAGAAGTAGATTCAGGAGTTAGCAGCTCTTAGGTGTGATCAGACAGAGTCGACAGACTGTTGCTGTGTGTGCACAAGGCTGAGTAGGTTGGAGTACTTCTTTCATTTTTCATTTCCTTCGCGTATATTTAGCTATTTAGTTTTGTATATTCCTTAGATCCCACACAGGCATCCCCTTGGGCAGGCTGACAGCAGAGGAAAGGGCGCGTCGCGATGTTTCGGTTCGTTTCATTTCGTTTCGGTTCGGTTAGAGTACTTTAGACAGTGGTTTAACTGAGCCTCGTTTTTCTTTTTTTGCTTTGTTGCTTTTTTTTGTTTGACAAATAGATGGGCAGGGTGGATAGGCATTTTCTGTAGTTTTAAGAAAACTTAGCTTAGCTTGAGCTTTTAGTTTAGTATAGGTAGAACTCTTCAGGACCCAAACAGGCGTCCTTGAAGATAAGTAGGGGACCGCTCAATAGGCCGAACAGGAGCCTTTGAGGATAGGTAGGGAACCCTCAGGACCCGAACAGGTGTCCTGAGACCAGGTCGGGATTTCTCTTTTCAGGTACACGGCCAGCAGAACCACGGTCGCGATGCGGGTTGGGCTTGGGTTCTGGTTCTATTGGAGTTGGTTTCGGGATGGATTGGGGTTGGGTTGCAGTGGTTTCGTTTTGGGTTTGGTCTGGGTTCTATTGGAGCTGGGTTTGGGATGGCTTGGGGTTGGATTTGGGTTGGGTTGGTTTTGAGTTGGCTTGGGTTCTGGTTCTATTGGAGTTGGTTTGGGGTTGGGTGGGTTTTGGTTGTTTTGGGGTTGGCTTGGGTTTTGTTTCTATTGGAGTTGGTTTTGGGGCTGGATTGGGGTTGGGTTGGGGTTGGTTTGGGTTTTGGTTATATTAGAGTTGGTTTGGAGATAGGTCTTGTTTGGTTTCGGCATCTATATTTAAGAAAATGGTCTTAGGTTTTACATTCTCTGAAGTACATACATAGATAGTTAGTTAGCCAAATAGGATAGTTTAGGCCTTCAGGACCCGAACAGGTGCCCTTGAAGATAGGTAGGGGACTCCTTAAGGGCCCAAATAGGCGCCTAAGAGGTAGGTAGGGCTCTCTCTGTTTCTCGTTTATGTACGGGCGCGTCGGTTTTTATCGGGTCGTAACGTAACTTATCGTTTGATAGATGGTCTCGTTTAGTGCACTAACTCGCAAATCGAAATTGAAATCGTCATCGCATTCGCATTCGTTTTCTCAATTCGTTATCGTACTCGTAGTCGGACGTGAGCGTCGGTAGCATGCCCTTTCCGGGTATAAACTGCAATTAAAGCAGGAGATCAAAATTGCTCTTCACTCTTGCACTTAGTTGCTTACAAAACTGAGTGGACGACTGAACCGCAGACATTACACTTGCATTTCTTTTGTTGCAAAGTAATGAATACAGAAATGAGAAAGTTCAGCATTAATTTCGGCATTCATTCAAACTCAAGCGCATTGCCTAGTAGACAAAAGATACATAAAACCGGACTTGATTTGCTTTGGTCAGCGGTTTAAAGTCTGCTTGACCCCGCCAGTCCTAGTATCCTCCAACATTCAAACTCAATCCGCCACTTGCAAAATACACGCACAAAGGTACTTTTCAGGACTACAATCCAATCTACACGAATGCAGGTAAATTAGTAAGATAAGAATGTTTGCCCCGTGAACATACCGTCAGAATCGAATCAAAACGCAAACGCGCTACTCCACCTGTGGCGGTACAAAATTCAAATATGTATACAAAACCTTGCAAAATGACAAGCTACGCAGAAAACATCACCAAAAGTGCGCAGAAGTTATCGGTAGGTGTAACACCGAGGGTTCGGTAGTCCGGAGATGATGTGGAACAACGGCTGAAAATCGAATCGACTCTAGGGTTAGAAAAGTTTTATGTGAAAATGTCGATGTCGGGCTACGCATTCCAAAGTTTCGGATTCGATTAATATACGTAAGAACACATCACCAAAAGTCCGCAGAAGTCATCGGTAGGTGTAACATGGCTGCTTTGGCAGTCCGGAGATGATGTGGAAAAACGGCTGAAAATCTTATGCACATGTGAATTAAGACCAGATGTCTTCTTATGGCCTTCGAAATGTGATGAGTTCGAAGATGTGTTGTCTTTTGAAGCGAATATCTCGGAAACTTGGATGGGACCATGATTGAGGGTTAGCATGATGAAGAGGAAATTAAGGTACGACTTTCTAGTGGGAGTGCCGTGATTGACAAGTTTGAAGCAAGTAACAAGACGTCGACATTTGGCCACCGAGGTATTCATTAACCCTAGCCTATAGTCGTCGGTCTTCCTCCACTTCAACTGGCATGCGATCGGTACTCAGAAACCGATCCTCAATTTTTACTCCAAATCACCCAATGTCGTCTCTTCGTTGATGAATTGCTTGTTCGACATTGGCCAGAGTCCTTGAATATAAACAAGTTGCTATACGGGAGCGCAATGGTTTCGGGGCGCAATATATCTCTATGCACCACAGTGTCTTTTACACCTATTACTACAAAAATGGCTGAACGGGTTTGATTATGACTTTATTCATCGATTAGTACATTTGCTGTGAACACAATAGTGCGTTTGCGCTGGCGTTGACTTTCAACACACACAATTTAATCGCCAAGTACAAAATACAGCGTCGACCTGTGTCAGTGAATAATGAGAGAGATTGAGAGGATCGTAATAAAACGTAAAACGTAGTCCATCGCACGTCATTTTGGACATGTTGGATATTTTTTGACAGACGGGTGCGCTGTGAGAGAAATTTTCTCCCAGATTGATAGTTTTCTTCCAAATTGAGAGTATTTTGTATCAACTGTCATTTAAGAAACGAAAACAGCTGATTAAAAATAATTTAACGACAAAAGTCATCATATTTTTCATTTAGTAGACGAGAGAGAGAGAGAGAGAGAGAACAGCTGATAAATTGAGTATTTATTTCAACGCAGTGCGTCATCGTAAAATGAAGTCGGCTGGCGCAGCGCACTATTGTGTTTCAGCCATTAAACATGGCCGTTATTGGTACTGGGAGCAATATATTTCTAGACACCACAGTTTCCAAAAAAAATTGCAGATCCCCCTTAAGGCACCCACCTGCCAAAGCAAATCATCCCCCACCCCACATTCCGACAGTTCACTAGTAGACATTGAATGTCTCACGTTCTCTCGAACTTCCACGCACCCTCGTTGAAATCTGCATTATAGTTCTCATCCATTGTGGATACCCTCGCAAGCATTGCCAGACGATTGCACCAATTTCTCAGTTCAATTAGTGACGTCATGAAAAATTAAGAGCCCACTTTTCACGTAATTCCAAGGACTCCGATGGATTTTTTTTACTGAATTAACTTCGATTACCCTTTCCCCCACACAGGCCCTTGCATTCGGGGCGAAATGTTCGCAGAGAAACTCAAAAAATCGACTTTTCAAAAATTGACACACTTCGCACGAAAAAATACAGTAAAATGGCATTTCATTCGGGTCGTATTTTTTCTACCGAAAAAAAACGTATTTTCGTCGGAGTCAATTTCATGAGTACACAAATTTGCGAAAGAAATATCTCGGGAGTTAAGACGAATCCAAGGATGTGGGGTACCGGGATGGAAAGGAAATTTCATGTAAATGCGGAGGAAGCGCAGCTTTTTGAGGGAAATGCCGGGGATGATGTGAATAAGCCAAGGTCCGTCTTAAGGTCTATTTTCGCATTGAAAAAGAGAAATTGGAGGATGTGATGTTTTGCGGAACGAATTTCTCCGGAACTAGGACAAGCCCATGGTTTGACGGTACCATGACGAAGAGGAAATTTCTTGCAGTTGTGAAGCAATGTAAGACTTTCTAGTGGGAGCGCCGCGTTTGACAAGTTTGAAGCCAAGAACCAGATGTCCTCTTATGGCCTTAAAAATGTAATGCCACTGTGGTGTCCAGAAACACACAAACCAGCCATTTTACTACATTTTTTGTGTTCTTTGAAAAGTCGATTTTTTGAGCTTCTGTGCCGATATACCTCTCCGAATGCAGGGCCCTGGGTAGGTAATGGATAATCGAAGTTAATTCAGTCAAAAAATTCCATAGGAGTAATTAATATTTAATGTATGAGAATGGTAATGAGGATTTCAACGAGGGTGCGTGGAAGTTTGAGAGAACGTGAGACATTCAATGTCCACTAGTGAGCTGTCGGAATGTGGTTTTGCATGCATGTTGGTGGGGGATGATTTGCTTTGGCAGGTGGGTGGCTTAAGGGGGGATGTACCATGCATGGTGCAATTGTTTCTGGTAACCGCAATAAATTTCTGGACACCACAGTGTATTAATATTACCTTGTGCCCTTTTTCCGTAGGTCTTGTCCCAACGGTTACCTTCCATTAGTCTTATGGCTGCATACGTGCCCCCGAGTTTGCTAAACGTGTCCATGGGGTGAGGTAATATTACAAAACTCGAACATCCCTAAATGAAAGAATTTCAAAGCGTTGATATGGCCTAGGCCCCGTATTGCGAGTGTCGACTATCGACCGAATTGCCTGTCGACAAATTTATCGACTGATATGAAAAATTCATTTTGAATATTTTACAATTTGACAGTTAAAACTTCAATCGTTTGTACTTTTTTCAAAGGATATTGTTTTGCTTGCGAAATTATTAATTATTTCATCTGAATTAAATATTTATTAGATAAAATGTTAATTAAAACAAAACATTTAATGGCATCAGTTGTCTTCTGAATGAGACGAAGACATTTCAAGAGATTTTCTTGAAATTGTACGTTAAAGAAGCCGGCTAGGGGGTGCTTCTATCCTTTGGAAATATCTGATAAAATGTAAGTAGGTTCATTGATAATTCTGTTTGAATTACTGTCTAAATAGGCATTCAAAGACATTCTCGATGAATGAAGATCAACACAAATGTACCTTATATCATCAAGAATAGGTTAGATTAGGTTTGAGCGATTCCTACCAATGTAGCAGTTGTGCCACCACTTAGATCCTGGTTGGATCCTTTGTGCTATCGCTACCCGATGCTTTCTACCGGCTCTTTTTAAAAAGGGACTACACCAAAGAAAATTAAATAAACCTAGGGACTACCTAATGGTATTCTATTAGCCTACTTTGACAAGTCCACTTTTGTGCTGATTTACAGCCAATTAGTTTTCCTGATAAGCTTGGACCTCTAGGTTTCTCAAAAAGTAGTTGCCTAGTATATCTTTTCTAGTTTTTGCAAGGGCTGGACAAGTGCCGAAGAGATAAAGCATATTTTCTTCCTCCTCCTCGTCTCTACAGCTTCTGCAGTAGTCGTTGTGAGGTGCTCCCATTCTTCTGGCATGGATACCGAGAAGACAGTGGCCGCTGATAATGCCCACTACGTACCTTATTACATTCCTGCTTAATTTTAGGAGTGCATTTGTATCTCCGATTAGCGGAGTAGAAGGCAGTTGTAAATAACATGGTATTTATTACTTGGAGTGAGGAATATGTGGTATCCTGATTATTTGCAGTCCCACCCCTAATCTTGCTGACTCGTTGTTGGCCCTTTCGTTGCCTGGAAAACCACTATGCCTAGGTACCCAGCATAGGGTTAGGTTGCATCTAACCGCTATCTGCCTAAGAGATAGACGGCAAAGTTTTAACATCTTCGATTTAATTGATGGTTTATCCAGAGCCTTTATGGCCGCCTGCCCATCAATGTAAATGGCGATAGGTAGCCCGTCTATCGGGTTCAGTGACAGTAAGTGGGCAGCCTCTTGGATAGCTTTAACTTCTGCCTGGAATACATTACAATGGTTGGGTAGTCGAAGAGACAGGGAAAGTATATGTCCGGCGATATTGCGGATACTCCTAGTCCGGTGACCTCGTCTGTTTTTGATCTCTCTGCTCCAGCGGTTTCACTCCAGTAGCCTTAAGGGTGCCTTGGTGGCTACTAGCTTCCCATAGTCCATGGGAAGAAGCTGTAGCAATGTTTCCATGGCTGCTGTGGGAGTGGATCGCAATGCCCCTGTGATGCAGTTACACGCTAATCTTGGAATACTCTTCATCAATTTAAGATTGGATTTGTTATTCAGTGCTGACCACCAAACAAGGATACCGTATATTAAGATGGGTCTAACAACATCCGTATACTCAAGGATTCTTTTACATGTGTAAATAGCTGCCGCCGCCTTCTTAATACGTTCCCTAGTGTTTGGTTTCCAGCTTAACTTGCTGTCTAAGCTAAGTACTTGGCCTGACTAGTGAAGATGAGTTCCTTTTTCTTCAGATTAGGGGGCTCTATCGGAGGTATGATACGTCTTCTCGTGAAAAGTACGAGCTCTGATTTGGACGGGTTAACGTCCAGTCCGGCTTTTCCAGTCCACTTCCCTATTTTGTTTAGTCAGACGTTCATAATATCCAACTACGGCTATGTCGCCTTCATAGGCTATTGGCTTCCAGCCTGTCCGACTTAGTTCCTTAAGAATTTCGTCCACCAATATCCATAGAAGGGGGAAAAGTACCCCCTGAATCTAATTTGGACTGTATATACCTTCGGGATAGGACATTGCCAATCCATCTGCGGATACTATCTACGTGCGTGCGCTCTCATTCTAGAGCTACTCCGACACATTCTTTAAAAGTCCTTCCAAGGCCAGATCAGAGATTAAACAGACAAACCACGTGCAGCCGAAGAGCTCGCACGAGCCAGACATCACCACAATCTAATCCAATAATTTCTGCAGGCAGTTAAATGAGGACGCAAATACCATTGTCAGGCAGAACTTTACACTAAACACAATAGACGATGACGGAAGAGAATTCCGTCTCCCCGACCTAGACGAAGCTAAAATAGCGATGTGGAAGGTTGGGTCGGAGGAAAGTGGAATAAAGCAGCTGGTGCAGACGGACTCCTTAAGGCAGATTATATGAGTTGGTAGGGTATATACACCAACTCACGGACGGGTGCAAGCTTTCGTGAATAACTTGACAGATCCTTATCAGTGCGGTTTCAGGCCGGGGAAGTTCACCATCGACGGCCATGGCGATGACTTCTATAAGTCATCCTTGAGAAGACCGTGCAAAACTCACTCTCCACACAATAGGCACGATCTTCCAAAAGTCTGTAAGTTAATGATAAAGTATCATTCATAATCCAATCCGTAACCAAAAACCTATTTCCTTCTAAAGTCAATGAAACTACGACCTTCACCTCCATTCCGTTCATTCAACTAACCATTTCCCCCAACTTATTTTCCTCAGCACTTTTGGAAAATAGCAAGTAAGTAGTGAGTAAGAAAAATAATGAATAAAGAAATCATTTGTTGACTAAACCCAATACGAATTCACATGTAGAATTGCTGGCATACGCGGACGACATTGACGTCGAACGCAGCGAGCATCATTGATGCGTTTATTCGCAAACATAAGCGGCTAAAGTGGGTCTGGCTGTACATGCTGTCATCAAGAAAGGACGCCAAACATCGAGGACTTGTCTAGAACGTCAACTATAGGCAGCTATAACTTCGAGGTAGTAAATGAATTTGTCTACCTCGGCTCCGCGATAAACAGTATAGTACAATATCAGTACCGAAATCAAGCGCAGAATAACTTTTGCCGACCACTGATTATATATGCTCAAAAGGCAATTGAGCAGCTGTACCGCTCCTGGAAGACACTCAATTTGACTCTGTTTCGGACCTTGATCATCCCCGTCCTGCTCTAAGGCGCAGAGGCATGGTCTATATCGAAGGCGGATAAAGAGTCTCTTGGTCTTTTCGAGAGAAAAGTTATGCGCGGGATTTTTAGACCTGTTTGCCTTAATAGCATTTGGAGAAGAAGGATCAACCACGACGGTACGGGCCGAACAGCGAGATGAGTCTAGCCAGGCATCTACGGATTCAACGATTAAAACGGTTTGGCCAAGTAAAACCTATAGACAACTTAGCTCCGGTCCGAAGAATCTTCGACCTCTGAGACTGTGGGACAACGCAACAGAGGACGTCCACATACAAGGTGACGCACACAAGTTGAGAGGTACCTCAGCCGGCTTGGTGTCCGGAACTGGAGATAGCTGGCGAGAGACCGGCTGGGCCGGCCAATATATTGGGTGAGGCCACCCCGTACTCTAGGGAAATAAGAAGAGTAACTGATGCTTTTTTCCCAGCTGGTATCGTCAATAACTGTCAATTTAGAAAAAAAAAATGTAACGACTTATTACTCATCCCAACAGGGATCGAACCCAGATCGATCTTTGCTATGAATTATTACTCACTGCGTTTCCATACTTGGTCCATCGCCTCACTCTCATTCGTATGGCTTAGCCCAATGAGTTACTGCACTAGGTTTGGCTAGGTCAACTCAACAACTCAGTCTACGAATGAACCTACCTGGTATGTACTGGGCTGCCGTGTGGCTTGCTTCTCGTGGTGGTGCCTTGGTGTTGACGTGTTGCGTGGTACTTGCTGATCTGCCTGTGTGCTAACGTGTTACGTTACCCTTTTACTCGTAATCGCAAATTGTTACATGTCGAAGATAAACCTATAATCACGGTCCTCCCAGAGGGGGGAATGATGAAGGAAATTCTAACCTCGGTGGTGACCTCTAAGCCTCCTGTGGTGGTCGTGGCGTCATGTGTGTGTGCATCGACCCTTATGCAACTTAATCTCGCTGCCTGGGTTCGATTGCCAGCCGGTTCGACCAAAAATAATTTTCACAGTCTCACCTCTTTCGAGTCACTGACAATGCTCAATGAGTTATAAATGTCTGGAAAAAGATTCTCAAACTGGCCGTTCGGTGTCGACATAAAACTGTCACGCACAACACGAGTGGTTGCTGAGAAGCCTTTCCAACTTCATTGCTAGGGAATACTCGGCTATTGGTAATAATACTCTTTGTTCTTCGCTTTTTAATTGTAACGTACTCCTATCTTTATGTGGCTCCCACTGTCGGCCCTCAACCGGATTAAGATACCGACTGAACCCTGTAGAACCCTCTAGCACGGCCCTTCTTCCACCTTATCATGACGCTTTGCACACTTTGTCGTTAAGATTGCCGCAAGTTTTCCCCTCTGTGCCGAACGATAAAAAAAAAGGTTCCTTGGGCATAGACTCTCATCCCTATGATGTTCGAACCTAAATCTCCCGCTTCAGGCGCTTCCACCCTAGCATTTCCACTATTACTTTTAGGAAATTCTAAATATGATTGGAAGGCTCTCTCCGACTATAGTCTGAGGCGATAACCTTTTTCGTCAACGCAGCTATAATTATCTGTGCTTTAAATCAACAACTCCAACATGCCGACTACTTACATCCAATAGTGCAGATAAAGAGGCACACTACTATCAAGCGTCCACCGAAACACCAGCCATACTTACTTTATATCTTTTTTCAACACCAGCCATACTTACTTTACAACATCTTTTTTCATAATAGTAAAACGCTGATTTTGCAGACAAATTGTTTAATCTTTTATTTTTTTACTACCAAAAGCACCAATAATTATTTTTCTTTGGTTGTGACAGTACAAAATGCTTTGGAAATAATTATTCTCTTTTAAAAAATATAAATTATAAATAGAATTAATTTATTGAATTTAACAGACATAATAAAATATGATCCTTAAATTTGCAAACATAAATGCTTTTAATAAGTGGTAACAAATTATAATATTAGGAATTTTGAAAATATTCAACTTAAAACGGGTAGCATATTATTATTACTTTTTCTTTTTTTTGCAATTTATATTTATATATTGAATTATTTTACGTGATTGACAAACATACTTAAAACCAGCTTAACTATCTTAACAATTTCGATTTGTTCTTAATCATATCTTACATACCCTCTAAGAAAATCTACTAAATATATTTGCTGTGGCTTTCGGCTTGGACAAAAGTTGTATTAAGTTTGGATTTGTAGGGCTACGAACAACTTATCTTAACCTAAGTAAGTAGAAATAAGTGTAGCGGAGGTTCATCAAAGTTTACGGACTACACATTTAAACGGAGAACATGTACAGGTATCCACGAAATTACTCACCAGGTCAAATAGCATACAAAAAATATACGATATTATACGATTATATATATTATACGATTTAAATCATGGAAACAGATAAGGTTCAGTTGATACAAGATTTTGGAGCTATCATACATAAAATTAATCGAACCAAATATGAAAATATATCAAAATATATAGATAGGAAGTTACAACTAATACCCAAGGACACAAATTCCATAAAACAAGAATTCAAATTCAAACATTAAGATGTTTAACGTTGGTGATTAACAAACCTTTTTTTTATCTTCCTTTCTTGTCTTAACATACAAAAAAATATAGAATAATCATCTAATCACTATCAACTAAAAATGAAAAAGTTATATAAAAAAAAAGTTATATATAAAAAAATTACAAAACTATTTATAATATTCATTTATACCTACTAGTTAAAAAAAAAGAAAATAACCATGAGATACAATTTATTAAAATTTTTATTCATACGGGATAAGTAGTTTGTATCAATTGAAAGAAAATTATAAGAATAAAATGTTAATAAAGTTTATAAGTTTATATCAACTCAGCAAAATATAAAAAAAAATCATATAAACAATACTAATCCTAAGTCTACCTTAAAGATATTAATCAATATTTAATCAATATGTATATTCATTGTTTAATTAATTTTTTTAAAATTGTTCATATTTTAATTATAAAATTTTAATAAACATTGTATGCCGTAACTATATTTTTGCAGTTATATTACTCCCTGTAGAACCTGCCCTTTCAATCTCTGTTTCTGCGTCGATCAGATCAACACCGGAATTTACTTTTTCTAAGGGGGTTGGATGTTGTGATTGCACTACAATTACCTCTTTACCTCGCTTATGCAAGCTTGACCCCGTACACATAAGGATATTAGCAATCCCTTGAGCGTGAGTTACAATCACACCCCCCAAACAACAACAACTCTTCATACCGATCATCAAGGTCAACAGCAGTGCCCTGCACACGCCAACCAAATAATGCATCGTAATCAATTTCTACCCTTGAGATTGCATAGGTGAAATAATTAACATCAACCGTGGATGGGCGACTCAACCACGACCGTTCCGTCGCACAACGAGCTGAGGAGGGTCTCCTCCGGTTCAGTACGGCGGTATCCAGGCGGGACATTCGAGAAGTTGCAATGCAGCACCAAAAGTTCTGGTGGCTGGGAAGCGAGGGAACTCCCTCCTCGAATCCTTTAGACCCCGGTTAGAAAGGTATTAGTTTAGACCCCCGCATGGGGAGCAGTCGGTTTCATGTCTTGCAGTGTATTGAATATAGATATTCATATTTATTAGCTGCAACCTATGGCCGACGTACTTAGAATAGGGTAGTATATTTTAAGGTAGAGTAAGGTGTAAATTAAAAAAAAAAAAAAAATATACAAATAAAAAAAAAAAAAAAAAAAATAATAATAATAATAATAATGTATATGTATATACATGACGATACACGCATACATTGTGTATAATAAGGATATATGCGTATAAACATGTGCATATGGGTATATACATGTGTATATGCATATATACGTAGGTTAGCTTAAGTTAGTTATTAAGTTTTATTTTAAGGTAGAATGTAAGTTAGCTTGTAAGTTTTTATAAAAACCGTCCTGTAGTTAAGTTTTCTATTTTTTCTTAACAGTAATGTGTTCCTTTTAAATTTCCATTTATATTTTATTCGTTAGGTTAGGTCGAAAGACATAGATTAAGATTAAGTTTAGCTTAGAGTGCCCGCCTAGGGCCAGTAAGTTAGAAATAAAAACATTGTTCGTCTAACTAGTTTTAAGCATTTTTGTCTAGTATGTAAGTTATTATGAATTAAATAATAAAAATGAATTAAAAAAAAAAAAAAATAATAATAATTAATTTAAGAATCAGCGTCTGGGCACTTTCCGGCCACTTCAATTTCTTCGAATCATCTAATCTTCTGCAAGTGTAGGTCTCATGTTAAGAAAACAAATTGTAATAAATCCTTAATGTTCCGATCATCAACGAATAAAGATTGTTTTTTTTTCCAACTCAACGGGTTCCGACTTATAACTCACGCGTTCACAGGCCGCTGGTTGTGATCATGGTATAAGAAACGCTGTTAATGTGCACGTGAGGGGGAAGAGGCGAAGAAGTTACATTTTCCTTAGTCCCTTATGCCTTATCTCTGATGTGTGAGTTTAGAGTTTAGACGCCGCCATATCGTATTTCAGCGAAAAACGTATTCATTCATGGATGTCAAATGTAAATAATTTCATTAATAGTAAGGAAGAAAATCTGTGCACATGAGGCGGATTTTGTGCACTGTAAATTAACCATTTCGAAAACTCAGACATTTGATTCGTACAAAATTTTCTCTATTCCCACATGGCTACAGGTAGAATTTGTGATTCTTAGACCGACAATTGTACTATTTAGAATCATTAATTAGGATACTTCATTTCCTAAATTAAAGCTTAGGAATATATTTTATGATCTAAACAATAAGTAACTAAAATAAGTACGAAGGAAGACCCATGAATACATACAAATTTTCTGATATAAATTGTTGCTTATGAATCATCGTTGAATATGCACCGATAGAATGAACACACGACAAAGTGCACACTCCCAGGACATTTTTTTTTCGTAGATCTTGGGAAGATTTTCTTATCAAATAATTAACAAAACTAATTTAACTAGGATCTGCATGCATGTTTCACTATTAAATATAATGGTTCTTATTCATTAATTCGCTGCATAGTTTCTATATAGCTGTAATATGCTTTAAAATTCAATGACCATTAACCTTTAATGGTCGACATTGATTTGAATTTTTTATTGGAAAAATTAAATTAATCTTTTAGTCACCTTTTGTTCCCGAAAGTCAGTTGACACAGAAAACTCTCAGCTCGTAGATAAGTAATATTCTCAATTTGGAAAAATTCTCAAAATCTCTCAAAGTGCCCACCGCTGGTCTTTCTAGTCGAACGTGTCAGAAAATGCATTCGAGAATCTATGAGATATGATGATCATTTATCAACTAACGTAACACGACCCATTATTTTAGTATTTTGCGAATAGTCTATAAATTGCACATCGACGCTAGAAGCAATACAGTATTATGTTACAGCCATTAGAGTACTCGAAGTTGAAATGACAACACTGAAGTAGGGTACTCGTTCATAGTGACCAAATGAACGTACATATTTATTATGTTCTCTACTCTGTAAACAGAAATTATTAGTTACCACGTTTAACACGTATGAAGACATCTTCATACAAAATGCTTACAGTATTTACTTTTTCATATAAGATATAAGTTAACAACAAATAAATTCAAACCAACTCGTCGATCACCGGATGTTCCCACAACCTGAATTCTCCCAGACAAAATTCCAAGAAACAAGTGCAATAGAACACCTCAGCAAATATTCCCAGTGCACCTTCACCGAACCGCATATTGCTGATTAGATAAAATGCGCTTATAAATGCATGTTGAGTAACCGATAGTCTTTTAGTCTAAGTTCATACGAATAAAGGGTCAGGCAATCTGCCTGAAATTGTATTTTTTTCAAAAACCAAATTAATTATTCTTTACCTTATACACGTCTTATCTCTACGGGATCGTTTGGACCAGAGATAAGGGATAATAGACATCCAATTTCGGCCATTTTTTCCCCTTGTCCACACTGGAGAAAAATACAAAAGTATTGGTACTCCCTTGTATTTCACAAATACTCTTACACAAACCATGGATCCACCGCCATTGCGTGGTACCGATTCGTGGATCTTAGTGGGAAATTGCTGCAGATTCGTGAATTTAGTGAGAAAAAATGGTGGCAGATTTCTGAATTTGCCCACAATCCATGTACGATCCATGTAACATACATGGGTATGTTGTTCGGTGGGTGTTCAAAAGTTCATTCGTATTTTTAAGAGAATTTTCTTACATTATAATGTGGACTTTAGTGAATAAAAATATATTGCAATGTCCATTTAACTGGAACTCTTTGATATAAGATTAATTCTTAAGTATATATACAGCCTATTCATAAGCCATACCTGACAGATTAACTCAAAAATTTAAGTCCGCTTTAAACGCTTAATTCATGAATTATGAAAAACTCATGAATTCAATTTAAACAATTTGATAAGAACAATGGCAAGTTATTGCAAATGCATAAAAATGATTGTCAAAACTTCTTATTTTAAGTGATTCACGCTTTAATAATATTTTTTTTTATTAGTTACCGTGTGAATGTATTATTAATTTTTATTCATATTCAAAAATTAACACTATGTTGTGCATTCATTAATTGTGTCCTGGTATCTCAGATTGTAACTTGGTCAACGTTTTAATGAATCGACTTCGTGAACATGTTGCCTTGTTCGTTCGTTTACCCCTCCATACTGTGTTGAAAATTTGACACCGAAATTTGAAAAAAAAACTTTAAATAATTTATATTTTGTTTTTATTATTATTATACTGGAAATAAATCTCTTTAAATAACGAGCGAATTTCCGAATAGGAACTCTAATCCACCCCATTACTATGGTGGGGAAGAGTATCAGCTGTTCCACAGCTGTTGTCAAGAGCTCAAACGTATTCACAGATACGGGAGAAAAAACGTATAAAAAACACTGTCAGATGTAATCAAGGGGCAAGGGAAGCAAAAGGTGGATATTTCTATTATCCCTTATCCCTATTTTGCTTTAAGGAATTTACAATTGAATCTTTTAATTTTGCGCAGTTGATTTTCGTCTTTTCAACATATTGCCATCTACATCTGCAAATGAATCCTCTGCATGTAACATAAAGTCGTTACAATTTCTTCTTACATTTAAAGATACACATGAAAATCCGCGATCATTATTTTTAAATTTTAAAAAACTTTATAGTTAAATATACTGTTATATTTATAAGTCTATTGAGTTTATTATTCATATTGGCGTGAGTATGCTGAAGCATCTTTAGTCTTTACCAGTTCGCTATAAAAATGTATAACAGCTGAAAAAAGAAAAATACAAATGAAATGAAAATCAAAAGAGTTTTTTTTTCATTATTTATCATTTATTTAATTTTCATAAATATTCAATCCATATACATTTTTTTTAAATCAATCAATCAACAATCTTTCAATCTTTAAAATACAAAAAATATTCATCTTAATTTATAGTTTACATGTTGTAGGCAGATGATATTTAGAAACAACATAATTGCTTTTATAAATAGTTTGGTTTAACTTAATATACTCTATTTGAAAAAAACGTAATTTATGTTTGGAAATAAATATAAAATTTCGGATGTTCCCTGCGTGGTTTGTACTTTTATTTGTCTTTTTTTTATCTCGTTTTATCTATTGCATCTATTAATTTTTGCGTCACATTGATTTTTCATTTAATTGTATCTGCCTATTAATACGTAGTGGGTGTAAGTAATATTACATTCTTTCTTCTTAAATTAACTCATAAAACTTTTTGAAAAACATTTTTTTCTTTCTTTAGGTTCGTTAGGAGAAATTTTAGCAGTGACAGTGGAATTAAGCATTACGGTTCTGTACTGCTAATATTCAGAATTTCAAAATACAGAAAACTTAACCTTTTGTGCATCCATTCTATATCCCTGCAACACATTTAAAGTGATTTTTCAAAACTGCATTACTTGTAGTTATTTTACCCAATGACACGTGTCAATTTTCATATCACTCTCATCTAGACTTACACCTGGACTTACTTCGTTAACCAGAAAGACACTGATACACTCCATTGTGGAATTATAAGACCTTCACAGTATTCTTACAACAATTCTATATATGTAGGTTCACAAGAATAGATTCGACGTAGCAAGAAGTCGAAAAAACCGACTTGTAATCAAGTCGAAATCGAAGAAACTAAATGAAAAGCAAAACTATTTGCGACAGACAACACATTTAGGGTGGTTTTGTTCACAATTGCTCAACTTTTCGGAAAACTGGGAGTTCCAGATTTGCCTCGACGCGTTATAAATTTCCGCTGGGATATTTTTGACAATTCACACATACAATGTCATTTTCTACTTTGAATTTACGGTGTGTGCTGTTTCGAGTGAGTTACGAGCACAGCTCCCACAGACATAACAACAACCACACCCAACAAAGCAGCGAAGCCAACACCAGCAGCCAAGGTCATCATACGCCGATGACAAAGTGCAAGGTGCACAGTTTGATATTTGTAATGCTCAGGTGATCGTGCCGATTGAAATAAATAATTAATTAATCAGCGTCTGCTGAATTTCCGGTCCCACGATCACCTCTGCAAAGCCGAGGTGTAATGAATAAATTTTATTGATTATTACTTTAGTTTGATTCTTGTGCTTCAACTCAAATAAAGGAAAACATTTTTTTTTCAACCAATGTCACCCCGTTGTTATAATTCGCGCAACAGCTGGAGGTCAAGCCAGTTGAAGGGACTTATTACCGTAATATTGACTTTGTGAAACCAACAGCAAAATAATCAGCATATTGTTGGCGGTAACTGAATGATTCAGCAAATCGTCAGAAATACAACCGATGCATTTTTGCTGACCTATATTGATCAACAGCTCGGGAGTAATGACTGAATTTGGCCCACTTGATCCTTCACCGCACAGGCGATGAATGATTGTTTTGGTGTTTGGTGTCAGTTCGTGTTGCACCGTCATTCAGAAAATAATAAAGTGTTCTTCTTGTGTCTTACTTATTACTCGTTTTGGTGTTTTATTCAATTGACAATAAAATACATACAAATAAATACATTTCTCGCAAGAGGGAAGAGTTAACACCGCGCAAGTTACGAACATTGTCCTTCCAACCTTGAATGAAGAGTCGAAACAACCAAGTGGGCTCAAAATATATTCATGGTAATTTGAACTACTTGTTTTTCAATCAAGTCACATTTGTTTATTCCGCTGCTTTTTCGAGTCAGCATATTTATTTTTCAATTGAGAGCTTCGAGATGTATGAGAATGGAAATAAAATGGATTGGCGAATTGACACTCAGGGAATACAGTCGTTTTATTTTAGAAAAGTAAAAACTTAATTCCCTTTTGGCACTGAACCCCATGTAGGGTAGCAGTCTGTATAAGCATTGCTGGCTAAGTTTATTCAGGCGCAAACCTGTTCACACATTCAGTGAGGATCAAGTTGCGTCGCGCTATTCGCACGATCACCGAACATCAAATTGCATCACACGGGATACAAGTTAACGAAATAAAATACTCCACACGCGCAACCATACTTTTGATGACACAACAAAAAAATCTCCACGAGCGGCGACTGTACACCTGATCGGCGACGACGGCGGAATTGCAGTGGCAGCATTAAATAAGTATTTAAGGTAGCTCTAAGTCGATTCATTTGGTAAATTGTATTTCGGAAGGCAGAATCGCTGCCCAAATAAAGTTTTTTTTTTTGAAAACTCAATAAATATAATTTTAATTTACACCCGACCCTCAACAAGTATGACGATGTAGGGCAACATTTTTTCTTCGATATTATCAAAAACAAATTGGTAGGGAAAGCTAGAGTAGCTATTGAAATAAACAGTAGCGTCCACAAATGGGAAGACCTGAAAATATTATTTTCCCAACACTTTGGTGATAGAAAAACAACTGAGCAAATTTACGATGATTTCAGAAGCCTACCATTTGGAAATCACTGCCACGAATATTATAATATCAAGGTCATTTTGAGGAGACTTATCAATAAAACTGGGACTGTTAGAGCCCATAACACTATCGAAATAGAGCAAAATTGCAAGGCAGCTCTTCGGATTATCATAAGTAAAATCCCAGAACCAATGAAGGGACTCCTGCATTGCAGAAACCCTTCAAAATTAGAATAAGCCATGCAAATCCTGTCGGAAACAGGATATGCGTACTCGGCAGGTATCTCTGGAACAGGTTACCTCAGACAGGAACAGAACGGTAGGTTCTATAACTCAGGTGATAGACCTTATAGCCAACAATCTAGAAGCATCCCAGATAGGAACTAGTTCAGAACAAATCAGAGCGGTCAGTTCAGAACAAATCAGACCAATCACTTTAGAACACATCCAAGCCAACAGTTTAGGACAAATCAAAGAAACCACTTTAGAATAAACCAGAACAATCAACCTAGTGCAAATCCGAGTAATCCCTTTAGGAACAATCAGAACCAATGGACACGCTATCGGCCGTAACCAGGCAAATAAATAAACTAGAAGGAAATGAGGATTTTCGGGAAAGAAGCTCAATGGTAGATTACCCTATATAATTGTCGAGGCAAAAAATAATCACAGACTAAAAATACTGATCGATACGGGATCAGAGACCAGTATTCTCAACCCAGGTATATGTCATCATCAGTTAAAACTGCCGAATTTTTAGAATTTAAGTTCCACGACAACTTTGACGGTTTAATAGGTAACAACATTTTACTGCCAATTGAAGCCATTACTGATTTCCAGCGAAGAATTCTAACAGTAGATGGAAATGAGATTAACTTATTTTTTAACAAAGACGAGGAAGCAGTAACGTACGAGAAGGACAAAGAACAAATCCCTACCTTAGAAATCTACAATACAGAAACGAGTGTAGAACCCATTTAGAACCAAATACAGACGCAGCACTTACATAAGGAAGAGAGAGAATCTGTTATAAAATTAGTTACGCAATATTCAACAATTTTTTTTCAAGAAGGAACCAACTAAGCCTTTGCAAGTGCGATTAAGCATGAAATAAAGACTAAGAACGAAATTCCAATCTACACCCGTAACTATAAATACCCAGAGGTTCATCGACAAGAGGTGGAATCCCAGATGAATTAAATGTTAAGGCAAGGAATAATTCGTCCCAGCAACTCGCCTTACTCAGCTCCAATCTGGGACTAGGCACCAACGTGTGAGCGTCGCCGATTATCCACCGTGGGACGGAAACGTGTGAAGGCCATTGCTCATAGACATCGAGCAATTAGGATAAGTCGAAGTAAGTTAGATTTCAGAGAGCTCCGATAGAGGCAAGATTTGTGTTCAAATAAAGTCCTTCATAGAGGGAAAATAAAATAAGAACGATCGAATTTAATTTATACGGACTCTAGGAAAGAATGATCAGTGCAGTCAAAAATGTATTCTTTGACATTTTTTAAATTAAACTGATAGGACAAGCGCGTGAGTTACAAGAACAACCTGCCACCTATAACAACAACACCCATTGCAGATTGCAACGTCAGCAGCCCACACGCCGCAGTCGAGAACAAGGTCAACTTCAACACGAACAGCAATGGGCATATGTCAACAGATCGAATATCAATTTGTAAATCAGTTCCAATTGTAATTGCACGGGTGATTTCGTAAATTGCTTTATCAGCGTCTGCTGAACTTCCGTTCGAACAATCACCCTTGCAAGAGTAGGTTTCATGCTGAATATTGATAGAGAGTAAGCCCAGTTGATTTTTGTAAGCCAAGGTGACTAAAAGGTAACAAATAAATTTTTTTTAACCCAACCGAGTCTTCACACCCGTTACTGGCGCAGTCGGCAGTCCGATCGAAGTTAAAGTCGCGAAAAAGTGTAACGGTGGTTTTTTCCGTAGCGGTTTTTTTCTAATTTAACTGTGAATTATCAAATTGTTGACGGTCGTGAACCTAAAAACAATAAAAAGTGCTTGGACTCAGTGGATTTCTGGACACAGGCATTATCGAGGAAGGAAAGCAGAGGATCACTGGTGTACCTTCATCGAGCGATTTGAAGAATCTTCACTATTTGGCAAACGAATCAACTCAAGCATGAACATTTTCTTGTTACTCCAGCACATGTTAAAATTTACATTGGCTCAAGAATTAGAAATACGCGACCTTACAAAATCAGAGGGAATACTTCCACTTAGACTAGGAAAGGCGAAACTAATAGACTCTTTCTACAACTTCATCCGTATCGTCGATTTGGAAGAGTACGTAAAAACTACGCACGAAATCCAAAATACCCTTCCCAACTTCAAAATTTTCAAGAACCTTCAACCAACCTTAAACATAGAATTTAAACTTCAGGAATTAAAATCCAAAATAGATCTTTTACTACCAAAACAAAGACAAAGACTACGAAGAGGACTTATCGACGGACTAGGAAGCACACTAAAACTGATAACTGGAAACATGGACGCTTACGACGCAGAAAAGATAGCGAAATAGAAAATTTGAGGAACACTCAAAACCAATTAATCAATAGCATTTCTTCTTAATCAACATTTAATTCAGATATGATCCAAAGATTCAAAAACATTACCGATCACATAGACTATCAACAAAACCTCATACAAGAATACATGACAGAGTACAATAACAAAACACTAATCATGGTACGATCAAATGCGGATACATTTATTCATGCTCAGCACTTAAACCAAATCGATTTCAACATAGACCTCCTAGCTAATCATATTCGAGATATTTCAGAGGCAATAATCCTAGCCAAAGCTAATATCGTCCCAAAAACCATACTGAACCCGAACGAACTTTCCCTCATTCATAAGATACTTAACAATTCCTTAGAGATAAAATCCGATGAACATCTTTACGAGATACTCGAACTTCAGGCGTATTACAACGGCTCTAAAATTGTGTTTAACATTAGAATTCCCATCTTTTCCCAAGAATCATTTTTCTTCTTCCACGTCATCCCAATACCTATAAACAAAACGAATCGAATCATTGTAAAACCATACTTAGCTGTTAATGATAATGTTATTCAATTCACATATGTGCTTAAGAGTAGAGAAATTATTCATCTGCAAAGAGTCGATCCATCAAGAAACATTTCAACAATCAACATGCATCGGAAGAATCCTTAAGAACCAACCTGCAACCTGTCAAATGGAAGATGACGGCGAAACCCAATCAATTACGCAGCCAGAGGACAACCACATACTCCTAATAAACGTTCCCCGCACTTTCGTCAATTCCACCTGTGATTTCGAACAAACCATTAAAGGCTCAGCGCTTATAACATACCAGAACTGCGAAGTGTACATCAACAACACAACATACAGACATCAGCACTATACCCACTGGGACAAAATTCATATCTTTCCTACAAGTTTTGCTAATATCTACACTAACTTTACAATTGAAAAACTAAATATACAAAAATTCAATGATTTCAAGTTCCATCAACAGGAAACATTCAAAATCTTAGCATGGGACAGTACACTCCGAGATGCATATTTACTTTCAATCACAGTAATCTCAACAGTTGTGCTCACATTGATATTCGCATGTAGAAATCGTTTCAAAGCTGAATTGGATACTTCGCTCCTGTCCAAGTTAACAACAAATAAATTCGAACCAACTCGTCGATCACCGGATGTTCCCACAACCTGAATTCTCCCAGACAAAATTCCAAAGAACAAGTGCAATAGAACACCTCAGCAAAATATTCCCAGTGCACCTTCACAGAACCGCATATTGCTGAATAGACAAAATGCGCGTATAAATGCATGTCGAGTAACCGATAGTTTTTTAGTCTTAGTTCAAACGAATAAAGGGTCAGGCAATCTGCCTGAAATTATATTTTTTTAAAAAAGCAAACTAATTATTCTTTAACTGGCGCCCGAGCAGGGACTGCTACGCGGCACTGTTCCAAATTAACTCAACACTAAATCAAGCGCGAAAGTCGGGAGTGTTATACCTCGTGAATCAGAGTGGACGCCAAGCCACCAAGTGATAGTTCGTGCGAAACAAATAAGTGGACACCAGGCCACAACCAAATTAAAAAGAGTGGACGCCAAGCCACCAAGTGTAAAAGTGCGTGCAAAAATAAGTGGACACCAAGCCACAAGAAACAAGTGGACACCAAGTCACAAACCAACACAAAAGAGTGGACGCCAAGCCACCAAGTGTAAAAGTGCGTGCAAAAATAAGTGGACACCAAGCCACAAGAAACAAGTGGACACCAAGCCACAGAAGTGTTGTGAATAAGTGACGTGGACACCAAGCCACGCGGACCAGTGTTTGTGAGAGGGAAAAGAGGCCCCCCAGTAATCCCTTAAAAAAGGACAAAAAGGAGTCCAGTTGGACAGCCGCCCTCACCAGCGTTTAGCAGTTGCCGGAAAATATAAATTCGTTATGAGAATAATCTTAATCTTGTAAGTCGATTTTGAGATTGATAAGAACTTAGACTCACATTTTTTACATTTTATAATTACTCTTTATTCTGTACTACTATTGTTAAGCCCCTGTAATAAATTCGCTATATTATTTAAGCCCACAATTCAAATTTGACCCATAACTTACTGTAATTATTGTTTAATCGTTTGTGAAATTTTACCATTGCTTCAATAATGTCTAATCCAAATAATTTGATCAGACCCGCGCGGTTAGAAGTACCAGTCCAAAAGGCTGCACCCCAAGTCCCTAATTCCCCTGACGATAACCTTATCCAACTTATTTCAAGACTAGTGACAGAGACATTACAGATACAAGGACGTCAGATATTTACCTCAATTATGAATCCCGCCTCCGATATTAATAACGATATTGACCAGCCAATCAATTTAACAGACAACCGAAATTTGGCCGATATGGACAAAATCCCGGACGTAGTTAAAAGCTTACGTGAATTTTCTGGCCAAGCCCAAGAATTTAATTCTTGGAAGAAGCGTGTCGAGAGGATACTCAAAATTTATGAGCATCTAAAAGCCACTGCCAAATACTATGGCATTCTCTCAGTTATTAGAAATAAGATCACTGGACACGCGGACATAGCATTAGAATCATATAATACCCCATTAAATTGGGAGAAAATATCCAAATGCTTGACGTTGCACTACGCCGACAAAAGGGATCTTGGTACTCTCGAATACCAGTTAACAACCTTAGTACAAGGAAATAGTCCTATTCCGGAATTTTATCAAACAGTTTACCATCATTTGTCTTTAATTCTCAACAAGCTAGGATCAATGGAAATAAGCCAAGAATCCTTAAATAATATGACACAATGCTACAGGGATAAGGCACTTGACACGATTGTCAGAGGCCTTAAAGGAGACCTACCCAGACTCTTAAGCATAAGAGAAACCGTGGATCTGCCTCAAGCGCTGCACCTGTGCCTAAAGTTGCAAAATGTCGATTTTAGAACACATCACGCTAACAATTCGCAGTCGACTAGTAGGAAAATCATCCAGCATATTCAACCACCAGTTCCTCCCAGAAAGTTTGCTCCAGCTAATCCTACACCAATTCTCGCTCCTAGGCGAGAATTTTATCCCCAACTTCTCCATAATCCTCAGCTTCCTCAGCCACCACAGTTTATTAGAACACAAGGTCAACCTCACATGTCACACCAGCAACAACGGTTACCACCAAATCAGCGCCCGCTCCCTCCAAAACCGATGGATATCGACTACTCTGTAAGAACAGCAAATGTCAACTACCAAAACAGACCCCAAAACATAGCCCCAAAACGTCAACAAATACAACAGGTTCATCAACCACAAAAGATGCAACGTATCTACCACACAGACGAAACTAATGTAGACATGAAAGAGCTGGAAGAGTACGAACAAACAGCAAACAAAAACTATGAAGACTACGAACGGCTAGTTGAAGACCACGGTGTTGACCAATACGAAGAGGAATACCTAGACCAACCACAAGAACTGGAAGACATCTATTTTTTAGATTAAAAAGCTCTTCCCTTCCATACTTTGAACATGTTGGGAAGAGCGGCCAGGTACTTAAATTTCTGATAGACACAGGATCAAGCAAGAATTACGTACAGCCGCGGCATATCCGCAACCCTCTCCCTAATAAAAAAAACTTTTTTGCGAACTCAGTTGGGGGTAATATCAAAATCACTCACAACTGTTTTATTCAATTATTCGGCCCCAATACAGAAAAATTACAATTTTTCATCCTTCCCAGCCTTATTTCCTTCGACGGAATAATCGGTAACGACACGTTAAAATACCTGAACGCTGTCATTCATACCCAAGAAAATTATATGACAATCTACCCAAACCTAATCGTGCCCCTTAAACAACATTTCACAAACAATGTCAATAATATAAATATTCGGACCTCCCACTTGACTAAAGAAGAAGACACTAACCTTACTAACATTATTAAAAAATTTCCTAATCTGTTTTCCGATCCGGACGAAAAATTAACTTACGCGACATCAGTAAAAGGAGAAATAAGAACCACATCTGGCGACCCCGTTTATTCCAAATCATATCCCTATCCAAGAGCACTCAAGGAAGAAGTCGAAAAGCAGATCAACAAATTATTAGAGGATAACATTATTAGGCCATCCAAATCAACGTATAATTCTCCGGTTTGGATAGTACCCAAGAAATTAGACGCCTCTGGGGAAAAGAAATTCCGGATGGTTATCGATTATCGGAAGTTAAATTCCATTACCATCGCGGACAGGTACCCTATCCCCGAAATAAATGAAGTTCTCGCCAATCTTGGCAACAATAAACTTTTTACAATAATAGATTTAAAAAGTGGATTTCACCAAATAAAGCTCAAAGAGTCGGATATCGAAAAAACCGCGTTTTCTGTCAACAATGGAAAGTTCGAGTTTACTCGCCTTCCATTCGGCCTGAAAAATGCTCCGGCCATATTCCAAAGAGCTCTCGATGAAATCCTTAGAGAACACATTGGAAAACGATGTTATGTCTATATCGATGACATAGTCATCTTTGGTAAAGACGAAACAGAACATCTCGAAAATTTAAGAACTATATTTGAGACACTTGAGCACGCCAACATGAAAATCCAGTTGGATAAGTGTGAATTTTTACAAAGACAGGTCGAATTTTTAGGATTTGTTATCGGCACCAAAGGAATTAAAACCAACCCTAAAAAAGTTGAGGCCATTTCCGAATTACCACCTCCAAAAACTCTTAAAGATTTACGATCATTTCTAGGTATGTCAGGCTATTATCGTCGTTTTATTAAAGATTACGCGAAAATAGCTAAACCCCTGACATCCCTTTTAAGAGGGGAAGACGGACGAGTGTCCAAACATATTTCAAAAAACAGATCCATCAACCTCGATGCAAAAGCTTTAGAATCCTTTCAAAAAATTAAACAATCCTTAGTTTCGCAAGAAGTAACCCTCACTTACCCCAACTTCGACAAAGACTTCGAACTCACAACAGACGCTTCAGACTTTGCGATTGGTGCTGTACTTTCTCAAGACGGCAAGCCAATAACATTTTTATCCAGGACATTGATAAAAACAGATGAAATCTATGCCACTAACGAGAAGGAGATGCTCGCCATAATTTGGGCTCTCAACTCGCTTAGGAATTTCCTTTACGGATCGAAAAAGGTAAAAATCTACACAGACCATCAGCCATTAACATACGCGCTGAGTAACAAAAATACAAACCACAATATGAAGCGTTGGAAGGCAATCCTGGAAGAATATAACTACGAGCTAACGTACAAGCCAGGGAAATCTAATGTAGTTGTTGATGCCTTATCACGACTTCCTCAGACACAGACACAAATAAACTCAATGACAATGTCACAACATAGCGGCGAGAGCTCCTCACATAACTTAATCCCAACCGTAGAATCACCTATAAACACCTTCCGCAACCAACTCATTCTTGAAACCGGTGACGAAACTAGCCACCAGTTTGTAATTACATTTCCTACATACCACAGACACATCTTCATACAACCCAATTATACTGATACTGATATCATAATCATATTTAAGAAATATCTCAACCCTAGTACAATAAACGGACTACTTACAAGCGAAGAGATTATGGGAGGAATACAAAATATCTACCCATTACACTTTTCTAACTACAAAATAAGATTCACGCAAACAAAGGTAGAAGACGTAACAGATGAAGCCGAACAGGAGAACAAAATTCTGAAGATCCATCGCAGAGCTCATCGAAGTACAGAAGAAAACCGCAAACAATTGTTAGAAACTCTCAATTTTCCAAAAATGGCATCCAAAATCAAAAGATTAGTTAAAAACTGCCAAACATGTAAAGAAAACAAATACGACCGACATCCAAACAAACCTTTCATTGAACCAACCCCTATTCCAAATTATCCCGGCCACACAATACACCTTGACATCTTCTCAACAGAAAAAATCCTCGTATTAACTGCTATATGTAAACTTACTAAATTTGCAACGAACAAACGCCCCGTTCTTTTGACGAACTTCTCGAAAGAGCTACCAACGAGTATAACTTTACAATCCATTCCACCACTGGCAAAAAACCAGTCGAACTCTTTTTCGGTCGTTCACCCAGAATAACTCCTGAAGAACTTGAAGAAAGTCGCCAACAGAACATAGAACGGATAACAAAAAAACAACAAAAGGACATAGAATATCACAACAAGAAACGAAAACCAAACAAAACATACAATCCAGGAGACATTATTTTCGTCAAGCACAACAAAAGATTAGGCTCCAAATTGACATTCCGATACAAAAAAGAAATAGTCGAAGAAAACAAAAATATATTAGTGAAAACAGAATCAGGAAGGACTGTTCACAAAAGCCACATTAGGAATTAACTAACACTTCTACTACTTTCTTTATTTCAGACTCGCATTCCATTCTGTGACAGGAGAAATCCAAATTTTAGATTTCTCTAGTTCACGATTCGTCTCCATACATACCGGACAAGCAAAACTACAGGATGGAAATTTAAAACTAATACATGAAATCGACCTTGACCAATACGAACGATTCGTGATAGCAATTTCTCCAGCACTTGAGCTCAACTCAACTAGAAACGATCCCTTATTCCCTTACCTATCCCACGAATTCCAACGAATTCAAAATTTACTTTTAAATCTCAAGCCAAGGAAAATTAAAAGATCTCTAAACTTTATAGGGTCAGCATGGAAGTGGATTGCTGGCAATCCAGACCACGAAGATCTTATAACAATAAAACGTAAAATAAACAATCTGCTAGTGAACTCTAACGGTCAAATTATTATTAATAAATTACATAACGAACGAATCAACAATCTTACTAAAATCACAAATGAAATTGAAGCAATGCTAAAAGAAAATAAATATGTCAATAAAGAAATTGTATCCGAACTTCAATATAAATTCAAAATTGTAAAAGAAGAATTACAGAATATAAATTTAGCTATTCATTGGGCAAAAGCAGGAGTTGTCAACTCATTAATATTATCAAAAGAAGAAATAAGATTAGCTATTGATAAATTAAATAAAGAAAATTTTCCATTTCCCACTATAGAAGAAGCTCTAGATTTTGCAGATATCAAAATTATAACCAATTCCATTTCAATTCTATACATTGTCAATATCCCAATAACTGATCCTTATAATTATGAAAAATTATTAATAAAACCTGTCAAACGAAAAGGTATCACAATAGATATCAATTATAAAGAAATTGTAATGAACGATGAAAAAATGTACGGTTTAATCAAAGAATGTAAGACAATAAATTATGTCTCAATTTGTAATATAAAAAACACTATCAATCTTGTAAACTCGACTTGCATTCCCAATTTATTAAACAGCAAAAAAGCAACATGCGATTTGATGAACAGACAACACATCCCCACAATAGAGGAAATATCTCCCGGAATAATACTGCTAAATGACTTCAACGGAACTCTTCAGGTTGAATCTACACATCGCAACCTCACGGGCACCTTTCTAATCAAATTTGATAAAACCAACATTACAATCAACAACAAAGTATTTGTCGCACAAGAAGTACCCGCACATAAAATCCTCCCACCAATCCTACAACAAACTCTGAAGGAGAACAAATTCCACAAACTTCTATCTCTGGAGATGATGGGCGAATTACACATCAACAATACAAAACAAATCCAATTGCTGCAATTAGACCACGAATCTCAAACTCTTATCAGCTATGGGACAATCATATCAATTGGAATCGTGCTCATTGTCCTAGCAGCCTACAAAATCTTCAATAAGGGAAAAAGCACAAAAGAAATCCTTCAACAGCCAGAGAT
This sequence comes from Eristalis intricaria, assembly GCA_964034865.1. NCBI lineage: Eukaryota > Metazoa > Arthropoda > Insecta > Diptera > Syrphidae > Eristalis > Eristalis intricaria. The sequence goes on from OZ035877.1 coordinate 27,313,733, forward strand.
GAAAACTGCAGAAATTCCGTTACACCTGAAAGTCACACCAAACTCAGATGACCCCATCATTCCCCGAACAAAGTTCTACGACCTTCCATACTTTTAAGCGATTGAGGAAAATCGCATTTAGAGGGGGAAGAGTTAACAACAAATAAATTCGAACCAACTCGTCGATCACCGGATGTTCCCACAACCTGAATTCTCCCAGACAAAATTCCAGAGAACAAGTGCAATAGAACACCTCAGCAAAATATTCCCAGTGCACCTTCACAGAACCGCATATTGCTGAATAGACAAAATGCGCGTATAAATGCATGTCGAGTAACCGATAGTTTTTTAGTCTTAGTTCAAACGAACAAAGGGTCAGGCAATCTGCCTGAAATTATATTTTTTAAAAAAGCAAACTAATTATTCTTTAACTTCCAGTCCATCAAGATTGACAGCACCATCGCTTCAGACTTAGAGGGGGAGGAGTTACAAGAACAACCTGCCACCTACAACAACAACACCCATTGCAGATTGCAACGTCAGCAGCCCACACGCCGCAGTCAAGAACAAGGTCAACTTCAACACGAACAGCAATGTGCATATGTCAACAGATCGAATATCAATTTGTAAATCAGTTCCAATTGTAATTGCACGGGTGATTTCGTAAGTTGCTTTATCAGCGTCTGCTGAACTTCCGTTCGAACAATCACCATTGCAAGAGTAGGTTTCATGCTGAATATTGTTAGAGAGTAAGCCCAGTTGATTTTTTTAAGCCAAGGTGATTAAAAGGTAGCAAATAAATTTTTTTAACCCAACCGAGTCTTCACACCCATTACTCGTGTTACATATATGACAACGCCCGAAATTGTACCCATGCCAAAGCCAGCAACTGAAGATAAATAAGACCTCGTTATCCGGTCAATAACGAAATAGCTGAGTATACATTGATTGTCTTGATGTCTGCGATTGTAATGAATTGACCGAATATATGATAAATAAAGGTGAAGCACACGATTGGTGTGCAGTAGTACCCGGAGTATCTTGAATTGTGTTTCGCGTTTTTTACTAAGCACTCAAATAAACAGATCACTTAAATAAAATAAGACCTTTGTGTTTTTTTTAATTCCGTATCGACCAGAGTACAAAATTGGCGCAGTTGGTAGGATCCTTTTTTATTAATAAGGATTTAGTGATCGAATCGGTTATTCAAAGTAGTAGTAGTATAGTATAAGTAGTGTAGTGCCCGCACATGTGGGACTACATAATAAGATCAGACTCCCCATTTAATTCCCTTTCATTTCCTCGTTCACACGCTCTTCCACAATACGAAACCTAACTGTGGCCAAGTGACCCCCGCCAATCATACGCTCATATTTCAAAGTTAATGTCAGCACATATTCGCTACAGTTACATTCATAATCGCCGGAAAACTCTAAGTAACACAAGTAATGAGTATACTCATGTACACGTGTGTGACGCAGTCTCAGGGGAACTCCGTCGCATACAATAAAATACCGACAAAGCGATACCTGAATAATAACATAACATGACAAACTGACATACTTTAAATTATGAAATAAAAGATGCAGCACAAATGATGAATGCCACCGACATACTAGGCCTATTAATAATTGGAACACTTTGGTAACATGTGGATGACACACTAACCCAGTGCACCCAAAATAACTTGAGCTATTGATAAAGAATGTGTGAATAAAGGGGATGACCTGAAACTAAAAGATAGTATAAGTTAACAACCGAAACATTCCATCATGCGAACAATGCATGATACGGTTCCCACGAGCGACAACATCAGCTTCGTACGTGACGGAATGCAGCGAATCATCTTCCCACCGGATATAGGAGACGACAACGTGCGGACACCTGAGCCACCAACGTTTGTGCTGACCTGTCGCCTGGCTGCATTGGACATGCACTTAGTTTTAAGAAATTATAATTTTTGTAGTTAGTCTTTAGAAGCCGTGAAGGCGTGAAGTGAAAATAAAAATTATTTTTTTTAAAGAAAAAAAAACATTTAATTGTTTAATTGGCGCCCAACGTGGGGCCCAGTAAAATCACCGCATAAAGTGTAATCGCGTAAATTTATTTCCAAAGAGGAAAAAAACGCATAAGTCGACCTTTAAGAAAGCTCGCCGCGTGTGCGTATAAGTCGACCTTCAAGGAAGCTCGCCGCGGGTGTGTTACGCGTAATTGAAAATCTGTGTGTGGTGAAAAGAAACTGGGTCCCGGACAAAAGTAGCATCTGTGGATTCTGCTGCCAACGAGGGAGTGTGGAGAAAGGCCCCCCAGTAACGACAAGTAAAAAGGAATGATGCCCCTTCACCAGCGTTGGTTTATATTAATGTAAGCTAGATTTAAGATTTATATTCTTCTTAACATTGATTTATATTTTTACGTACATTTATATTTTCATAACTATTGTTCAGTAAGAAGTAATTTTGTGAGAAATAATATAAAGTGATAGCCCTAAGTAATAATTATTGTTAGCACGAAAAAAAAGAAGTAATTGTGTTAGAAAGAGTGTAAAGTGATAGTTATAAGTTGCAATTACCGAATTTCTGAATAATTATAGAAAACATAGTTGTGTTCCGATTTAAAAAAAAAAAAGTTCTATCCTGTTCCTTTTGAAAACCCCTATCTAATTGTGAGCCCATATGCCTAAACGTCCTGCCACAATGACCGATCCAATTTTGCGTCCACCAGTGCTTAATGTTGAGAATCCATCAGTTCAGAATCAAAATCCATCCGTTCCGAACCAAAATCCACCAGTGTTGAATCCGAATCCGTCAGTTTCCAATCAAAACCAATCGAGAGTTAATGCAACTCCAGAATTGGAATCGCTAATCGCAGGCATTGCAAGTCGCGTATGCATGACTGAATGCAGAAACCTCGTACAATCTATAGTGAATCCTGATAATCAATTTCAAAGAGCAACTGATGAAACCATACATGAACGCTTTCGCACGAATCTAAGCGATCTGGACAAAGTACCAGACGTTGTGAGGTGCTTAAGAGAGTTCTCCGGAACTCCTGGCGAATTTAGTTCATGGCGCAAGAGCGTTGAAAGGGTTTTAAACATCTATAATCAATTTAAAGGAACACCAAAATACTTTGGTATCCTTAATATAATTCGTAACAAGATCGTGGGTAATGCGGATGCCATCCTAGAATCGTATAATACCCCACTCAATTGGGAATGTATATCGAAATGCTTAACGCTTCATTACGCGGATAAGCGTGATTTGGGAACTTTAGAGTACCAAATGACGACTCTTGTCCAAGGTAGTAGTAGCTTAGAGTATTATTATCAGTCGGTATATAACCACTTGTCATTAATACTGAATAAAGTTTCGAGCATGGACTTACCGCCTGATGCATTGTACCACCTTACAGCATCATACAGGGCTAAGGCCTTAGATACATTCATAAGGGGTCTCAGAGGCGATCTGCCCAGGCTCCTAGGTATAAGGGAACCGCAAGACCTTCCTACAGCTCTCAATCTCTGCTTAAAACTTGAAAATCAGCAATTCAGAGCTAACTATGCCCACCATAGTACCAGCCAAATTAGGAGACAACAACCTCCTCCTCCAATTCCTTCACGAAAAACACAAGAGCAGCAAACATTCTATCCACAACTAGCATATATACCTCAACCATCATATTTCCCACCGCGTCCTCCACCGCGTCAGCCTTTTAACCAGTTTCAACATAACCAACGGCAACCGTTCCATACTAACCAACGGCCTATATACCCTCCAAACCAATTTAACCAACCATTGAATTCCCAACCAAATCCACATCAATTCCAAAGGAATCAAAGTCAATCTGTGCAGAGGCCTGAACCAATGGATGCGACTACTATCCGTACGCATAATGTGAACTACATGAACCGGCCTGTAATGAAGAACTTCCCACCAGCTCAAAAACGACCTATGGTTCCTTCACGGGAATATCCAAATCCCAACAAGATTCAAAGAAATTTCCATTTGCAATCCTCAGAAACCGATTCTCTCAGTAATAATACATCCGAATCCCAAGAAATCAATAACTACAATACTATGATTTCAACCATGACCAATCAGAAAGAAGATCATCAAAATCTCAATCAGTATGTAGATCAGCAAGGAAGCGAAGAACCAGTTGAAGCATTTTCTGATTTTGTTGATATTCATTTTTTAGACTAACGAACTCGTCATTACCTTATTTTGAGTGTAGGACGAGAGAAAATAAAATATTAAAATTCTTGGTAGATACTGGGTCGAACAAGAATTACATACAACCAAATTTAGTTCGAAACCCTATTCCAAATCAAAAAAATTTTTATGCTAATTCAGTTTGTGGTGCTATAGAAATTACTCACCATACGATAATAAATCTATTTGAACCAGGTACCGACGTTAAATTTTTCCTTTTACCCTCACTCCTTTCCTTTCACGCAATTCTTGGCAATGACAGCCTTCAGGAACTATCAGCTATCATCTATGCTAAGGAAAGCTATATGACTATAAACAAGAATATCAAAATTAAATTGAAACAACAAGTATCTGAAGCAATCCATAATGTGAGTCTTAGAACTCAGCATTTGTCGCAAGAACATAGTGAACAACTTAATCGTATAACTATGAATTACGCCAATCTTTTTGGGAAACCAAACGAAAAATTGACTTTCACCACCAAAGTCAAGGGTAGAATTCGCACGACAACGGAAGATCCCGTTTACTCGAAGCATTATCCATACCCGATGGCATTAAAAGAAGAGATTGACAAACAAATCAATCAATTATTAAGTGATGGAATCATTAGACCTTCACGGTCTCCGTACAACTCCCCAGTGTGGATTGTACCAAAGAAAGCGGACGCTTCTGGCGAAAAAAAGTACCGCATGGTAATTGATTACCGGAAGCTCAACTCGGTAACAATTCCAGACCGTTATCCGATTCCTGAAACCAATGAGGTACTAGCGCAATTAGGGAAAAACAAATTCTTTTCGGTGATCGATTTAAAAAGTGGTTTTCACCAAATACCTCTACACGAGGACGATATCGAGAAAACTTCATTCTCTGTAAATAATGGAAAATACGAATTTGTAAGACTTCCCTTTGGTCTGAAAAATGCACCATCTATTTTTCAGAGAGCCCTAGATGACATCCTACGAGAACACATCGGTAAGATATGTTATGTCTACATCGATGACATAATCGTGTTCAGTAAAGATGTTGAACAACACTTTAAGAATTTGGCAAATATTTTCGATACTCTTCAAAAAGCCAACCTTAGAGTGCAGCTGGATAAATGTGAATTTTTAAGACCAGAAGTTGAATTTCTCGGGTTTATCGTATCTTCGGAAGGTATAAAAGCCAACCCTGTTAAAGTCGAAGCCATCACTAAGTTTCCATATCCACGAACTTTAAAAGATCTGCGATCATTTCTTGGTCTGTCGGGATTTTACCGCAGATTTATTAAAGATTATGCGAAACTGGCAAAACCCCTTACAGCCCTTTTAAGAGGGGAGGATGGTCGTACGTCTAAACAAATGTCAAGCAAAAAACTCATACATTTGGACAATGAGGCCATTGATACATTTGACAAAATCAAAAGTTCACTCACTTCAGAGGATGTTGTTTTAACTTTTCCGGACTTTAGCAAAGAATTCCACCTGACTACAGACGCTTCGGACTACGCCATTGGTGCGGTACTCGCTCAAGATAATAAACCGATAACCTTTATTTCTCGAACACTCTCAAAAGCTGAAGAGCACTATGCCACCAACGAAAAGGAAATGTTGGCCATAGTGTGGGCTCTACATACTCTGCGAAATTACCTTTACGGTCCTACTGTTCTAAAAATATTTACTGATCACCAACCGCTGACATATGCATTAAGCAACAAAAATTCCAACAATAAATTAAAGAGATGGAAGGCTATACTCGAGGAATATAATTACGAGTTAAAGTACAAGCCTGGTAGATCGAACGTTGTTGCGGATGCTTTGTCAAGACCACCCAGAACCAGCGAAGTAAATAGTTTAACAGCAACCCAGCATAGCGATGAGAGCTCCGGTCAGTATCTAATCCCTATAGCAAATGAGCCGATCAACGTCTTTAAAAACCAAATTATACTTTCTCTTGGAACTACCCCATCTTATGACTTTGAAATTGTTTTCCCCACCTACCACCGCCATACAATAGTTGAAACCGAGTTCACTGATCGAATTTTAATAAACATTCTTAAACGATACCTTAATCCATCCGTAATCAATGGTATCAAAACTGATGAAAGCACTTTAGGCAAACTTCAAGAAATCTACCCATCCCATTTTAGCCAATACAGGGTACGTTTTGCAAGGAATCAAGTTATTGACCTAACAGATGAAACACAACAGGAAGCTGAAATTATCAAAGAACATAATAGAGCGCATCGCAATTCCCGCGAGAATAAATTGCAATTATTGCAAAAGTTTTACTTCCCGCAGTTGAGAGCGAAAATTGAGAAAATCACAAAACAGTGTAAGATCTGTAAAGAACATAAATATGATAGGCACCCGAACAAATGTGAACTACAGCCTACCCCTATTCCTGAATATCCCGGCCAAATTATTCATCTAGATATTTACTTCACTAACAAAAAAATAATTCTTACTGCAATCGACAAATTCTCCAAATACGCCCTAGCCAAAATCCTAAGATCAAGAGCTTCAGAGGACATTAAGCAACCTCTTAGAGAACTGATACTGGCTTTTGGTGTACCTCAAACAATTGTCATGGATAATGAAAAGTCCCTAGCTTCTAATTCTATAACATTCATGTTAGAGAATATGTTCAACATTAAAGTCTTCAAAGCACCTCCTTACACAAGTTCTGTCAATGGTCAAGTGGAAAGATTCCATTCAACACTTTCAGAACTAATTCGTTGCCTTAAGACAGATAATGTTCATACCACCTTTTCAGAATTGCTAGACCGATCAATCTATGAATACAACCGATCCATTCATTCAACCACAGGCAAAAAACCCATAGACACATTTTTCGGTAGACACCTACTCAACAACACAGAACAACTTATACAGGAAAGACAAGAAAACATGAATAAATTACGCGATAAACAACAAGCAGACTTAAAATACCATAACGCAAATAAAAGCCCTCTTAAAACATATTCTACCGGTCAAGTCATATACGTTAGAACCAATAAAAGAATAGGCAATAAACTAGATCCCAGATATAAAAATGAAACAGTAGCTCAGGACAAAAATACAACAATCATTACTCAATCAGGAAGAATAATTCATAAAAATCTTATAAAAAATTAATTTTTTCAATAGAACATTATTACCACTGTGCAATGGCGAAGCACAAATACTGGATTACTCGAATTCACAGCTAATAAAGATCAATACGGGTCGCGCAAAATTTCAGAACGGATCGTTCAAGATCATACACTTGATCGACATCGAGATTTACGAAACAACACTAAACAACCTGGAAGCTACGATAAGGACATCCACTACTAGTACCCATATTCTTAGTCCTATCCTCTCCTTTGAAATATCCCGTATAAGAACATACCTAGATAGACTTAAGAAAAATGATAGAAATAAGAGATCACTAGATTTCATAGGCTCAGCGTGGAAATGGATCGCGGGTAACCCGGACCACCATGACTACGAAATAATTACTAATAAGATGAATAATGTGTTAAGAAATAATAATAATCAAATAATAATTAACAAAATGTCATTAGATAAGATTAATGAATTAACAAATATTACAAATAAAATTATTAAGTCTTTCAAGGAAAACGAACTTAATAATAGCGAACAAATCTTGAAAATTAAATATAAGTTAGATGTAATTAAGGCAGAAATAATTAATGTAGTATACGCCATCCATTGGGCGAAATTAAACATAATAAATTCATTCATATTATCAAACAATGAAATAAATACAATGGAAACAATTATGAAAATTGAAAACATTCCTTATGTTAATATAGATGAGGCATTAGAATTTGCCGAAATTAAGATTGCCTCAAATAATAATAACTTAATATATATTTTAAGCATACCAACAACTACAAAAGAACTATGTAATTTGTCATTAATAAAACCTGTTAAAAGAAACAAAATTATTAATAAAATAAAATATGATTCAATACTAGAATGCAACAAAGAAGTTTATGGCATTACTAACAAATGTAAAACATACAATAGTATATCAATTTGTAATAAAAATAACATTGTTAATTTAAGTAACTCATCGTGCATCCCAATGCTCATAAAAAGCCAAAAAGCATCGTGTCCCATCATCAACAATGAACACGTTCCAGACGTAGACGAAATAGCTGCAGGAATCCTACTTCTAAATCAGTTTAGTGGCCCAGTTCTCATCAACAACGACACTGTCATGCTCAATGGAACATTCATCATCAAACATTTCAATACCACCATTCAAGTTGAAGGAAGAACAATCATGTCCAAAGAAGTCACAAGTAATCAACCTTTACCAGCGATACTCCAACCATCATATAAGCCTGACAAGATAGAAGAAGTACTGTCCCTCGAAATGATCAAGGATCTTTACGTTAATCGAACTAAAGAAATCAAGCTGCTTGAAACAAAACATAAGATCAACCTAACCGTGAACATCATCTTAATAGTTGCAGTCTTAATCATCGCAACCTTCGCATACAAAATGATAAGAAATAAAGGTATGATCAAAGGCGAACGCTCTAATACCAGCAGGCCATCACGAACAACTATAGGACTCGAAGACATCCCTCACCTAGTGACGTCAACTACATCTCACGAGGACGTTCGATTCTAAGGGTGGAGGAGTTAACACCCGAAACATTCCATCATGCGAACAATGCATGATACGGTTCCCACGAGCGACAACATCAGCTTCGTACGTGACGGAATGCAGCGAATCATCTTCCCACCGGATATAGGAGACGACAACGTGCGGACACCTGAGCCACCAACGTTTGTGCTGACCTGTCGCCTGGCTGCATTGGACATGCACTTAGTTTTAAGAAATTATAATTTTTGTAGTTAGTCTTTAGAAGCCGTGAAGGCGTGAAGTGAAAATAAAAATTATTTTTTTAAAGAAAAAAAACATTTAATTGTTTAATTTATACATTGATTGTATTCTTAAGAAATGCTCCTGTGCAACGAATTTTGAAACCGCTGACAATATGTCTGCGATTGTAATGACTTGAACGAATATATAATAAATAAAGGTGAAGCACACGATTGGTGTGCAGTAGTACCCGGAGTATCTTGAATTGTGTTTCTCGTTATTTACTAAGCACTCAAATAAACAGATCACTTAAATAAAATAAGACCTTTGTGTTTTTTTTAATTCCGTATCGACCAGAGTACAAAATTGGCGCAGTTGGTAGGATCCTTTTTTATTAATAAGGATTTAGTGATCGAATCGGTTATTCAAAGTAGTAGTAGTATAGTATAAGTAGTGTAGTGCCCGCACATGTGGGACTACATAATAAGATCAGACTCCCCATTTAATTCCCTTTCATTTCCTCGTTCACACGCTCTTCCACAATACGAAACCTAACTGTGGCCAAGTGACGCCCGCCAATCATACGCTCATATTTCAAAGTTAATGTCAGCACATATTCGCTACAGTTACATTCATAATCGCCGGAAAACTCTAAGTAACACAAGTAATGAGTATACTCATGTACACGTGTGTGACGCAGTCTCAGGGGAACTCCGTCGCATACAATAAAATACCGACAAAGCGATACCTGAATAATAACATAACATGACAAACTGACATACTTTAAATTATGAAATAAAAGATGCAGCACAAATGATGAATGCCACCGACATACTAGGCCTATTAATAATTGGAACACTTTGGTAACATGTGGATGACACACTAACCCAGTGCACCCAAAATAACTTGAGCTATTGATAAAGAATGTGTGAATAAAGGGGATGACCTGAAACTAAAAGATAGTATATAAGGAGAATGATTTTCAAGAATGAAGACAGAGTTCAGACAGATTTTAACAATAATTCAGAAATAAAGAGCCGAAGCTATAGTCCGAAAGTATAACTAAAGCAAATACTTTTATTTAGAACTCTCCGGTGTTTACTCTTCTCCTGAAAAGGAAAGCACGGTAAACAATCGTAACAGTAGTATAACGAAGTAAAGTTTATCATTTATAAACGTGAACAGTAAAATCGACAAAGATTAAGTGTAAAGTTGTTAGTGTGCATAATACCAAACAAAAACACATCGAAAAGTTATATAAGGTACCTATAATCGTCAAAGATTGGTGTAGTGTTTTGTGAGTGAGCAGACAAAAAGTACACGACGAACACAGAAAAATGGCTACTTACGAACAAGTGTTAGCAGAGCTTGAGCTACGCACACAACAACTAGAGCAAGTGCGAATTGCCTACCAAGAACTACAACAACAGCAAAACAGAGAGGAACGTGATAGGATACTCAAAGAAATCCGTTACATGCCTGTCTTCACTGGACAAAGCGAAATCACGATAAACTCCTCCTTCTTCAGCTGTGTGGAGTACTACCTAAGCCAAATTAATGACAGCGAAGTGCGGAGAACAGTGGTGCGAGCAATTTTCTATGAAAAAATACAAGGAGAAGCGAAGAACTCAATCATCAACCTGCCGATAACAGAAGACTGGACGAAGGACACGCTGGAACTTCTACAAACGGATCCCAAATCTCAGAGTCAATACGGTGAGCGAATTAGCGATAGAACTACAAAGTATTATGTATATGGCAGACGATTGTGTACTGCAAAGGTGAAAATTTTATAGATAAGTAACGCTGACATTATTTCAGTAAACACAGCAAAGAAAATGACTCAAGGAACTTTACTAGACAGAATATATGAGGAGAATGATTTAGGGAGAATAGTATCTATTATCAGGGAACGAAGGTATGAGGATTCTTGTATTAGACCAGAATTTCGAAAGATAAAACATAAGTCCAATATACAAGAAGAAACTCGTAGCCAAGATAGGCCAGGTAATTATCGAAATACGAATAATAAGAATTATTCAGGCCAATATCGCCAAACGATAAACCAGGACATAATAGAAATTATTCCGGACAGTATAGACAAAATGTAGGTCAAACAAATCCTAGAAATTCCGGCCATTTTTGCCAAAATCAGAGACCACAGGGTGACGCCATGGAGGTAGACAATATACTTAGAAATAGAGAGCAGGTTAATAATGCTCAAAATTCACAAAGCTATAGAACATATCCGGGCCAATATCGCCATCAAGAGGGTACGTTTAAACGTAATTTAGAAGCTATCGACGACGAAAGAGTAAACCCGTCAATCGTAAGTGTAGAGAGCGAAAGTCAGGAGGTATAATTTTTTATGAATTAGCCTCGGATGACTTACCACAAATAAAAATAACAATCAATTTGAAAACATACATAGACCTGATAGACAAGTTAATGGCAGCAACTCGGCACGACCCCAACATAAACCTGCACACTGCACTTCCCCTGCACACTCTCTTTTACAGTTCACATTACACTTCCGTCACACACTACACTACAGTACATTTACTCCATTGCACATTCACCCTGCACTTCCGTCGCACGATTCACTCTTAGCATATTCAGCACTAAACTCATTCACCTCAACTCAATCATACACGATCAGCACTTTTCCACTGCACCGAACATTTCCCTCAGTAATCATTTCATTGTCAAGATAGGTCAGTTTAAGTTTAGCCATTGAAATATTTATTTTTCATTTAACTGACACACTACAGGTATTCAATAAAATTCCTATGGCAACTATATATTTCATAACAGTAACTGGTAAGGATTCCATTTTGCATGAAGTTCATACACATACACCAAAAGAGTTTAAAGCTCCTTCAAATAAACTAATTAGATGGAAAGTCAAAAGACTCTGCCACAGAGGTTTCAAATTCATAATTTGAATAGACCAATAAACAATTTAAATGCGATATAGACGAGGGAACTATCAGTCTAAACAATCAAATATTAAATTTTGTAAACATTCCATACCCCCTATGTGAAGTGTGTTCTCTTGAACCTACCGAATCTATGACCTCCCTAAGCATGAGGAGGTGGTGCGTAGACAAATAAAAGATATGGAAGCTCAAGGAATTATTCGAAAGAGTAATTCCATATATTCGAGCCCATTGTTCATTGTTGTTAGAAAAAAAGTCGACAACTCCGGCAAATGGGAGTATCGGATTATTATTGATTATAGAAAATTAAATGAAATAACGATCGACGATAAATTTCCTTTACCAAATATCGATTCCGTACTAGATAAACACGTGAAAGCCCAATACTTCACTACGTTAGACCTCGCGAAAGGATACCATCAGATCCTAATAAAAGAGGAGGATCGCAAGAAGACAGCTTTCATAACACCTCATGGTCTATATGAATTCATAGGGATTCCATTTGGTCTGAAGAATGCCCATCCTAATATGGATACATTAAAGTTTAATAAGATTTTGCTGAAACCAGTCGAAAACTTCAATGTAATACAAGAAATATTATTTAAGAAAAATGTATCGTATAATAATAATGTGTTATATATATATATATAATATCTATACGAAAAAAGAGAATACAAATAAAATAGAGTAATCGAATTCAGGAGAATTCTAATTGTAAGGAGGGAGAAGTCAACGCCCAACATTGTACCCATGCCAATGCCAGCAACGGAAGATAAATATATAGACCTCTTTATCCGGTCAATAACCAAATAGTGCAACAAATTGTGAAATCGCTAACACTATGTCTGCGATTGTAATGCATTGAACGAAAATATGATAACTAAAGGTGAAGCACACGATTGGTGTGCAGTAGTACCCGGAGTATATTGAATTGTGTTTCGCATTTTTTATTAAGCACTCAAATAAACAGATTACTTAAATAAAATAAAACTTTTGTGCTTTTTTTTAATTCCGTATCGACCAGAGTACAAAATTCGCGCGAAGCAATAGAAATCAATAGCGTTAAGAACTGGGAAGAAGTGATAAGTATAAGTTACGGTAACATACCAACATCAATTTACCAATAGTCACCGTCAACGCGCAGTAGCAGTTTCGCCGGCGAAACAGTTTTCCATCCACACGAGTTACGTCAACAACGAACATTGCACCGTCCGATATGCAAAATTCGAGTGCAGTGATCGAGTATTGCAACATTGACTCAATTAAAGCAAAGTACTGTAAATTAAAACAGGAAATGCTAAGGTCAATGGTTCAATGCTCGAACATTGAAACGAAAACAGGAAATGCTGACTGGGCAGATGTTCGGTGGACGGAACCCTTCGTCGATACTAATTTGTATATACAACACTTCAGAAATAAAGATACGCTCTGAAGAGCAGGAGCCAAGCTCCTTGTCTTTCATTTCAAAGAAATATTTATGATCCTTATATAACGCATTTAAGTCGCGCGATAGAAGAACCGACGAACGACACCTCAGCACTTTCAACTCCTCGGATAGGTTAATAGGTATTTAATATTGTTAGGTATAAGTGCAGTTCTTTTTGGAGCTCTGGTAAATCCAGAACAATAAAAATAATTTGGAAAATAGTAACGCGTGTGTTCATTCAATTTATATTCTTTGCATATTTCTCAGGCGTAAAATCCTTAGAAAAACTATACCACGACTTAAGTGTTTTGCAATTTAGAATAAGTTGTCAGAACTTTTATGATATCATAAATAGTATTCTTAGGAGACTAAGCAACAAAACAAGAATCGAAAACCGTAGTCATTTTACTGAATTACAACAGAATAGCAACACAGCTTATACACCGCATATCTAGGACAGGCCATACAAATCCTACTTGAACCAGGATACAAAATAATAACAATAATTACAACACAGAAATGTTTATAACTAATAAGAATCAGAACTCCATAATCAAAACTCAAGGAATTACAATACTAAAAAAAAAAACAAACTCAGAACATCTAAAACTAACAATTCAGGCCCTTTTGGAGGTAATAGTTCTGAAGAATCTAGAACATACACTTACAAAAATAACAATTCCAGAAATGCCAGGGTCAATGGAAATTATAATAATCCAACAGATTCTGGTTACTATGAAACATACACTTTCCGCTTTTTTCCAAAGGAAAGTAAACATACTCGTGTTATGCAGTCAGCAATATACCAGGAAAGCACACCAGACATTAGGTCAGCAAAATTGACATATTTTTCATTCTCATTCCCACGTTTTGTAATAATGATTGATCAGCAATAATGAATGTACAAATTAAGATAGCAGTAAGAAATTAAGTTGAATTGAATGTTGTAAGTGACAGGTGAATGTCGTAACGTGTAAATATATTGGTAAATATATAAATAAATAGTTTTTAATAATAAATAGTTGTTGTTTGATTTGTCGTGCGTTGTTCGCGTCTGGCTGGTTCATTCTAATTGTGTGCATTTGGACATTTATTCTATTCAAACATCTGCAAATTCCTTCCATATCCGACGGTAACGTCAGTAGTCAAGGACCTGACTAAACACTGGCCCGACGAGAGAATTTGTTCTCTTTCTTTTATTGTGCGTTCTTGACGATAACATTAGGACAAAATCCGGTTTTGGTGCAGAAGCCATCCGGCAGGCAATCATGGTCAAGCATGATCATTTCAACATAATCAAATAATCACCAACCGGAGCAGCGACAGCTAGACGATATGCACAGCAGCCAGAGGGTTACGGCATCTGCCTGCACACCCATCGCACCCGCCGCCTGACCTGACCGGTACATACCAACGTAGTACGGCACCCGCATGTCTACCCGATGCCCCTTATCATCACAAGCCTCCGACGACGACGATCATCTGTATTTCGAAACCTGCCTGCATGCAATATAGCTCGGCATGCCCCATCGCCCACCGTCATCAAACTCAACTGCAGTGTCAGCGTCTGGGACGTCTCGGACGCATCCGTCCTAAATAAAGTTCATGCAATAACCTCTGCAAAACGAGCCAAAGTGTAAATTAAATTCAATAGAATAAATAAGTCATTGTCAGTAATTCTTAAAGCAAGTTGTTTTTTTTAAAGCACACCCGCGTGGATCCCGTAATTGGCGCAGTCGCAACTGCAGTGAAAGTTTACCGGTTAATAATTGCAAGTGATTGAGTCGGATTATAAATCAATATTGCATCGAGCAATATAAGTGGCCAATCCACCGCGAAGAGAGTTGTAAACTGTTGGGTTTTGACCCATTAAATCACTGCAGAACCTCGCTTTCCAACGTTCTTGCTTTGAAGATACAACTAGTGCTGCAATAACTCGCGTTCCTGAAGGATTTGAACATTCCTGATTCCTGCTGTCAACGTTCCCGAATTCAACCTTCCCGTTTTCAACGTTCCTGCTTCAACAACTCGCCAAATGCAGTGGATCATCGTAGTCCTTTTTGGGTGCATGTAAGTGCTAGTATTAGATTCAGTGAATCATTGGTACCGCGATCCTTATC
This sequence comes from Eristalis intricaria, assembly GCA_964034865.1. Classification (NCBI taxonomy): domain Eukaryota; kingdom Metazoa; phylum Arthropoda; class Insecta; order Diptera; family Syrphidae; genus Eristalis; species Eristalis intricaria. Next base: position 27,329,235 of record OZ035877.1, read on the forward strand.
GCAAGGCACTCCGGTATACAAGTTAAGAAACGTTAAATTAGATCAACAGCAGACATCGACTCAGGTGTCGGCCCACCGTTCCCAGCACCCGAAACTACTGACACAACGTCTGGGCCGGTGCATTAACTGCACATTCCATCACGCGAGTTACACAATTGCAAGTCAGCAAACTTGCTGACGGCACATTTGTGTTGCTTCGCGACGAATAACAAAAGTGTCAATTGCATTCCGGTGTCAATGGTGCTGTCTGAAGGCCATCGGAAACGGAATGCGTTGACTCTTTGATATTTTAATTTTAATAAAATAAAATTGTGGTCAGCCTTGCTCCGGACAACACCAAACGAAGTTGTGTTTCTTTTATATCAGTTAAGTAGTATAACTCCCGCGGCAGATGTAATACGACGACACCCATGGGACCGCAGCGCAGCTCAACGATGCAGTGGTGCAGGCGAAATAGTATTCAAGCTAGCGTAAGAAATTTGTATGTTCAGTCTTAAGTTAAACGTGTAGGGACTATGTCCAATTTTTGAGCGAAATAAGAAATATTTTTTTAAAAGAAATAAACGTAAAGTTTATTAATTGGCGCCCGAGCAGGGACCTCAAGTAGTTCTCGCGCTCCGTATCGTATCACCAAGTGACCTCAAGTAGCTCTCGAGTGAATCGTACATCCCACCGGTCTCCAGAACAGTGTGCTTGTGAACAGTGAACAGAACCCGCGGCCAAATAAAGAACAGTGTATTTGGAAAGTGCTTGAATAAAAACGAGTGACAGTGACACTAGGAAAGGCTTTAAGACAGCCTCTAGTAAATTACGCATTAGAAGTGCGCATCGTGGTATCCAGAGTAACCGCCAGCCGGACAAAAAGTTGGCAGACATCAACATAAATGTATATCTTTGATTTTTTGTCATTGCACAGTTGAAAGCAGGAACTACAATGTCAGCATGTGGGACGTATTCGCCCTAAATAAAGTTCATGGAGTCACCTCTGCAAAGCCGCGCTAAGGTGTAATATGAATTTAATATAATAAATTAGTCTTTGTCAGTGAACAGTCGAAACAAGTTGTTTTTTTTTTTGGAGTCGGTGCAGGCCACATATTTAGAGCGAATCAAGCGGAAAAATTAACTTTTTTTATAAGTCTAAAGACTAAAAGAACGAAAACGTGAAGTGACGCTTTGTGAAAGTGAAAAAGAAATAAAATGGCAAATGAAAACATAAATCCAGCGAAATCCAGAAGGAATCGTCTAGAATAAAAGAGTTTCATTAACAATTGAATTGGGTCCACTAAACTTGTAATTGGCGCAGTCAGCACCTCCGGTTTCGGTAATATTTTTTGAATAAGTTCGCGAATCAGCGGTTTACTGAACAAGTTGGACGACCAATAAAACACGTAGTCCGAAGAATCATATCGACGGAATATCAATACAAGGTAAAATTCGTTCGCATTCGTTACCGTGAGGTTTTGATCTTGGAAAACCGGAAAAAATTATGAACAAATAGTGAATCCGTGACTAAGGTGAACAATCGTGAGAGCAAATTGTGAAATAAAAGTATAGAAACGTGCGTGCTCTACAAACTCAAAGACTCAACTCAAAATGTGTGTGTGAATATGAAACCTGCATCAACCTTCACATTCCTTTCCCACAGACGAACATGTGCTCATCGCAAAAGCTGTGTCAACAGTTTTATGCTTTAAGAAGATACAGCATGTTCAGTCAGGGGTTCTTCTTCTTGAGATCGCAGTGAAGTACGGTTGCATAGGTTGTAGTTCGGTTGTATACTTTAAATATAGTATATTTTTGAATAAAGTAAAAAGAGTATAAAAACGTAGCTTTAATGTTCATATTTTAGAAGAAATAAAAAAGTAAAGAAAAATAATAGTGTTTTTTTATGCTCAAACATAACTGGCTCATCGCTGGACGGACACCAATGAATATTATTTAAGTTTATTTATTTTAACAAGCGAAAACAAAAAAAATGATTAATAAAATATATTAAAAAAGAATGAAATCGCAATACCACGTGTACACTTATAAGAAACGATTTTTGTAACAAACCTCAAACCCATTGTAATTGAAATTTTTAAAGTAAGAAGAATTTGTACCAATATATATACCAAAGTAATCACTTATAATAGCTAATGCTATTACTTAGTGCCTAATCATAAAAAGAGTCCCAAAAAGCTATCTTCACTCTTATACCCCAAGGTTGGACGCTTGTTTAGGAGCTTTAGTTCTATATCTCAGGTACTTCCTTCCGAAGAACCTTGTACACTCGTTTCAAACCGCATTCTCCCCTCGCGTAAAGGTAAACATGAACCACGAATTCGCTCGACCAGCTCCACAACAAATCGAAGTCTCTGTTGTTGCATCTCAACCGAATATGAGAGACATAATGCGGTCAAGGACCGAGAAACAAGGGAGATGATTGCGAAAGCGCACGCGAGTTACAAGAACACCGCCAACCTATTCAACAACAAACACCGGAAGCAGCGTGGCGCAACGTCAGCAATCGAACGCCAAGAATACCTGCTGTCTGTTTTCTTGGCGTTCGATTGCTGCAGCTGAATAGTCCATCGACAACAATCTGCTACTTTTCCAACAGAAAGTAATTCAATATGTAATTGCATGAGTGATCGACAGAAAACGTCATATCAGCGTCTGCTGATCACCTTTGCAAAAGTTAGGTGAAACAATTATTGAAATTAAACTTTAAGTTCAGTTCTTGTGCTTCTTTCGAGGATGAAACAATAAAATTGATTTTTTAACTTGAATCACGTTGAAACCCATAATTCGCGCAGCCGTCACCCCATTTCCTAGTGCGAAGGAATTGCGGTGCTTACAACTGAGATGAGCATAGGATACTGGAGTGCGACAACGACGAACAATAAATTCTCTTACATCACCTCTTGAGAGTCTATTGAGCAGAGTGAACCATGACAGACGATCGCCACCAGCCACTTGACATGATGATACCTACCACATTCCATAGCGGACCACAGGCACTTGACGTAATGACACCCACCACTGGAATGCTCAATCGAGAGCACGAGGTCGGGAAATGCGAGCAGCAAAACATAAAGGCGAATCAATCACCCACACGAGCAAAGTTGTGGGTGATTGTCTCTTTGTAAACAAAGGCAGGGACAATCGCACTCGTTTATTATATAAGATAACAACAAATAAATTCAAACCAACTCGTCGATCACCGGATGTTCCCACAACCTGAATTCTCCCAGACAAAATTCCAAGAAACAAGTGCAATAGAACACCTCAGCAAATATTCCCAGTGCACCTTCACCGAACCGCATATTGCTGATTAGACAAAATGCGCTTATAAATGCATGTTGAGTAACCGATAGTCTTTTAGTCTAAGTTCATACGAATAAAGGGTCAGGCAATCTGCCTGAAGTTGTATTTTTTTTTAAAAACCCAATTAATTATTCTTTAACTTATACAAAAGGGAACGACAACATCTTCGGTGGAGCGATTCAGCTGACGATGTCGAACGTATACTTAGCAATAGCGATCGTGGGCCAGTCGGTGGCGCATACGTCATCAACAAAGTGTGGAAGGCGGTGACATGGTTCGAGCTTCTGCATGGGCTGCGGCTTTGTAACTTGCTGGACTGGTTGTAATCCAGGCGTACAGTACGTGGACGACCAGCGGACCAAGCACATCATTTTCTTCCCTTATGAGACAAGCATTGTACTCGGAATTGTAAAGTATTTGTGGAATTTTGTTTTTTGTATACACATCGTAGTGTTCGGTTTTAACTAAGCAAAAAAGCGAGAAAACATTCAAACATTTTTGATAAAAAAAACATTTGTGAATGGGCAATTGCGAGACATTTGCAGAGCGCAAATTGTGATTAGTTCCTTGAGCCTTCAATTCTATACGCGATTGTAGCGGCCTCCGAAGAGACGACCTGGATTGCTGCGATCACGTGCGGCCTAAAGGACGAGTGCAAATGAATATTGGTGCAGTGCACCACAGCGCTTCCGTGCTAGAGCCATGGGCGACCTTTTGCGCAGGTTTACAGTTCCTCAATGCTGCTGAATTTTCCGAGGTGGACGGAGCGTTATTACATGCAAAATTGGACGCAGCTAATAGTGCTTGCGAGAGGCTGCTGAGAGAGCAAATGCATGTGGTCGGGAATGCGGTATCACCTGAAGCGCTGTTGGCACAAGACGAATACTTGGCCGCAACCGAAAGCGCCTACTACATTGCAACAACGAAACTAGGTGCAAGTATCGCGGAGATAGAGCGGCAGAGCGCAGAACCGGGAGCAGTGGGCGGAGCAACGGGAGGAGCAGCCCCAAGTCTAATTCAATTGCGCCAAGAACGGCCCACTAATCTCATCACTTTCAAGGGCGATTGCATGAAGTGGAGAGAGTTTCGGGACCAGTGTAAGACTGAGGTCGACAATTGTACGTCTATGACTAACGTTACAAAATTGGCGTTAGAAGAAGCCCCAGCTAGACTTATCAGCAGGTGGCAGGTAACTGAGGCCAATTACGAGGAGACCTCGGCAAAGCTGAACGAGGCAAGTTAACACAATGTATTTATCAAATCTCCTTCGGTCAAATCTAAACAAACAACCCAATCCGAAAATGATATCGACGGATGATAAGTTAACATGGTCCTGCAAACATGAAATCATCAACGCACATGTTTGATAGCTCGGTCAACGGCCTTCCGCCGAACCCTTTTCTTTTTGATTAACTTGCAATATTTGCTAAAGGCCTTCCCCCGAAATATTTCTCAATTCCACTTTGTAATGTTCAGGTGATTTTTTCTGCAAGCTTGCGTCTGGAGCATTTGCGTCCGAAGCCTATATACATACATAGGAATCTTAAAAAAAGAATATCTTTTAGGGGGTGTATACAAAAGTGCAAGGATTTCTGTGACGGAATATCACAAGAAATTCCTTCCTACACTGAGTGAAAATCAGTGGATATTAAACTGTACAAAGGTAGTGTGCAACCAGCGCGAAGATTTCCGTGACTGAACATCACGAAATACTGAGCAATACCGACGGGATTTTGTCTGCTGCAATAACACTAACGAAACGTGGGTTTTCACCCTTAATCATCAAGAAGCGTTTTCCCAGAAGAATGAACATCTACATCGCTCTTGGGTGAATAATACCCTTAACATTAACACAATACTTGGAAATTCAAGACTTGAGAGAAAACACAGGCCTAGTGCAATTTCAACTCGTTTCGGCAAAGACTATTGACAGCTTCAGTAATTAATACACATTATAAATCTTACCAACACAAACATTGAGAAAATCGAAAATACCATAAGTACATTCAAATAATCTAGCCCAATTATAGACCCCCCCCCCAAAATTATAAACCTGAAATTGACAGAACTCAAAAGAAAGATAGACACACTAACACCCTTCGAGAAGAGGACTGATCGATGGCTTGGGTACTGCAATTAAATTCATCACCGGAAATATGGACGTAAATGACGCCCAAAATATAAACGCTCAAATGGAAAAACTATCCATTTATCCTTTGTAAACCAATACCAAATTAATACACAAATTTTCCATAGATTCCAAAACATAACAGATCACATAAACAAAGAACAAGAAATTATAGAAAAATTCTTAAATAACAAAGTACCCATTAATAATATCCGTAGAAACGAAGAAATCCTATTAGAAATGCAATATATCAACAACATCAATAATAACATAGATCTTTTCAATAACCATATTACAAACATAGCCGAAGCGTTAGTACTCGCGAAGCTTAATGTAATATTCAAACTTATTTTGAACAAAAATGAATTAAAAGAGATAAGAAATATTGTCAAAACAATCTGTCGAAATTAAGTCTGATGAGCATATATATGAACTCCTTAATTTACAAGCATACTACAATATCACGAACATCGTATTTAACAATTTAAGTGGTAAAATACCAATTGTAAACCCAATAACATATAAATTGTTTCACATTATACCACTACACATTAATAACACAAAACAAATAATTACTAAACCATATGTAACTATAAACCAGCAAACAATTCAGTACTTTGACAAGGCATGCCGAAAAATAGAGCGCACCTACTTATGCAAAGAACCGATACTCCAAGAATCAACCGGAGAATCCACATGCATATGACGCCTAAAGAGCAACGAAGAGCCGCGATGTCCACTCAGTGACATTGGAATCGTAGAAACCATAACGCAACCAGAAGACAATTATATACTCTTTATAAATATTCCACCATTAATAATTAATTCTACTTGCAGTAAATCTAGAGTCTACAGACTCCAAGGAAACGCTACAATGCACTACAAGACCTGCCAGGTCAACGTAAACGGAGTCACCTACAAAGACAATCCATCAGTATACTGGGATGACATCCACATAGCTCCAGCATCCTACCATAAAATTAAACAGGAATCCATCACCGAAACCCTGAGCCTACAAAAACTGAGCATATATCAATTCGACAACCAAAACGCAGTAGTCAACCTAGAGGCCACAACACAGCAGCACATTGCAGTAATCTTCACGACATCAGCAGCAGCTTTCATATTGATCGCAAGAAGGATAAGGACTTGCAATATTTGTTAAAGGCATCCCGCCGAAATATTTCTCAATTCCACTTTGTAATGTTCAGGTGATTTTTTCTACAAGCTTGCGTCTGGAGCGTTTCCGTCCGAAGCGTTTCGATCACTTCAATTCAAGGCAATAAGGTCACCTCAGCAAAATTGACCTGAAGATTAACTCAGAATATGTAAAACAAAGTCAGTTCTGTACAACCAGTCGAGTGGATCGGATCGTTCCGAATAAATATACATTTTATAACGTAGTATAATAATTGTTGCTCGTTGCGTCTTCCTGGTTTGGACACATCATCATGGGATCTGGTAATAGTGAACATGCTGAGAGCCAGATTGGATCCTGAAACAAATCACGCATGGCTGATGGCAAGAGACGATGTGCGTCGTATTGCGACTGTAAAAAAGTTTTCTGAGTACTTGGAAAGGAGGGCGCGAGTAACGAGAACACCACCACCATAGCCAACAACAACAACAACAGCAAGGTGCATCGTCAGCAATCGAACACCACGAAAGCAAACAGCAGCAGCAGAAAAGTGAGTTGTCAAAAGTCTGGTACTTTTCCGCAAGAAAGTAATCCGATATGTAATTGCAAAGGTGATCGCGACAAAATTGACTTATCAGCGTCTGCTGAACTTCCGGCGACCGATCACCTTTGCAAATGTTAGGTGACATGGAAAGTTGTAATTAGATGATAAGTCAGTTCTTGTTCTATACTCAATGAAGAAAGAATAAAAATTAATTTTTTTACTCGAACCGCGTCGTTAACTTATAATTCGCGCGAGTTACGTATCACCCAGCACCGGACTTTATCGACGAGTTCATAAAAAGAATACTAATAAATGCTGCACAAGCATAAATGGTGCACAAGCATACGACCAAAGTGGATCATGTGGAACATGCTGACACATAGTCTGCAACGAACATGCGACCAGTAGTTCGAACTGATCGCTGAATAAGCAATTAATTCGGAATATATACCGGTGGCCGGAGGTGGGTGATACTTAGTTCGCTCCCCCGTTCAAGTAGACTAAGACCACGAATTGTAACTTAAGTTTTCGGTTAATAAAAAATAATTTTTTTTTCATTCGAACACTAACGGAAAATATTATTCGCAAGTTACGTCGGACGTTCACACCGACGATGTACTTCTGCTGGGTCAACATTTGAAATTCAATTGCTTCGCAATACAGTCTTCCTTATCTTGCACTTTTACTCATTTCGCAATGAGTCAACCGCTGCGCCATCGATGTAGGTCATTGCGATCATATTACAAGAGCTATTGAAGCTCAAATGCTGACAGTTAGGAAATTAGTTTGTAAGGTGAATAAGAATTTGTACATAATAAAAATTCAGTCTTATGACCACTGCTAAACCCATCAGTGTTTCTTTCATTGTAACTCGCGCGAGTTACCACACCACAGCCGCACTATGTACAACAACAGCAACCACACGTGTGGACATCGACCCGATAAGGGCAACCGATACGTTTGTGTAATTGCAAAGGTGACTTCATGAAATTGAAGACTCAGCGTCTGCTGGATTTCCGGCCAATATAAAATCTGCAAGTTCATGAAATCACCTCGGCAAAGCTAGGTTTCATTTTAAAGTATAAAATTTGTAAATTCATTCTTGTCTGGTTACTGAATCAATAAAGTTGTTATTTTTTTAACCAAAGTGTTTTCCTCGTACCTATAACTCGCGTTCGATTCTGCCTACTTCGATGCAGAGCAGATCGCAAGCGGAACAGAAAGGGCAAAGGGAAGTGTGAAAAGGAGCGTTGGTACAGGCGCGAGTGCAGCAAGAGCAGTAGCGCAAAGGTGCCCACTGCAGGGAACAACATCCTCTCTACCGGTGCCGAGATTTGTTGGCGCTAACTATCGACGGTCACCACAATAGCAGTTAGTGCAACTACAAACTACAGAGCAGCGGGCGATAGGAGAGATGTCACCAAAACAGGGCGGCATTCAGCAGTGCAACGAGCAGATCAACGATCTTGAAGTTCAATATGCGTTGTTAGTGACTGCGTACGACAAGGTGCAGAGCAGTCCCTTCACCAGAGTAGGGCAACCCGGAGAGGCAAATGCATTTTGTGACAAGGCAGTGCGTACAGAAACTAGGGCTAATCAAGCGCCTCTGTACTTTCGACGTGCGAGGGATCGGATCAGGCGTAAGTGTGCGTCAACTTGATGTCAACTTCCTGTTAAAGTGTGAGATGTTCATAGTAAAGAAGATCACGTCTTGCCTTTCAGGGGAGGTGCCTAACGCAAGTGCAAGTAGCGGAAATGAGCTGACGTTGTCCGATCCCAGGTTTAATCACAATAATCTAGAATCGAATTGCTTCTGGGAGCGCAAGTATGGGCTGGGATCATAAAAGGCAGCGTCAAGTGATTCAACTCTAGATCTGGCTGGCTGGATCATTTTCGGTCAACTGAGATTCGTCTAGAGCAAGAACGAACAATGTGCAGAGTGGCGGAATCATCAGATGCCGAACTCAGCCACTTATTATAGAGATTCTGGGAAATCGAGGAGCCGAGCAATAACGCCCGGAGCCCAAGAGTTGGGCAGTACTAGAGCGATAGCTATAAATAGGTTCCTTCAGAACGAGAAGTGACTGTGTGCAGAGCCAGAGTTAAGAGAGAAATATATCAATTTCATGCGCGAATACGGAGAGCTGGGCCACATGAAAAAGGTCGACAGAGCAAAAGGTACAAACGCGTTACGAAGAAGTTCCGTGTTGTCTTGATGCATCGTGCAAGAGCGTAAGTGGTGTGTCTTTAAATGATGCGCAGTTATCTGGTGCAAAGCTGCGATATGATCTGTCGACAGTCATCACCCGTTTTCGGAGCTTCAAGGATGGGGTGGCGGTGGACGTCCAGAAAATATTCCGCCAGGTGAAGGTGATAAACGCTTACGACTAAAAGGGAATTACACGACACTTCCTTGACGGCCCTATTGGATTAATTTTTCTTTTTTTTTTTCAAGAGATACTGAAAAATACCGAGTGTACATATATATTTAGAAATTGCGAAAATACAGTAATACCGCGGTTCTTGCACGTATGCGGTACTTGGACAACTCGATTCTTACGACAATTTTTATTTTGCTCCTGCAGATGACGTCTCTTTTAGTAAATCCAATTCGGGGAAGTACCTTATACATACATTTTTAAGCGGTATCTCCTTTTCTTGCACATTTCACTCTTCAGAGGTTTAGAAGTAAGGTGTTACTGAACAAGTGCGACTTTACAAAACGTTATATGTACATTATATTAAACGTAATTTTGACCGTATAATGGCTTTTATAGACTTATAATGGCTTTACAATTTAAATGAAAAGTAAGTATTCGGTACTTGCAACATCCTTCAAACTTGCACCGAGGCCGGTTTTCATTGCGAGCAAGGTACTACTGTATAATGAAAGGTACTACACTAATGTGAGTGAACAAGGAAAAGAAATTGATAACAGCAAAGAAAAAGTGCAGTGCAACTCTAATAATTTCATGATTTAAGGATGAAATCATAAGCTTATACATTCAAGAATTAAGGAGAAAAATTAAGATTTTGTTTGTATAAAGAAATTGTTTGTAAAAAGAAAAGGGCAAGAGAAGTTTCAAATTATAATTTTGCATAAAAATCAAATTGTAAATTTGTGAATTGTGTCACCTGAAAATTCCTAGCTGCTATGTGGTAAGAACTTTCCGTATTAATAAAAAAGAAAATCAAAAAAGAAATAAAATAGAGGAAATGGCCTAGTTCTTAACCGAACTAACGGGAGCGAGTCATATTAAAACCGTGGAAGATCCGACCCCTGTCACCGGTCAAACAGTACAGCTTTGTGCACCGCGGAGTGAGTCTGACCTACAAGATATTTCTAGATTGCCGGATTGCGTTAAGGAACTCCAAGTATTTGACGGCAACACGGCACAATATGTGTCCTAGTTGCATTTCGTAGAGAGTATCCTAAAAGATTTTGAGATTGTTAAGGCAAAACTATACATATGTTGATCATGTATGAGGCGATCCAACAACACATACGTCAGAAAGTTCGCGGCTCCGCCGACGCAGCCTTAATCTCATATAACATTTTCGCCCATGATTGGCAGGTCATAAGACAATGTCTGTCCCTACATTATGCGGATAAGAGAGACATGAGAACTCTTGAGCACCAGCTCAACCAACTTTCCCAACGAAATTCGAGGCTGGATGATAAATACATAAATATACATTAATGATAAATAAAATCAAAACGGCGTTCTTAAGCGAGGAGACAGTAGACAACCTATAGGATCCGCGCTCTTGATGTATTCCTCATTTGGGGCCTTAACGGCGATTTAAAAATGCTCATAATACAGAAGCCCCGGACGCTTGCCGAAGCATATTCAGCATGCCTTGAGATAGATAAGTCTCAACTACCGTACCCATACGATTCATTCGCTAAGAGTGCCGTATACTATAAAGGCTCCTATAAATCAGGTATTTAGGAATGAATGGAGAGAAGATGCAAGTTGATAGGTCCACACAGTCGAAACAGATCAAAAGGTCATACGCTCCACACAATCCAGCACATTTCGAGAAGTTCGATCAGCAATATTTCAACATTATTATTTTGAGAATAAAACCCTGATCCATGCATGTCACATCGATGGTAGACGTAGATATAAATCCCTGTAAGTTAGATCTTAAGTTCAGTTCGTTGAGCACAATGAAGCGGACAGTAATTATCCTAAAAGAAAAACTTAAGGTTTTTGTTTCACCGCGAAGGAAAGTATAAATGGCGGCCGAGCTTAAGTAAAGTCGCGATTAAGTAACGTGAACACGGAGAAAAGTGATATAATCGCTCAAGTACCTTTCTCTAATAAAGGAAACAAAAGTCACTCTCTTACCCGAGCAAAGTCGCCTAAATAACTTTCTTTAAATACTAGTGAAACATAGTCGCGGATCAAACGAGAGAAAACAATTGATTTTACGAAAAAGTGCAAATTACAGAACTTCTCAAGAGAAAAGAGGCCCCCAGTAGCTGCAAGAAAATTTACATAGTAAACAGCAGAGGAAAATGAGACAGCGCCTGCTGCCAGCCGCTCTTGAGTGTGATTATCATATTCTTCGTGCATGTTAGCTTGTAAAACTTTATAAATTTATTAACTACATTTTAAAGACAAATTGTGTTAATTAAGCAAAGAACAGATAAAAGTAATATTATTAATACACATTATTATAACCCCAATAACTTAATACGTCCAGCCGTCCTTAATATTTCTTGGGGCGAAAACCTTCCCGAAAACCCTCGTCTAGTATGAAAACCCCAACAACCTCAATTTCAAGCACGACCAGTAATCCCGTCCGCGTATGTTAACAGAGATTGTTAATTTTATAATAAATCCCAGTGCAGAAGTTTATATTACCAGAGACCAAGTCATAAGTCCCGAATATCGAGATACCCTAAACGACCTGGATAAAATTCCGGATGTTTTAAGATGTCTCCGCGATTTTTCCGGAAAACCAGCAGAGTTAAGCTCTTGGAAAAAAAAACGTGTAGCGCATTTTGCAGTTATATGAACCGCTCGAAAGTACACCAAGATACTACGGTATAGTGAACGTCATAAGGAACACTATCATAGGTTAGGCAGATGCAGTATTACAATCATATAGCACGCCATTGAACTGGAAAGCGATTCCCAAATGTCTAACTCTACATTACGCTGATCGGTAGGTGACGTCCTTTATTCAAGGCGGTAAATCCGTACAGGAGTTACAATTTAATAGAGTTTATAGAAAGGGTAGATTCGATACGGCAGACAGTAGCAACATTTAACTAAGTTAACTGTAATATCCTCTTCGGGTATAAGTTAACACCGCATAAGTTGTCAAGTAAACCACATTCCTCTCCCACGATATTTCGACATGCGCGGACACGCTACACCTGCAATGATGAACAAAATCTCCACATCGTATGCAGTAATGCTGACACAGGTCTGGACAATGGACAGAAATACGAAGCGAGGCAAATTCCATCACGTACGTTGGCGGCTCCCGTAGGTAATCTTCAATTTGTAATTAGATTGTAAGTTTAGTTTAAGTTGAACTTTCAAACCGAATAAAGAGCCTCAGAAAAATATAATAATAAATATTTTGTTTAATAAATTTAAAATAATAAAAATTTAATTTATATCATTATCACTAACCTTTATAAAAGGAAGTTAAGATTTGATGTATATATGTATCTGACACAAAATCTCCGAATCTATCCAACGGATTCGATCGCAGTTTTCTCCTATAGCTTCATAATTCTTCTGCGGAGTTTTTTCTATACCACAAATTAAGATTTTTTTCAACAAAAACCCTTTAAATAAACATGTTTTTTTTTAAGTAATACATTTTTCAGTGGTTCATCTCAACTTCTCTTGACTTTCACCGAACAGAAATTAACTTAATTCACATATCTGTGTAGAACTTTCATTAACTAATCCATTGGTATATATGTTATCCCTTTACGTTGTCTAAGAGAAAAGTTACAATATAAAACATATATTATTTGCATTGTTTTGCGAATAAGATGAGTGAAGGCCATTGCCACTATCAGTGCGCAAGAGTTACGAGAACACAACAACAGCAGAGTGCATCTTCAGCAATCGAACACCACGAAACCAAGCAGCAGCAGCGGAATAGTGCGTTGCCAACAGTCTGGTACTTTTCCGCCAGAAAGTAATCCGATATGTAATTGCAAAGGTGATGGCCACAAAATTGCCTTATCAGCGTCTGCTGAACTTCCGGGGACCGTTCACCTTTGCGAATGTTAGGTGGAATGTTGTAATTAGGTGATAAGTTTGTTCTTGTTCGGTATTCAATAAAGAAGGAATAAAATTTGATTTTTTTTAATCGAACCGCGTCTTAAAATTATAATTCAAGCGGCTTTCGTTGTTTTGCGTGTTCATTCTGAGAAATGTATGTATGTGTATTCATACTACTTGCGCTACATATGATATTGTTATTTTTGATGCTTTACACCACAGTAGTGAACACGTTGTGAAAATAAGAATATTGATAACAAGAATTAATAAATAATAAAAAAAGTGGTATTTAACACAAGGTATGTACATAAATCTGAATGTGGTTATTGGAGGTATATATGTATATTATCGGCGAGTATATAAGTTAAAGACAAATATACCGATTTGGAATAGCAACGACACATACGCCGGATGCTCAACGAAAATCAAGAAAATCATTCTCCCTCCAATAAACAATCATCTCACTTGACAACCAATGGACCACCAGATCGATCAAGAACGTTTCGCAGAAATACTTCCGGCAGCAGCTAAACAAAAAGAATCATCATTTTGCTGACGCAGCAAAACTGACCAATGACGGCAGGGCATTAGCGTTAGCTTATAAAAATTGTTAGTCAGTTGATAATGAACGTTGAATAAAGTAAGAGGCCTCTCCTCAAAATAAAAAAATATTTTTTTATTTTAATCGAACAAATTAAAGTTTATCTTATACAGCAGAGACTCGAAAAGTTAAGCAGTTTGTTTTTGGGATGCTTAACTTTTGTGCATTCTTAACTTTTTCAAGAAACTGATCCAATTTATGTTTATCTTACAAGTGTATGTGCGTAAAATACGAGAAATTCGTACAGATACAATAAAAATTAAACTGTTCCGGTACCTACTAGTGTTATGCACTCAGCACTTTAAAATATCACGCAATTGACAATCTCAACAATCAACAGAAATCGCACCAGACATTAAGTCAGCAAAATCGACCGAGTATGCTTCGCGACGATAGAACTGTAGAATCAGCAAATTAAATCCATAAATTAAGGTAGCAATAAGAATTTGCTGGAAGTTGAATTTTGGAAGTGACATTGTTAAGTTCACTAATAAAATTATTCTTAGAATATTTTTACTCTTTTATTTAATTTTCGTGAATATTTGGTCTTTTGAACATTGGTTGATTTTGATTTACCTTCTGATTTGATAATTCGTGTGGCATCATCGTTCAACAGTTGACGGATTTTTCACCATCTTCATCATTATCATCATTCACCATTTTCATCATCATTCTCAATCTCTGACGGAAAAGCCAGAAGTCGAGAACCCGACAAGAAAACACTGGCCCGACGAGGGACTTTGAAATCCTATATTATTTTTATTGTGCCTTCCTGAATCAGGCGTAACACTAGCAACCGTGAACCGATCTGCGTAATAATGCATACATACATGTGTTTCATGGTTTTATTTTGCTCCACATCGTTACAAAAGAGAAAAGGATTAGCAGTAACGTAAAGTAATGGTTTCAATGATAAAGAAAGCTGCCAACATTAGCATTTTTATTGCCAGTGACATAGTGAGTGGTATGACTCCAAATATACAGGGGACTCCGCGTAATTGGGACAGTCCGCTTAATCGGGACACTACAGACTAAATTTGTTTGTCCCCACTGTTGAAAAAATGACTCTTTCAAAGAATATGCGAGTTACTTTGCATAACGATATCGATGCTGAAACATTTGCGAATATGCTTCTGCAAATTGGAAATGGTACGGTGCAAGAAGAAAATGGTAAAGTTACTCTTTCCGAAGGGAAGCAAAAGAGATATTATTATAAATATATATTATTATAAATATATATATTATTATAAATATATATATTACTATAAATATATATATATTATTCTAAATATATTAATATATTAAAAAGTAAGAGATATTAATAAATTGGTGGATTCGATATCCTCTGTTCAATATATTAGTAGCAAGACCCCTTCTTGGTTCAGAGAAAGAGCTATTCTGACTCCAAGAAATGATTCAGCGTCCAGAATCAATGAATTCATTTTAAGCAAGATCAACGGTGACGTACAAATTTATCGATCCATTGACACCGTTGTAAATACGGATGATTCGGTACATTTTCCAACAGAATTTTTAAATTCTACGAATCCAGCAGGACTACCAGGGCACATCATTTTCTTAAAAGTTGGAGTGCCAATCATTTTGCTTAGAAATTTGTGGTTTCCAAAGCTGTGCAATGGAGCAAGGTTACTGGTAACCCTTGAAGCGATTATTATAACAGGACCAGGCACAGATGAGAATGTATTTATTCCACGAATACCGATGATACCTTCGGACTACCCATTCCTTTTATAAAAGGCTGCAGTCTCCAATTAAGTTATGTTTTGCTATGACCATCAATAACTCTCAAGGTCAAACAGTTAAATTTACCGGTATTGATTTGAGCAATGAATGCTTTTCCCATGGACAACTATACGTAGCCTGCTCACGAGTAAATAAGCAGGAAAATTTGCATAATCGTACAACCGCTAATGTTGTATACAAAGAAGTGCACTTGCTGCAAAAATACCATCTATGAAGGTACGTATTATTTAAGTACACAAATGCATATATATCTTACTAATTTTTACTAACAGGTATGAACATTTGTAAAAGTCTAGATGTAACATACCAATGGCAAAGGAGTTTCAATTACATTTGAAGTATGTAAATAAATATGTGTATATTTAATATGAACTAATAATAATTTATTTATTTAAAAAAGAATGGTTGTATGCACATGCACATGTACATATGTTTGCCTTTTATTTAAATCCGTTTAAGGCTAATTCTAATGAAAATTTGCACACTAACTGTTTATGTTTGTACCTCATAAAAATGTTCTCAATGTCAATACTTTATTTGAAGGGGGTGTTTTTACTGTGTAAAAATCCCTTTCGTTATGAGCGAACGGTCCCCATAGTATCTCTTGAAGATTTTCACCTACCCTCGCACAAAAAAAAGAAAAAGCCAAATGGATCATCACTTCATCAAGTTAGATTGTCGGCATTGAATTGTCCACCCGTTTTTTAAATATATTATCGTGGGAATTGCAATGACGAAATTGATCAAACGCGCACCATCTTCGAGAAATAATTGCTGACTTGCAAATTTATTTTCATCATAACGGATTGCTGACTGTTTAAGACGGTATTGGACAGAATGCCGTCGGGCGATCATAGAATTGTCATAAGAGCTGCCAAAATGCCTGCTGGACTCATAAACATGAACGTAATCTTACCAGGCATCGCGTCAGGAAATTCGAATGTCTACGCGTACGAAGTCGCGGGTACAGCTAGTAAAAGATAAAATAGGCAAAGGGCGAAAAGTACTTCAGAGACAGGGAAGAGTAAAAACCTGGAATCAAGTGAAAGAAGTATTAACAGCCAATTTTAGTGAGAAATTAAGATTAAGTGAGTTCTATTCGGAGCTTTAACCGAGAAAGTCTTCTCTTCTTAAGCGCTCGTTCACAACAATCCAAAATACCCAAACGCGATCGTTCACCTATTACTGAAGACCACTGGTTTTCAAAGATTAAAGTGTACATTCCATCATTCCATCAATCACATTCCAGTAGTAATTACTGGGCACCCTTACAGACTCTAAGCGATACGAACAACGATAACGTTGATAGTGATGAAATTATAACTCCATCCACATCAAAAAAAAAAACAAACCCAAAGTACCATCAGTGTGTATTCTGCATAGAACTCTGAATGAAGGACATGCGCTCCTCCGAGACATCCATGTAAACAATTATTCGGTTAAAAAAAATGAGCATCGGTATCAAAATCAACTGTGAAAATGTTGAATCACACCAAAAGTTATGTAACACGCTTAGTGCCAAAAACATCCAGTTTTTCACACATGACCTTCCAACATCAAGGTCATTCAAAGTGATTCTGTATGGACTAGAAGAAGTGTCTACAGAAGTACTAAAAGATGAACTGACATCGCTTGATTTAAAATGTCAAAACATAAAATTAATTAAAAGCACTATGAACGATTTGTTGATACATTTCATTTAATTTTTCTTGAAATTGGCTCCATTCGCCTTGCAGAGCTAAAGAAAAACTATAAATCAATTTTTCACGAAAACAACACAACCGAATTACGCAGTGTTTCAACTGCCAAATGTATGGCCACGGCGAGAAAAACTGTCGCATTAAAACTCATTGTGCTATTTGCTCAGAATCTCATAAAACGAGTGAATGTACATCAAAGAATGTCAAATGCGCCAACTGCAATGGTACACACAAATCAACTGATTTGACATGCATCAGCCGCAAAAGCTTTCTGGAAATAAGGGAAAAGCTTTCAGCCAAGATCAAACCTCAAGGCGTTAGAAGAGCACAAACGCACTTCTAATCTAATTTAAGTGATTTTCCTTCACTCCCAACTAGACGTAGTACACAACCTGGAGTGCAGCCCGAACTTCCAAACAACTACAACTCAACGAATGCATGGACTAAGTCGTCAATCAACAATGGTGTGAAGGACTCCGAAGAGCTTTTTTCTCTTGAAGAAACCAACGCGCTCACCGCGGAGATGATCATATTACTCGGTAAATGTGTTACCAAAGCAGAACAATTTAATACCGTAACTCAGTTAGCAATTAAGTACTTGTATAAATCGAAATGAATTCCTGTAGCATAAGCATAATATGTTGAGGAAAACAAATTGAATTTTTTAATTTCCTTAACAATCACAACATAGATTTAGCACTAATATCAGAAACATGGTTAAACGTAACTGATCGATTGTCCTACTCTATATATAAGTGTTATCGTCTGGATAGGGAAGAGAGAAGTGGTGTTGGTGTTGCCGTTGTAATAAAGCGTTCAATAAAGCACAATTTGCTACCAATATTAAATACTAAAATTATAGAAGTCATTGGCATTGAAATTCCCTTTATTAATGGACTTTCATTAAAAATCTTTAGTGCGTACTTTCCAGGTGGTATGACGTCTCACTATAATCGAGCTGACTTACGAAACGATTATCTAAAGGGGCAAATCAATCTCTTGCAGACATAAGTGTAACAAAGACCATCTTGCTTTACTAACGGTTGTGACAGATTAAAGCTATCGAGTCCCTAATCAAAGAACAATCAGATGCAGCGGAGAAGATCAGCAAGCTATTCACCAACTTCAAGAAGGATGGACCAAGCAGACGGACAAAATCGTATTTGGACTCTGATCTAGAGCGATTGCAATTCGAATGCGGTCTATTCGAAAGTCACGATATGACGTCCAACCCTACAGGAAGGAAAACGCACATAATCCATCCTTCAATCTCAAGCAGAACTTGAGAGTGCAGCACCTGAAGATCCGTTAAAAACTAGTCTTTCAAAAAGGTTTTCAAAGGTTTCACAAAAGACTACTGCAGTGACAAGGTCCCTTCTTATCAAAATTCAAGTAAGAGTTAGTCACTAGATAGTAAGGCAGGAGGCCAATTAGCAAATCTTATCCAGCATTTACATGTATCGGAAAGTAACTACGAATCCGCCTGGTCAACGCTCAAGCACCGCTATGATAATAAGCGACTGCTGCTTTCAGCTTTGCTCCATAAACTACAGGGGCAAGGGACGATTACCGGCGACCCTTTCGGCACAGTCAATTGATTGCACGATACCACAAAGTTCCACCACAAACTTCTCGGCATCAGCAATTTAGGAGTTTCGACCGCCGACTGGGATCCACTCCTAATTCGCCTTATTCTCCCTAAAATGGATAAGGAATTGCACAGACTATACGAGCCATCCCTAGCTAAACCACGTGAGCTACAAGCCTTTAGTAGCTTGCTCACGTTTCTCAAAGGTCGGTTCCAGATGTTGGAACCATGCACTGGGAACAAAGGAAAAATATCTAGCTAAACAACCAACCAGGTTCGCTTTGACGTTCAACTCAGAAAACTTGTGTCTTGCCCTGCTTGCATACAACCACCCCCTCCACAAGTGCTTAAAATTCCTTCAGCTAACTTCTTCTTCTTCTTCAGGTGGCGCTACAGACCGGGGTGGACATGGGCCTCAACCAGTAAGCCTCTCCAGCCGGCACGATCTTTTGCCACCTGTCTTTAACTGCGCACACCAAGTTGGTTGAGGTCCTTCTCCACCTGGATGCGCCATCGGTTCTGTGGGCGTCCTCTATTGCGTTTTCCCACTGGTTCGGAGTCGAAGACTCTTCGGGCTGGAGCAGTGTTGTCCATGCGCTCTACATGGCCCAGCCATCTTAGGCGTTGAATCCGTAGACGCCTGACTAGGCTCATGCCGCTGTACAGCCCGTACAGTTCGTGGTTGAATCTTCTTCTCCAATAACCATCAAAGCAAACAGGAGCAAAGATTGAACGCAGAAAATTTTTTCTCGAAAAGACCAAGTGCTTCTTCATCCGCTTTTGAGATTGTCCATGCTTCCGCACCATAGAGCAGGACAGGGATGATCAAGGTGTTATATAATGTTAACTTGGTCCTTCGAGAGAGGACTCTACTACTCTATTGCCAAAGAAACAGCGATTGGCAAGAGTAATTCTGCGTTTAATCTCGGTACTGGTGTTGTTCGTACTGTTCACATGCGAGCCGAGGTAGACGAAGTCCTTCACTACCTCGAAGTTATAGCTGCCTATGGTGACGTTTTGGCCAAGTTGTCGATGTTGTGCGTCCTTTCTCGATGACAGAATATACTTGCCCTCGTTCACCGCTAAACTCATTTCCAACTTCAGCTAACAGCAACTGACAAACTGAAGAAAAGCAAGCAATTTCACCACACCTAACTTCATATCCCGAATTATGAACCAAAGATGCAATTAAAATTTGACAACAGAACCAGCATGTCGGCTACAGACTACGATTTCTGGAAACCGTCCAGTAAAAGCAAGCGCGTTACTCGATTCAGGCTCACAGGTCAATCTCATTACCAAAACATTGGCCAAAAAGTTAAAACTGGCATTCAAACATGATTGTGATTGTGTGTGATAGATGAGATTTCTGGTATGGGATAAAACACACTTAAAAGCGGAAAAAAGGTCAGTCTCTGTATTCAATCCAGAATCAACGGATGCACTACCAATACCGAAGATGTACTCGTGTTGAACAGAATAACCAACGTCCAGCCAAGTGTATACGTCGAAAATAAACACTGGAATATTCCGAAAAACATTATACTTGGCGGATGATAATTTCAATCAACCCCAAGAGATTGACTTGTTGATTGGGGCAGATATACACAGAGCTGATTTCCGTTGGACAAATAAAACTGAAGAAGAATGTTGCAATCCTTCAATATAATCCAACAAGACCACAACTGAAGTAAGCTCATATCCATTTTGTGGCATTGGAGCAATAACTCCCGATTTGAACGATGTCATAGAACGATTCTGGACATTAGACGATAGCCCTCCTACCAAGGAGACGAGTAATAAACGGCTGACTACGAGCGAAATGCATTGCGAAACTTTTTTTGGCAATACAACCAGAAGATCATCTGCCGGACGTTATATTGTAAGATTACCCTTTGCAAACAGCTCCAGTAGCCTTGGAGAGTACAAAGAAATGGCTGTACTTAGATTTCCCAGCTTGGAGAAACGGCTTCTTAAAAATCCAGATATACAAGAGCAATACATCGCATTCATGGAGCAATATCTCGCTTCAGACAACATGACCGAAATCAAACACCATCCTGATGACAATAAAACTCCTCATAATTGTTTACCACACCACTGCGTTACGTCCTGAAAGTAGAGCAACATTGGTACACGTCGTATTCGATGCTTTCGCAAAAACTTCGAATAATAAATCATCGAATGATGTACTATACACTGGACCAGCTTTACAAAACGACCTGTTTACCATTGTGTTACGGTTCAGAAATCTTGTCTATGTATTTACAGCTGATATTTCAAAAATGTGTCGCCAGAAACTTGTAAACGAAGACAGTAAAGGTATCTCTTAGACGAGGGCCAATTTCCTCTGCGAAACTGGTGCTCCAACACGCAGTCACTCCTGACAAACATACCTGAAGATCATCGAGAAATAGAAAACCACCGGCATGATCAAAACGAAGGTTACGTCATAACGCTTGGTCTAACCTGGATTCGAAAAGAAACAAAGGTGAAACCAGCAAACAGAATCACCAAACGCACAATCTTATCAGACACCGCTCACATTTTTAACCCTCTTTGAATTGTGAGTCCAGTCGTCACACTTGCAAAAATCTTCCTGCAAGATTTAAGGAGGCTGAAACTCGACTGGGATGCTGAGTTACCCATGGATTTACACACTAAATGGGTTAACTTCAGACAACATTTGCTTCTCCTCAACGAAGTAAAATTCCGCGAAATATGATACTCAAAGATGTAATAAATACAGAGCTTTATGCTTTCTCGGATGCATCCGAGCGAACGTATGGAGCAGCCGTATACTTAAGATCTATGTACGAATCGTTTCTGCAGTATCCACAATTTTGCCATTTGCTTACAACTGCCTACGTTTCAATTTCTCGCTGACACCATGCGCCAAGACGTCATTTCTATAGTTGCAATATTGACTCCACGCGCTGGGTCAGCATTAATTTGTAATCTCGAATCAGTACAAAAAGACGAAGCAAATAAAATATGAGAGAGTTGAAACAACTCACTCAAGGAATAAATACGTGTTTTATTCAATTTTGTTTTGTTCTATTGCTATCCCCCCACCAGTGTTAAGGTGTTAATAGTTCAAGCCTAACATTTGGTACTTCGAGTATAGAAATAGATATAGAATCAGTAAAGTGAAGTAGTTCAACGAAAAGACGATAAACGAGTAAATAATATTTGGAGACAATCATCAAGAGCATCGCAAGCATTTCAAGAACAACGAACACGAGATGAAAAAACAACCGATTGAAAAGTATTCATGATTTAGTTGAAAAGCAAAGGCAAACGGTAGAATAGATAAAAAAAAGTAGGCGAAAATTATACCAAAGAACCAACGGTCAGAAGAACGCGAGCATTCGTTCAAGAACAATTGGACAATCTGGCATTTCATTAGAATGAATTCGAAGAACGAGATAGCGCAATAAAATCGCACAGAGACTACATTGAAAGTCATTTATATTTGCAAACGAAGTACTTTGATAATGTGCATGAAAATATGCTAGAGACAAAACTAAGAGAGTTGAAAGAAGAAGAAAAAACGAAAGAAATTAAGGTAGCGGACACCGTCCAAGAAAGTACCAAAAAACGATACTAGCGGCCAAGATGACGAGTAAACGAGAAGGCTAAAACGACAAGAAGCTCAAAAACAAGCGTTCTTCAGGTCGATTGATCGGAAGAAAAAGACAGACAACGAAACAAAGGCGTTTTATAAAAAAAAAAATTATGGTCATTAACAACCTGTGGGAGATAATCAACAAAAGTCATAATGACATCATTGAGAACGCCAATGTAGAATGAGGCACGTATACAGATCTACTGGATGATCACGAAGAGCTCGAGCAAATATATGAAGATACCATGGTGAAGCTTCAAGAGGACATCGATACTATGACGAAAAACGAAGAGTGTAGGCCAAAAAGAGACGAGGGAAATGGGGTATCACACAATGATATTAAACTCCCCACAATTAAACTGACAACATTTGGAGGAGACTATCAACAATGGAAATCATTCATAGATTTGTTCGAGCAAACAATCCACAAAAACGAACAACTTGGTAATGCGCAATAACTGCAATATTTAAAGACAAAACCCACCGAAGAAGCGGCAAAACTTGTTCAGCATCTTCAGATAGTAGACAGCAACTATCTAACTGCGAGGGAGATGCTGATAAACAGATACGAAAACACCAGGCTGTTAGTAAATGCCCAGATCCAGGCACTACTCAATCAGAGCGAATGTTCCCATGAATCGGCTGGGCAATTAAAACAACTGCACGACGGAACGTGAGAATGCGTTAACGCATTAAAAGGATTTATCATAAATATCGAATGGATCCAATGGATGTCTTTATAGTTTCCCAAAAATTTGATTCATTCAGCAGTCCAAAGAACCTGCAATCGCCCGACGAATTCCTTAAGTTTTTAGAGAACAAATTTTCACGCATTGGAAAATTTGCAGGAAAGAAGCAGCAAAGGAGAACATCCTCAAGATCAAAGGCAACACAGATCTCAGAACAGAGAAGGTAAACGACCACCAAACAGAGCGCACCATGCTGTAGTGACTCCTAATTGCAAGTCGTGCAAAGGAACACATTGGTTGCACGGATGCAACAAATGTATGAGCTTGTCGGTGCCAAAAAGACAATAATTTGTTCGGAAGGAAAAAATATGCAACAATTGTTTCAAGCCAGAGCACGATACGTCAACGTACTTCATCAAAACGTGTCAGATCTGCAGGCAAAAACATCAACTTTCCAAGCTCACAAAAGTACAGCCAGATAAAACATTTGTTGGGAAGGGAATGATCCATCATACAACAAAGGCAGCACCTATCGACGTATTGATTGGAGCAGACCTGTTCCATCCGAAATAGACGGATGGTGGGATTAAGGGTGAACCCGAAACTCAGGTGGCACAAAACACAAAACTAGCCTGGATCTTATCCGGAAGCATCAATCGACGAAACCTTGACAACACTAATATTTGCAACATAACGAATGTCGAATTGAACGATCAACTGAAACGCTTCTGGGAAACGGAGGAGCTGCAGGAAGAAACACATATTACGAGCGAAGAAATGAAGTGTGAAGAAATCTTCAAGAAAACGTTTAAGAGAGATGAAACTGGGAGATATACTGTACAATGACCCTTCAGAGAAAATGCGAGAGAACTTAGCGAGTCAAGAAATAAGGCACGAATTTTCGAAGAAATTCACAACTTCACAAAAATTACAATGAACTGAACTGATCCTACAAAGGAAATTTACTATCTTCCACATCAAGCTACGCGTGGTTTTTGATGTATCGTCAAAACCTAGCTCAGGCATAAGCGTAAATGAAAAAATGTCTCTGTTTGAAATAATTATATGTGCTCAAGAAACTGTCAAATCAAACAGATTTATGTCATTATATTTATCTGTCATATTGCAATGTATTAGATCGAAAGGAAGTAATGGATATGTAATAGATGTTTATTTATGTTCTTTTACTATTTTTTAAAATTCTTTTTTTTTGGTTTGTTACACATCGAATAAATTCTTTTTGTAATCAATCTTTTCTAATTCAAATAAAACACAAAACCAGCAAATAAAATCTAGAATTTAATTTTATCTATACATACTCACTGGCCCTGTAATACAACAGGACTTGTTTAGCATACTAATAAGATGGAGAAACATCAATTTGTATTCAGATTGAAAATTGTAACGCACGGAAGGTCATCTGCTGAATTCCTGGCCACACGAGCTCTACAACAATTGGCTTTGGATGAGGAGAGGACATATGAACAAGCTTCGAAGATAACACGTCAAGATTTTTATGTGGATGACCTTCTGTCTGGAGGAGATACGCTGGAAGGCGCAATGGAAGGCCAAAAACAGATGACGTGTTTAATGGCAAGCGGAGTTATCAAACTACGCAAATAGGCATCCAATTCTAAAAAAATTTTGATGAATATAAGGAGGTTCAGGAGCAAGGTAGACTCAACATTAGTGCGTACGATCCAGTCAAAGGGTTGGAAATTTATTTGCAACCCGAAACTGACAACTTTGAATTCAAGTTAAACTTGCCATCAAAAAGCGAGTGGCCTACAAAAAGAATTATAGTATCCGTGAAGGCAACATTTTTTGGGATGGCTGACACCAGTTATATGGGCGAAGTTGATCCAACAAGATTTGTGGAGAGCAGCAAAATCTTGTGATGAATTCTTGCGCGAAGAAGTAGTTTTTAACTGGCAAGAATTCAGAAGTCAAAGGAGTTGCATCGAAAAGATAAAAATACCACGGTGGAACAAACATGAGACGCAGCAGCACATTGAGCTTCATGGATTTTGTGACGCATCGGAGAGAGCCTTTGCTGCAGTTATATGAGATATTTTCACACACGCTGAAAAACAACACCATGCAAGTGCAGCCCAATTGTCGCCGGAAAACGTCTGGCACATCGAACTGGCGATCGCTGTCCCACGGTGTCAAGTGCTGAGTTAGCAATGAAGACCAATAAATAAGTGTAAGAAAAAATGTTTAGTTTAGTTCTTAAATGACAATAATTATAAAGGCAAGCTGCATGAAATATATTTTTTTAAACACAACTTCTTTTAATTTAACTGGCACTCGAGCAGGTACTGCTTTCGTGCATTTGTGTTAAGTGTTAGTGCGTATCTAAAAACAAGAGAAAAAACTGTGAATCAGCGGTTTGTAGGATAACCAAGCCATAAGTGCAGTGAATCAGCTTTTAGCGCGCGAACTCTAGTAAATAAACGGAAAATAAAGCGAGTGCCCGTGAATAACCTAGAATCGAACACAGTACTATCCGAAAAAAAATCGTGAACTTAAAAGTGGACACCACGTCACTCAACCGCAGAAGTGAGTTTTAAGGAAACGAGCCCGCCCCCAGTAGTCTTATAACCAAAGGGACAAACAGGAGTCAAAGGATCATCTTTACCCAGACAGCCGCTTTAAATAACGATCAACAGTCCAGAACCCAAAATTGTTATGGAAAAAGAAGATGTTTATATTATAACACTGTAAGTCCAGGAAAGTTAATGCATTATAATCAATTTTTTAACAAATCTGTCTAAAACTGTAGGAAATCATTTCTGTAAAAATTAACAATCTAAGTCACATTGCTTGAATCTAATTTTGAAAAACAAAACAACAAAAAAAATCGAAATGTCGATTCCAAATAATTTGATCAGGTCATCTCGCTTAGAGATGCCAGCCGAAAATGCTTCTGCTCCCAATGCCCCTACACAAATCGACGACAATCTGATACAAATTATAACTAGACTAGTGTCATAGACGTTACACATTCAAGGCAAACAAATATTTAATTCAATAATGCATCCTGCGTCAGATATTAATAATGACGTTGATCAACAGATCATAATAACCAACGATAGGAATTTGTCCGACATGGACAAAAATGCGGATGTTGTGAAAAGTCTACGAGAATTTTCTGGACAGGCCCAAAAGCTAAATTCATGGAACAAGAGTGTCGAAAGAATACTCAAAATCTATGAACACCTTAAGGGCACCCCAAATACTATGAGAGAATATCGTATATTACATTATACATATAATGCACTTTATGCCTCAACTTTTGCTCATACGAGAATTTCACACGTCTGATAGTTGCATTACAGTCTTTTCTGGCCCGTTTAAACTTATTTCGGTTTTCCTCAGTAGTGCTGGCTTTGTATGTCCGGAAATTCAACTCTCTCATCCTGATAGAATCTTTACAGCCCGAGTCATACCAAACGTTTGCTTTGGGCTTGATACTCTTCAGTCTATGAGGAATGAAGGCATGAGCCAGCAGAAGAATGTTTGTGATCATATCAGCAGCGGCATCCACGTCACTATCGAGGAAGCATAGTGATCAGTTAAAATTCCTAAAGAATTTGTTATGTCCGCTCGAACGGGCTTTCTCGTACAGCCATACTGTACTCTAACTGCGTGGTGATAACGAGGATCTTGGAAATACAGAACGAAAAATTTCTCACATGCTTTCACAATTCAGTCTAATTATTCAGAATTTCATACGATCACCGACCATAACACTGTTCCAAACATCAGTACATCTTAGCGAGGTCAATGGACAGGTAGAGTTGTTTTTGTTTCACTCGATCGTAATAGAAATCTACCGATATCTGATACAATAAAGGGGGCACTATTTATGCGGCCTATAAGGACATTTAAATAAGCACAAACTAGTCTTTTGAAATGAGATAGCGGCTAAGGATAATAAAGTTAGTTAGATAAAGTTAATCACCTCAACAGGGAGGAAGCTCCTCAAAGCCAATATTAATGTTGACATAGATCAAATATTACACCTTTTGAGCACACTTAGGATTCACCATCTTCATGCACGGAGCATTAACTTTTTAGGAACGTGTCATAAAATTTAAAATTATATTCAAAATGTAACCTCGACTCAGGTTCCGATTTCAAAACAAACAAAATTGCTGTCAATCTGACTATAGATCTCAATTACGCGCCAAAAGAAACCATTTTATTTGTCTTTAGAATCGGAACTCGAGCGGAGGAATTGCTAAAAAAGAGTAAGTTCTTTTAATCGTATGTAATTGATTCTAATATATATGTATTATTATTCATGCAGAGAATAAACGTGACGTTTAATTCAAACAGCAATTCTGTCCGTGGACGGAGTGACAGAACGGCTTTGAAGTTATCCTGACTTTTATGTTTTTAACGACGTTAAGATTAAGGAGGAAGTCCTTATCGAAGCAAACAAGCGCCTAATTGTAATAAACACGGAGTTGCAGCTAACCAGAACAGTTAATGAACTTGTAAGCAATAATAAAGAAATTAAAACTGATTCAGGAAACTTATTCGATATAATTACAAGTAGGAATATGGCTATCATAACTAACTTGGATAACATAATTTACTCTATTATGTTGGGCAAAGTAAATGTTGTAAATCCCATAATATTAGATGACAAAGAAATAGAATCCACAATGAGAGCGGAACACTTCACCAATGTTAGCATAAGTGAAATTTTGAATAACTCTAGACTAAATATAATGGCAAATATATATATAATAATAGTTTTAGAAACAAATGATGTTGCGGAATGTGACAACACTTATAAGCCACTCAAAAATTGTTCTCATCGTTTTGTCAATTAAACTGCAATACGAAATGTGTGCAGCAAGACCTGAAGAAAAAGACGGCCTTATGCAAGACATTACCAACATCCCTGATCGATCCAATTAATGTTGTTGAAGATGAACTTTTAATCATCAATGGCCAAGTCGCAAAAGTTCAGTAAGGGAACAACGAATCAATTAATGTGAAAGGAACTTACTCGTTAGTATTCGAAGAGAAAACAATCATCAACGATAAGGCTTACATCAACATGAAGAAAATAACTTATTCGAACCCAGAACCTCCTAGCGCAAATGATATACTATTTCCGAACACCTCATAATGCTATGTTTACCCTACCTCAACCAGGTTTATCTAAGGAATCTGGATCACTTCGCATTCTCCCAGTACCTCAATACAGCAGACTCACCTCGCACAACGCACTCGTATTTCACGTATCCCAATATCAGCAATTCCTCCATGCCCGAGCACGATAGTATGTAATTATTCTGTTATTGTTAAGGTAGGTTAAGTTGATTTTGAAGTAAAGAAATAAAAAGGCAGTCTTTCAAGATCACGATACGACGAAATTGTTTAAATTATATCTATGTTACGATGAAATCATTGTGATCTTACTCCCTCCCACAGGTGAGTACAATATTTGGTACATGTTCTGCCGTCATTGCAAAGGTTCATTCTCATGCTGACAGTCATTGCGAACGAATGTATGTACGGACACAATTAAGTGAAATTCAGTGAAGTTATTAGTGAAAATTACCCTTTCATCATTGGATGAAGAATATCGAGAAAGTAATTAGTGTACCGGAAACAAGTGAGAATATAAACAGAAAAACAATTAGTGAAAAGTGCAGTGATAGTGCCCACCGCAACTTATGCAAGCAGCTAGCGAGGCCTTCAACATGATTGTTAGCCTCATAAAGAAATAAAAAAGGACTCCGGCCCGAAATTCGGCTGCAGAATTCGGGACCTCAAGCTAGCGAATGAAGAGGATGACATGGCAGACTCGGATGCCGGATTCCTCTTGCCAGAAGAGCAAGAGATACCGACCGAAGGGCGGACGGTAACATCGTGTGTACATCGTCATCCCCAGAAACAGGGAAAAAGAGGTGTCTGAAGAAGACATCTCCAACCCCTTCAAAAAAGACCCGGACGACCCGACACCCATTGTGCCATCTCCGCCAATCCAACCAACCTACCATGCCAACCCCGGCGACACATACAGCAC
This sequence comes from Eristalis intricaria, assembly GCA_964034865.1. Classification (NCBI taxonomy): domain Eukaryota; kingdom Metazoa; phylum Arthropoda; class Insecta; order Diptera; family Syrphidae; genus Eristalis; species Eristalis intricaria. Next base: position 27,358,636 of record OZ035877.1, read on the forward strand.
CATGAAATCAGCCAACCCAATCTCAACCATCGATTCCTAAGGCCAATACCCCAGCAACAAAGGAAGCAGCAATGCTGCCTATAACATGTTTCTCAGCAAATGTAGCTGAGTTCACGCGTTGCGCAAGAATAAACAACATTAAAGTGACGATGACCTCAGCCAGGGGAAAACGATAATCAACACACGGCCCACAGAAGGATTTCACAATATCAAGATTTTCCTTAAGCAACGGGAAATCGACAATTATACTTACACCGCCAAGCAGAAAGAAATGGGGTACACTCTTCCCACACAGGCGAAGAAATCCTAGAGGAACTAAAAAACGAGGGAATACCGACCATCAAGGTATCTGCATTCAAATCCTCGAAATCTTTTGATGCCAAGCACAACTGCCAAGTGGTTGAAGTGGAAAAACCGATGCCCTTTAAAGAAGGTCTTCTGGGAGAACCTGAAAACAAAAGAAACATTGTATAATGCAGGAACTGCCAGCGATTTGGGCCCATTGCACCCAACTGTGGGATGCAATATGTATGCGTGAAGTGTGACGCAAGGCACTAACCGGGACAATGCCAGAGAAAAGACAGCATAGAGTCCGAGGTATTCTGTGCTAATTGCAATAAGCACGGACATCCAACCAGCTACAATTCTATTGACAACTGTCGACATTGCATTAACATTTGATTGCCGGCGTCACACACTTGAATTTGACACCGAATAATTCATGCTCGTCATTGAACTGAGTTCACCACAGGTTATCGTAAGATAACACCGAAATTTGTATTCTATTGTTTGTTTTGTGCACCTAACATAAATTTGCAGAATAAGCAATTTCCAATATATTTTTAAGTAAATTTGTTATGAACCATTACGTTAGAGAAAGGATGACTTTTGGTATAAATCTCGCCTAATAAAGACTGAACAGGTCAGATATAAATCTAAGACTTTCATTTTTGTTCCAAGTGAGTCTGCTTGGAAGGCTGCAATTTTTCTCAAAGAGGTGTTCTAGTTTTGTACTGGAAATGCCACTGATAGTCACGGTACGGAACCGTTGTGATATTGCTTCCCCCACCATTGGTAAGGGGCAGTTTATATTCACAATCCAATAACAGCGTTCGTCGGGGCTATACACTGGTGAAGTTCCTTTCATATTTTTCATAATCGCAGGAGTTACGGCACCTGCCTGCACGCCCATCGCACCCGTCGCCCCCTGACCCGCCAACACCAACAACGATTATCTATGGTACGACACACCCGATGCCCCTTCATGCTCAAACGCCAACGACGTTCACTTGTACTACGACACTTGTCAGCATGTGTACCAGCGGCAGTGCTACCGTTTCCCCCTCATCGTCAAGCGCATAATCAACTCCAATGTCAGCGTCTGGGATGCCGTCGGCAATACTCCCATGTATTCTTTTTAATTTTTTTGTAATTGCACAGGTGACCGCATGAACTGCAATATCAGCGTCTGGGACGCATCCGTCCTAAATAAAGTTCATGCAATCACCTCTGCAAAACGAGCCAAAGTGTAAATTAAATTCAATAGAATAAATCAGTCATTGTCAGTCATTACTTGAAGCAAGTCGTGGATCCCGTAATTCATTCGTTTAACAGGGCCGACCCTGTGATTAAAAGAATCACCATGACATCCACATTGGCCGAACTGGCATTTCGCCAAGGGAAATTAGCCAACGAGATCTAGCGCATCATATCCAATCTATGGAAGGAGCCACATCATCGACGAACGTTTGAATACTCTCAACGAGCTTTGGGATCAATTCGAAGCTAATGATAACGTCATTCGAGCAGAGTTCGGAGAACAATTAGCTCACGATTATTTCGTCAACACTAACTTCAAGACGACAGTCGTATCATTCAGTCAAAGACAAAATAAAATCCAATTTGTATAGGATAAGGAAAGATCAACTTGGAATCAACGTCAGAACCAAGATGTACCAGCCTGAATCGTAAGTAATTAAATCCGCCAGTCTAAAGAGAGCTGCAGAAGCCACCGAGTCGTCAATTAACAAACCAGCTACTCTTTCTCGTCAGGCACTGCCGAATAACCACATAACCGGTTTAATTCGAAGGCAAGAAGCGGCAAAGGAATTGCTACATAGAGCATTTCTTGGGACAACAGGCAACGCAGCCAACAGACCAGGGAATTTTACCAGATCAAAATCAAAACAATAGAGCGGTATTGGGATCAGATTTATGAGCAATCAGTAGACCCGGCTGTCAATGGATACAATGTCGAACAGTTTGTTGAACTAGAAAATCAGACTCAGCAGAAACTTATTGAGCTGTATGAGTTGTCTAATCAATTTCTGTAGCAATCATCAGTCCAGAGGAATTCAAAAAAACCCATCTACCGATCTAAAACTACCAAACGTAGTTTTGCAAAACAATCTTTTTGTCGAGGTAGTACACAACCATCGACAAATCGCAAATTGCTAAAAGATCGTCTTGAAGACAAGTTTTGTTGGTGATGCCAAAAAATGAATTCGCCATATGATACCAGCATGAAAGATGGATAATGGCAGATATGAAAATAAACGTCTGTTAGTTAATGCTGTACTTAACAAACTGACGACGCAACCGACAACAGTATGTGATAGCGCTTCAGCAATTCGGATATTGCATGATACAGTTACGTCCCAGAGACCAGTTCCTTTCAGTCCCTTTAGCTTCCCCACCCCACGTCTCCTCTCCAAACCATAATAATCGAGATAGGAGGAGTCATGTTCCCAACACCACTTCATCTCATTCTCATTAAACTTTACCAGACCATTCACCCGATCCCATCAAGTAAACGCAAACATGCACTGCTTGCACATTTGCTCAGGTGAACGATCACCCATAGAGCTCATGCACTATTTGCATGATCAGCAATCCCTACACGCGCAAGGAATCAAATGACAAGCCAGACGATAGAGACATTCAACATTTTTCGTCGACGCCTAGCAGTCAGCGATTAATAGTGGTAATGTTGTGAAGAATTAATAAAATTATGTTCTTTAAAAAACTCAACCGCCAGTTTTACATTCGTAATTAAAAGCTACTTGGATAAGTTAACACAACATCCACATTAAATGCTCATCTTTATCGCCGGCGGATCATCTCCTAAGAAGTCGATAGACTAAACAAAGTCAATCGATTACAAAGTAGTGGAATAATGATCAAGAGCATCCACGCATCCACTATTGATTTTGGAGCACTAATAACAATAACAAGCGGATCTACCGTCAGCAGCGTCAATTGATTTTCGGCAGCATTGTGTATTGAATATGCAGCCGGATGTCAAGGATGGCAATTAGTAAATCATAACAGAAGTGGCAACGAACCATGGGGATCATCTTCAATTGAGTGGAACGCATGTGGGTATAAAAAGGTTCTGACGATTTGTGTTGTTTCACATCGACATAAAAAAATAATTTTTATACTAAACTCAATGAAACTCTTTTAACTGATATACAACCGATATGACATAAAAGTAAATACAGTACATATTTTGATATATTTTTAACAGCAACCGACAACAAGATATGATAACGCTTCTGCAATTCGGACATTGAATGCTACAACTCAGGAATGTCTCTTAGTATTGGACGGCTTAAGAGTTGATACTACGACTTGGGGTTTTGTTGGTTATGAAATGATTTCGTCTTGACACCGTGCTTCCTTCGTTAATGTTAAGGGAAGAGTGTCAAGACGAGTGTCACACGTGAAAGTTTCATTGCAATTTTAAACAGTGTTTAAAACCATAGCAAACCGTTCCCATATAAAAACAAACATGAGTTTCAGAGGAAACAAGAACCAAGCGTGAAATTTTACGCGCGGCAATGCTCGTTCTCACTTCAACGATCGTAGAAACCAACAACCATTCGTACAACCACATAATCGCGAAGAAAACGATGTTTCAAGTACGTCACAGCAGCTTGTGAGTCACCACCTACAGAGCCACAAGGCGGTAAGCCTGCTTCCAAGAATCCATCCACCTTCACTAATGAAAAGAACGATCTAATGCTGACAGCTAATGGTATCATCATTGAGGGAATATCTGGATTCCAAGAAATATCGCAGAAGCGCGACTTCGCGATAGACATGTCGGGGTTCGCAACTCTATTAAGAGTTGGATATGACGTACAAACCCAAGAGGCTGATAAAGCGCTTAGAAAGTATGTGTCTTTCAGCGCATGGCAGTATTATCATACAATCCTCTTGTGGAAAGCTCTATATAGAGTCCTAGGTATTAGGAACGACCTAGCTAATGTCAACGTGTCGATCGAAGCCCTAGTTCCAGATTCATTACCAGTTTCTGATGGAATAGCACAATATATTAAGGGCATTGGGCATATTAGGGATAACGACGGACGCGAAGTGTATCTGAATATAATCAGAGACATGACAGCTCTGTTTGTTGTTGCATATGAAACAATGATCGCACCACTAGCCACTTTACTAAAGATTTAAGCTGACATAGAATTTACCGACACAGACAGACCATTGACCTGGACCTTACCAACTGAACTTGCTCCTGAAGGAGCAGGTGATGTAAATGAAAACCTATTAGGCTGGTCAAGAGCAGAGAGATTAACGGAGAATCAAAGAGACATCATCCGTGCAGCTGGAATAGACGTGAATAGATTTGACGTCACTAATGTAGGACATCTACCAATAAGCCAGCGATTAATGCAAGCTATATACTAGGAGGAAAGAACTCTAGCAGTAGACCATTAACGTATGTTACTACTGGCTCATTAGCACAGATACCATTCCAAGTGCAAGTACGCTCAGATACTGAAGCAGATGGTAAAGCTATCGCTAGTAAAAAACTTATAGTAAAATCAGTATCCTAATTCTTTGCCCAGATAGCATGCGGAAGTGCTATCTTCAAATATATATTTAACCGGACTTTACCTTCTAGTTCAGGGACGCCTTACGGAGTAGATTACTTGTGCTACACTTTTGCGGTACATCCCACCGCTGCCACCATGAAATGATTTCGTCTTGACACCGTGCTTCCTTGGTTAATAACAAGGGAAGAGTGTCAATACGGAGAGTAAAACACGAGAAAATTGATTTATTTCACTTTTATTCTATGTTTAGTGCTCTTCATAAGAGGTCCGCTGTCCTTAGCGTTGCCGCAACTGGTGCAGGTTACTGCTTGACCTGCGGCTTTGGAACGTGCTGGACTGGTTGTGAGGAAGGAGTCAGGCGTTTGGAGTTGTCGGTGGACGATCGGCGGTCTCATCGCATCGTTTTGCAGCGAAGCGCGAAACTCAAGCTTATACCACAAAATAATAGAATAATTAAGAATAATATTTTGTAAAGGATTTCTTATGTTTGTCAAGTTTGTCAAGCAAGTTGCAGTGGCGTAACAATGATTCAGAAAGGTATTCATAATTGCTCATTGTTGCTCAAAGCAAACATGGTCCCACTTCACTACGCTGACAAGCGTGATATTCGATCACTTGAGTACCAATTGAACCAACTGACGTATACGAGTTGACGAGTTTTATGCAACAGTGAACCAAAAATTTTCACTTATAATGAACAAAATTCGAGCTGGGAGTTACTCCCCCGAGCCAATGAGTGCCTTGGTGGAAACATATAGAAAGCGTGCACTAGACGTTTTCGTGGGGGGCCTAAGCGGTGACCTTGCGCGATTGTTGATAATCCGAAAGCCAAGGAAGCATATAGTGCATGTTTGGAGATGGTGAATTTAAACTTCAGAAGCGCTTCGCTACACACGAACACTCAAACCACTATAACATATCCTATGCATGACTTAGATAATAAATCAGTACCACCAGCTCGAAGAATAGAGTTCCTCAGAGATCATATAAAGGATTTAACCCAGGGTTCCAGCAGTACTCATAAGCGAGATCAGATACTTCAAACCCGCCGATAAAAATGTGTCAACCGATGAACTTATATATATTAAAAAAAAGCAAAATGCCCCTAACGAAAATAAATGATTTACGTATGAAAAAATTAAAAGTAATTCAACGAAAAAATCAACAGCCAACCACTGGAAAACAAGCACAAATCATCGAACGCGTCAGAAAAATGCTCGGAACTGATGAAATAGATGCCGACCATTCATTCAGAAATGGATACGATGGAAACGACGTCAACTCAGGGGTTTAACAAAACAATTATCCACTCTGGCTTCTTCTTTAAATTCCAGAGAAATTCAACAAACGCCGACGCCACAAACATCGCCAATATCAGCGTCAACGATTACGCAGAATTCGAACATTTTCCATGCACCACTTTGCCAGCCGAACGTTAAATAAGGCAGAAATGAATTATAGTACCACCGAAAAAGAATGCCTGGCCATTGTATGGGCAAGCAAACAATTTCGGCCACACATTTATGGGAAGAAATTTACTATCCAGACGGACCATAGACTATTAACGTGGTTATTTAAAGTCAAAGATCCAGCAAGTCGTCTTGTTAGATGGCGTCTCAAGCTTGAATATGGAAATATGGAACCTTATGGAACTGTTAGAAGAAGAAGGATTCCCAACAAATGAAACCGCGAATGATAATAATGATGTCACTGGAAATCCTGAAAACATTGAAGGCCGACAGTCAGAAAATATTGAAGAAGTTATAAATGTAAACGCAAATGGTCAACAGGACGAAAACATTTAAAATCAACAAGATGATTTGTCGGAAATAAGCGATGATTCGACAGCCAATTTGAATGAAGAGGAATCAGACAAAAGGAAGAAGTAAATGACCCAGATAGAAGAATGACGATCAATAAAGAATACCACGAAGATTTATTAAGAGGTCACACTGGACAGAAAGCAACATACGCAAAGGTAAGAAAAAATTTAAATGGAAAGGCATGCAAAAACAAATAGAACATTTTGTCAGAAGCTGTCAGACTGAAAATGTAAATCGAGCACCTACAAGGAGTCCCCTGAAGATCGTTAGTTCGGCAGAAAGATCGCTAGAAAAGATCATGATCGACATAATAGGCCCACTAGAAGAAACAGATGATGGTTTCAGGTTTGAATTGACAATTGAAGATGATTTATCCAAGTTCATTAAGTTTGTACCACTTAAATCTAAGGACATGCAAACTGTAGCACGCGCTATAATGGAAGAGTGGATACTTAATTTTGGAATGCCAAAAATCATTTTGTCAGACAATTGTTCAGAATTCTGCAACAGCTTGTTTGAAGAGTTTTCCAAGCTCTTGGGTATAAAACACATTACTACCAGTGTAGCTTACAGGCAAGCTAATGGAAGTGTGGAAAGAGCGCATTGCAGACTACTAGAATACTTTATATCAACGGGAAAACAACTGCAACAACTTAAAGATTGGCTTAAGCGAATGTCGCATGCAGGTTTTTGCTATAATGGAACTATACACAATATATATACTATACGGGTTAGACTTAAATAGACCAAGCGGTGCAGAACATTACAATGAAAAATCCATGTATGATTATATGGGTGATTTAAGGGCAAAACTTATAGATAGACAAGAAGCTGCAAAGGTTAGGATGAAAGCATGCAGAATAAAATCAAAAATTAGGTACGACAAGAAGTTAGGAAAAATAGTAAGCTATAAAGTCGGTCAACAAGTTCTTATCAGAATCGATAGAAAAGAAAAATTACATGGACAATATAAGGGTCCATTCAAAATTTTAGAAGTAACTGAAAATAATGCAGTAATACAGTTGAGAAATAAACGTCACAAATTTAATAAATCTCATGTTAAACCATATATTTGAAGGTTCTATTCTTCACACAGAGTATCGCCGAAATAGACATGAAGATAAAAAATCTGAAAAACAAAACAGGCATTTACTTCAACTACTTAGGCGACGCAAAAGAGATTAGTAATAAAATAGCGTTTATAATCGAACTTATTGTAGATGAGCTAGAAGAATCAAGTTTGAATGTAAAGAATTACCATATTCTTCAATAGATGATATTTGTATCAAATTAAAAGTAGAATGTAGAGACATTTGATAAAATAAACCATAGAATTATTACTATTTCAGGCATAATTGGAAATGTGAAAAGACAAAAACGCGGATTAATTAATATGATCAGGATTCTAAGTTTTATTTCTCACAATGGGTAATGAAGATGCTGAATACTACAGCAATGCCATTCAGAGTATTAGCAACAACGAAAATCGAATTAAATATGGAATGGAAGAGAATGTCAAAATATTAAGCCATTTAAATAAGGAAATTTTAGGTACAGTCAAAAATAGTAATGTTACTATTAGCATGCTGAGGAAAATAATTTTAGTAGAACATTAATGTTCTTAATTGATTAACGCATATTTTGAAGAAATATCCAATAAGATTAATCTAAAATTGTTAAATCTAGAAATGGAAATAGAACACATTATCGATAGCTTATTATTTTGTACAAGCAGTAGTTTTACATCCACGAATTATTGTCTAATGATCTTCTTCAGGAACTTTAAACGACGAAGCTAGAGAACGAGCATATCCTAGCTGTAGAAATAAACACCGAAAACTATGCCGAAATACTGAAAACATTAGAAATAAAAGCTTTGACTAAAGATAAAAAGGTTATCATTATTATTCAAGTACCATTAATGAACAAATAAGTATCTGAATTGTATGAAACAATAACTGTTCCAAAGGTAATTGAAAATGGAATTGCTGTTATTGAATCAAATAATAAAATATTGTTGATTAACAAAAATAAAGAAAATTACAACTTGAAACTTGAAAATTTGGATGATTGTAAATTAGTACATTTGTAAGCCTCAATTATTTAGAAATACTGCGAGTAACGTAAATTGTAAATTAAATTTGTTTCGGAGGAAAAGATCAGAAAATTGTAAATTCGAAAATAGACATTTTTCATAAAATTAGAAGCAATTCATATTTGTACACTATTTCTGAAAGTACACATTATAATTTAAATGTAAAAACGAAAGGAAAAATTCTGAACTTTTTGGCAAAGGAATTATTGTAATACCAGATAATTGTATTTTTGAAACTTATGATATAACAATAAAAACAATGGCAGCAGACGTATGGAGAGTTAGAAGAATGCTGCATAAATGGAGTTGCGTGATGTTACCATTCACCAAGAACCCATTTCTATATTGACTGCGAAAGATGCACGACCCGAAGAACTTTTGGTCCACAGCATTGGAATATATACCAAAAAGAATTCAGGACGCGCTCATGTCAATCTTTGGATTGGCGGCCATACTCGGAATTGTTCTACCAACCTGGAAGTTTTGCTGCAAATCCGGAAAAGCAACATTTACGATCTTCAACAAATGTTTCAATCGGCGAGAACAAAGGGGACCTGAAATTGCATTAAGTCTAACAGGATCACCAAGGGAATCAGAAGAATCCATAGAGATGCAACATCCGAAGGCCAATCTAAGGTTACAATATCCTTAGATATGTCTGAAAGAGGGACGTGTTATCCATGAACCAGACGAGGTCATGCGCCAGACGCAAAATCAGCGAATTTGGCCAGACAACGGTTTAGCTGCTCGCGACACCTGAGCAACAACACATAAATGCAACATCAACAATAAATATGAATAAATACGAGTGCCCAACAAGTTCTCGTTGGAATATTGTTCAAACAGTTCACCTCCAGTTCACCTCATTTAACTAATAAAATCTATTTTATATTCTTATACAAAATAGTGTGTCTGTTTCATTAATCATACAAAAGTGTGTGCTTATTTAGGAAGAACATTTCGGTTATTAATTCATCTATCTGTATCTCATATAAAGAGTGCGTGTGTGCTTCATTGGAAAACTATCATCCGTGTTTCTTCATACTGTCCAGCGGAAATACCAGGAGGAAGAACCCCCCTCATCTCAAACTGGCCTGAGGACAAACTCCTCTTAAGTATACATAGTTTTTTTGTTTGTGTACTTTCAAAACGAGGCATAACAATAGCATTTATGCAACTGAAGTCCGCTATCAATAAACAACCGATCCTGGTACTTTTCGATGCCATGAAAGAACATGAAGTGCACACAGATGCCAGTTCTGTGAGACTAAGAGGGGTTCGATTGCAAGGAAGGTGAGGATCCTAAACCAGTTTTTTTATTACAGTAGAAAATGTTCTGAAACAGAAAGTAAAAACTCCAGTCATGAATTGGAGGTGCTGGTGGTTGTGGAGACACTAAGAAGGTTTCGAAAATATTTGCTGGGAACACGATTTCGAGTTATCACGGATTGCAACGCCATTGCTACAACACGATCTACGTCACTGTTAATACCACTTCTTGAGCGGTGGTGGCTCAAGCTGCAAGAATTTGATTTTCCCGCGAATGAGGCGATATGTTTAATCATACATCGCCGCGTGTCCTGAATGCTGCCGGAATAAAATCAAAAGTGGTAAGCCGGCGAGTCAACTCGATGTGATGGATGTTTTGCCGATACCATTTCGGTATTTAAACATGGACCATCACGATTTCGAGTTATCACGGATTGCAACGCCATTGCTACAACACGATCTACGTCACTGTTAATACCACTTCTTGAGCGGTGGTGGCTCAAGCTGCAAGAATTTGATTTTCCCGCGAATGAGGCGATATGTTTAATCATACATCGCCGCGTGTCCTGAATGCTGCCGGAATAAAATCAAAAGTGGTAAGCCGGCGAGTCAACTCGATGTGATGGATGTTTTGCCGATACCATTTCGGTATTTAAACATGGACCATCTAGGGCCCTTCCCGAAAAGTAAGAAAGGTAATCTTCACATAATTACTTTGGTTTGTGCTTTCACCAAGTTCACCGTGCTAAGAGCGGTTCGTTCAACCAAGTCAACACCGTCATTACAATGTTGCAAGAAGTCATGTCGATATTTGGGCAACCGTTGCAAATTACGAGAGATCGAGGCTCCGCTTTCACATCAAAGGAGTTCGAGGGTTTTACAGCAAGATATGGTATCCAACACATTAACACGGCTGTGAGGACTCGGAGGGCAAGCCGAACTTGTCAACAAGGTCATATTGAGTGCACATTGACGAACATTCAATGGAGCATTAATTCTCAAATCAACGCAACCACTAAGTTCTCGCCCAACGAGTTAGTGTTCAACTTCAATGTGAAAGATGTCAGCCACAATCGGATAATACAAGCATTAGACGCGGAGCAGGTAGATAGTGACGAAGTCAAGACGAGAAGACATCAAGCTGGAGAAAATATTTCGGAGGAGAGGCGTAAATGGAAAATACGATACGACAGAAAACATGAAGCTCCGTACCAATACAACGAGGGCGATTTGATTGTGATGGATTACATGTCACAACCTACTGGCGAATCACACAAACTCGATCCAGTTTTTAAAGGGCCATACATAATTACAAAGATATTATCCCATAACGCAAAACCGTCGTCACTATAACAACATTCTTTCGAGCGACCATATGAAGCCCTAGTGTTGCCCGAGTCCTGATATAGACAACATAGATAAACCAGATTCGTCCAGTAAGGAGTGTCAGGAGAGGCCGGGCTGTCAACGTCACAAGGACAGAAAAGGGTAGTTGGTGCGCACACGGACACGGATACATTTAGCTTCATACTTTTTATATAATACCTATCTTTTGAATTCCTTTTTCTATTATATGTAAATTGTTCCTTTTTTTATTCATGTTCATTATTAACTTGTGTGTTTAATAATATTTTGCGTTTTACTAAAATAGATTCTGTGTACTATAAAAAAGCTATCTTTGACAAACAGAAGTTGACGGAAACCCCAAATTTTGGCATTATATGACCCGAGAAGCGAAACAGAATTGCATTATGATGCAAGTGCGATAGGGTTAGTAGCTTTTTTATTGCAAAAAAGAAAAATGGTAGAATGCATCCCATTTTTTATTTCTCAAAAAGGACGACAGACGCAGAATCAAGGTACCATAGCTTTGAGCTAGAAACATTAACCATAGTTGGTGCAGTACAACGTATTAATCTCCAAATAATAATTTAAAATAGTTACAACTTTAACGATGACCCTCATTAAGAAAGAGCTTAACCCTAGGATTGCAAGGTGGGCACTCGAGTAACAGAACTATGATTATGTACTCGAACATAGAGCTGGTTCTCGGTTGTAACACGTTGATGCACTAAGATTTTTTGCCCCACCAAGATTTAAGTTCTAGAAAGAAATATTTTTTTGAAGCAAATTGTTGAAGCTAAAAGAAACACTATTGCAATCCGAGCATCCGTGGTACGAAATGCGTGACGGAATAATATACAGAAAGAAAAATGATGGATCAGTTTCATTTTGTGTTCCGGAGAGTATGGAAGATCACATATTGTACAAATACCACGATGCAATCGGACATGTAGGCACTGATAAAACGATCGACTTAATATCTAAAAGCTATTGCTTTGCAAAAATGAGAGAAAAGATAGATAGACATATAAAAAACTATCTCAAATGCATAGTTTCTTAGGCTAAGCACGGTAAAGAAGAAGGGTTTCTTCATAATATATGTACAGGAAGTGTCCCATTCGAAACAGTTCACATAGACCGCTATGGACCTATAGATCATCAAGGATCAAGGACAGCAAAAAAACATATAATAGTTGTAATATATAGATACTGGGACAAAGTGTTGCAAACAGTCGAACAGGCGTTAAACAATACTAAACACCGAACGATAGGACAGCACCCTAGATTCATGTTATTTGGCGTTAACCAAAAGGAAAGGTAATAGATAACATCAAAGAAAAATTGACTGAAATAGGACAAAATAATATACGTTGCGATCAGGACGAAGTAAGAAAAATGGCAGTTTTACAACAAAAACGAACACAAGAATATCACAAATAGTATGTCGATAAAAAGTGCAAGGAACCGACAAAATACAATACGGGGGATTATGTAGTAGTAATCAATTTTTGACTCACACCCGGGAGCGTCTAAGAAGTTGATACCAAAATATAGATGATAGTACGAAGTAGCTAAAGTTTTTACGAAATGATCATTACGTGCTTAAAGACGTGGACTATTTTCAGCTGTCTCGCCTGCCGTACCAAGGAGTATGGGCTGTTGGAAACATGCGTCCCTGGTTCGGGAGAGGTCGACGCGCCAAACTAAGGATACGAGTAGATAATTAACAAGATCAGCAGATCTTTCTTTTGTTCAGGACGGCCGAGTTGTAGTAGTATACATATAATACACAGATGTTTGTCTTATAATGTAAAAAGATATATCATTAAAAATTTGACAATCTTAAGCAAAGGACGTGTTTCTCTAAACATAAGCAACACTTTAGATAAGTGTATTTAGGCTGTCTAAAACCTATGCAATATCAATGTATTCAAATACGAAGTTGTAGTTGAAAATAAGCGTTATGTATAAATCAAGCTAGCAGCCTTATAAATCTTTTAACTGAAAATCATAGATGTATTTATAATTTTAACTTAAATCAAAATTTAACTATTTAACTTTAATAATACTACGTATAACTATATTTAAGTGAAACCCAATATTCATCTTATTTCTTTTCTATTTTTCCAAATAAACTGTCCTTATCGATAGAAAATCCTGCTAGGTAGTGCCGGAAAATATTACTATTAATTGTGTAATTTATTACCTGTTTATAAAATTATAATAATTATAATAAGCATTAAAATGGGACCCGTATTAGGATATATTATCTTATTTCTAAAATGTACTGAGTTGACAATTCACGTGAGTATCTTTGGCTCTTCAAACTCATTCCTCTTAACATAATAAATGTGTACATTACAGGTCTTCATGATCTGGACTTTTCATCTAGCAGACTTTTTTCATCTTCCACAGCAGCCAATCGTTATAATGAGTGTTCCCGTTCTTGCAACTGCTAATATACTGTTGGAAATTAATCTTTTTACCTGCTTTATTGTCGAATAAAGGTTAGTTTCCTCCGTTTGTTTGAATAGGTACGCATAATTAAGTGACATCCATTTCCTTACAGTGATTGTAAATTCCTAGTGAAGAATAGGGCATAAAATTTTAATTTAAAAGTAAGATTAAAATTATACTCACAGTTTGAATGAATCAATTGTTCAATTGCGAATCTTCGGCAAAGCATTTCATTTTTCTTATATATCATCGAGTTTATCCACATATAGGCAGCGTTAAAAGGAAATCCTGTCAATAAAATTTGAAAAAGTTTAAACAGAATTTTTGTGCATTCAATTAAAAATTATGGTAATATGTATTACTATTGCAGAACAATCATCAACAATCATTTATACGACAAAATCAACAAGAGTATGACACTTGGCAAATAGTATTCAAATGAATAAGAAGTGCAATTAAGTTGATTTTATATGGTCAAATTTCGTCAGCCATGAGAATCCAAGAGTACATTGTTGAAATCATATCAGCTTTCGAGTAAGTTTTCGCTCTTTTTGCTATCAACATTTTGTAACTTGACCGTGTGAGAGCGTGGTAGGATTACTTTCGATAAATGGAGGCATTTTATTCGATGAAATTTGACAGAATATTCAATGAATTTGTACTTACTTGAAATTGCTTTTGCTTATATTTGATTCCAATTTTTTCATTTTCTTCTTTGAATGTTAAACACTAGTAAGATCGAGAACAATATGTAAGTGTTTCATATTGAAACTGCGTTTTACAAAGCTGAATCCGAATCGAAACCCGAGCAATACATTATGTAGGAATGTATACCTATGTACTTATTTTATAAACGATGTCATTTGCTTACAGTGGCACATTCAGACTTGGTAATTAAATGCAATGTTTTTCGTGAAAGCGACAGTTTCCATCTGCAAAGAGATTTATAGTAAATAAGATATACATATGTACATGTTGTTTACATTTGCAGCACTACTAATTTATTATATTTGTTAATTTCTAACTTCATGCCACAATTTAACTAAATAACAAATTCAGTGTTGAATCGTTTGTGGTTAATAATATGTAGCCAAAGAATTCCGAACTGCATACAAGAACGTCAAGGATATTTGATCGTATTCAGATCGCATCGAGTTACACGCTCAAAATAAATTTTACAACTAAACAAAATATATGTGCTATTTAAATAGAATTAACGGCGAAATGAGCGAGCACTGTGAAGAATAAAATGTTGATGTAGCAATACTTACTCAAATTACTAATTAAGCGAATCCTTTAAATTTGACACCGTTTTTATGGTGTTTTGCAACAGTTAATAATGGACTGTGTACTGTGACTCTATCGATGTTGATCTTGGCTTGTTAGAAAATACGACTTATCTTCATTTGTCGAACACACGTACATTTGATTAGATTTTAGAACATTGCATTGTATCTAGTGGTTTGTCTTCTGAAGAAGAGAGAATACATGGCTATCCACGTCTCTTTTACTGTGTCTTAGTCTACCAGTGCGTAAAAATAAATCCAATACACTTGTCCACATCTTCAACCCCTATTCTATAGGGTTATTAACAGTATAACATTTTTATGCAATTTCTTCATCTTTCTGCGGTATTCTGCATTAGTAGCAGGAGACGTTCTCCAAAATGCATTTATGTACTTGATCAACTCTTTACTTAGTTAAATTACATGAACAAATTCAAGGGCTATCAAAATGCCATATCAATGCAACGTTTTCAACTGTTGGAAATGTTGAGGCACGGAATAACCTGCAACAGGTGCAACTGATTCTAGTACTATACCGGCAACTCACCAACATTCATCCAACAGCAGTTACTGGTATCAATAACATTCGCTGCAATATAAATCATAATGACTTATCCGAAGTTCCACTGGAAACCAGAAGCTATTCCACGATTTTAACGATGCACAAAGCTTTTAAATTCTCTGTCGCTTATTATTGTTTTAAGCTCAACTTGTGCTTTTACACTAATCATATCATCTGATTAATTTTTAATTTACACGATTAACTTTTTCGTGACACATACTCTGGAACCAGTGAGTGGTGCTAAAGCCTGAATGATACCCATTTTTTCATATTTTAAATTCGATTTGTTTTTTCGGAATGCTTTAATTTCTTTTTCACTAAAGGTAAAGATGGCTTATCAAAATTTTTTTCTAAAGTCACCTACTCGAATTTGCAACTCTCGAAACATTTTCTCCACAACTATCGGTTGCACAAGAGCATGTAGAAACATCAAGGAGTTACCAGTTGCATCTGCATATATTCCTCCTCCAAGAATTTGTTGTGAGATATTGTTTGTATAAATACGGAAGTTATAGCAGCCCATTTTGATGGTCGTTCTAAGACGGATTTTGACACTTAAAGTAGGATATACGGTGGATTGTAGAATTGTCACGATGTATCATAATCTGTTCGAGTTAGCCAAAGTTTCGACTTAGGGCGAGATTCGACTTAGGGAGAGTCTACTGTACTTACATCCCTTGGATAAGTTATAGCGTTTATATTGCACAAACCGGTGTACCGTAAACAAAAAACAAACGAACTCACCGAGACTATCCATGTCAAAAAAAGGTTTTAGACAAGGCGACGCAATTTCAAAACAATTAACTATTACTTGCACAAATAATCGTCTCAGTTTGCAAGAATTCAAAGTGAGAAATGAGTAGCTCTACCTAAAACTTTGTGCTAGGGCTCACGATATTACGGTCTGTGAAAGTTCAACCTTACACATATAGTAATTCTACTAAAAAACTTCTACTAAAAATGTCAAAGATCTATAGGATCTAATGTCTTCCAAAAATACCTCAGGTTGGTTTCAGAGATTGCAAATACACTTCGTTAATAAGGGGTATTGGCATTAAAACAACACAGTGTCAATAGCCTTATCTACGAACCACAACTTCTACCTCATCCCAGTTTCAGCACAGGACCCAAATCGTTCCCGCGCTGTAGTTTCATCCGGTAGGATGTGAGGATAACTAAGAATTTATTGGATTTATTCAATACTAAGAATTTATTGGATTTATTCAATAGTGGATTGCACACGCAACGTATGTCATTAGGCACTTCTTTGCAATTCGGCAACTACGATTTTTCTGGATTCCAAACCCAATGTACGCAACGCTCCAATGTGAAACATTCCTCGTCTCGGCTGCGCTGCAATATCCTGTCCATATATGAATTGTAAAAGAGAGGTGACAGGACGCACCCACGGTAAAAAGAAAGACTTCACATCATTTTCAGTTTCCCTTATTAACGATTTTATAATATAGGTTGTATCAAATTTATTTTCTTTTATCCGTCGTGTTTTTCTTATAAGTGCGTTTCTTATAATACGTCATTTATAATACATATAATAATAATAATATAATATTGATGGCCCTACAACCCGTACAGGGTTAGGCCATAGCTTCTCAGCAACCACTGATGTTGTTCGTGGTATATGTTATCTTACGAGTGGAAGTGACCTGCAGTCTTATGCCGACTCCGAATGGGCAAGTTTGAGAGGCTTTTTCTAGACAGTTATTACTCTTTGAGCATTGTCACTGATTCGAAAGAGGTGGGACCGTCAAAAAGAATTGTTTGTTCGTACCGGCCGGGAATCTGACTCAGGCAGTAAGGTTAAGTTGCGTAGGGGTCGACGCCCATACCCTCAAAGCCACGGCCACCATACATCCGTAATATCCGTGTAATATTTTCCCAGCAAAATCAAAACATCCGAATAACGGAATTTCGAATAACGGAATTTCATCGGAATCAACCGAAGAACACAAACAATTCAATTTAATCAAATTCAGCAGCTCTTGCAAACCACGACGAGAAATCTCCCATTCAATATTGCAAATATCAGATTTAATATGCATATTTCCTAATTAAGCTAGTGTTAATAGTGCTTGAGGTCAGACCCAAATAAAAGAACATCTCTTCAAGAAAAATTATGCTTTTCTTAAACTTAAAACAATAAAAGTTTTAAATTACATTGCCAGGTCAAGGTCATCTCCAAGTACAGTCCAGTGCGAGTCATAACCGCAGTTGAATACCTCAGTGTCAAATTCCATCCATCGTTAAGTGTCATCGTAGTCACATGAATATGAGCTATTTCCTCATAAAAGCCAAAGTTATTTTTCTTATCATGGAAGAGGGAGACATACGCAGACTTCAACACCAAGAAAATGGATGCAATACGTTTACTATTCATCGTCGCTGGCTTGTGTGGATTTGGATATTTGTTAGGCTGGCTGATCAAGGCTTTGACATGGTACAGAGTGCTCAGCATACTCAATGTGTGGGATTATATGGGTTAATGTGCTTTGGGACTGGGAAGAGTAGTTCTGTCCTCTGTCGGAAATAGTTGTCTTACCAATTTGAACAAATAAAATGTTATTTTTTTATTGTTATTTAAATAAAAAATAAAATAATTCTTTTGAATTCTACAGGTTTTATAAAATTGTTGTAAAAATGTAATTTGTGATATCGATTTGGTGATTTGTTATAAATCTTACATAACTAAGAATAAATAAATAAAACATCATAATGTATTTTATTGTAACTATTAATTATTTTAGTTTCGCCGCACTGCGGTCGATTTAGTACAACGTAGCTGGGCATAAGTCAAAAAATATTTTTTTTCTATTAGAAACAATACTGGTTGGCTACAAGTCAAATGACTAAATACCAAGAAACAAAACAAAAATATTTTTAATTTTCTTACTTTAGCAATGGGAAGCATCTCAATTCAAGCTTGCCTTTCGCGGATAAAACAAATATGGGCAACCAGAACAACAAATTTTATTGAAAAAATAAACTTCATATTTGTATATTTTCATACATACATGCATAAAGAGTTAGTTTTCTTTTGATTTTGGGACTTACATTTCACAGAAATTGTCAAAGTAACGTGCAGTCTTATATTTCCAGAAGACACGATAGATGTAAAATCAATGGGGTTAGGTAGGTATATTGGGTGCCCTGATGGCAACTGGCAGGAGTTGTGTCGTTCCGGACTTGCTGGAACTATGTACCTGTCGGAAACATTTCTCATCGTTCCGTAAACTCAACCTAAACGTGTTGTACATACTCGATACTTTAAATTCGATACAAGTAAAATTAGCATCCATTCTTGTTCAGCTTCGGCGATATAGCCCCTTGTGTGGCTGCAGTGTTCAGGCTGAGCCATTGAGTACTGACTCTATCCAGGGCCTCGTCTTATATTTTCTTCTTAGAAGAGTTTGACGTATGAGCGTAGGGGATTGCCAGGGCTTTTCCCGGCTCCGAGCCCTGCTTCGCGAGACTGCCTGCTCTTTCATTACTTTTGATTTCAGTCTATCGCAGTACCCAACAGAGGGCACCGGATACATCGTTGAGCTCGATTACAGAATGTCCGATAGTATGGCTTTTATTACCGCTTGGCTATCAGGAAAGATGGTGAACGATTCGCTCACCGGTAACGTCTTGATGTACCAGTGTCAAAATGTCCAAAATGTGTTAGTAGGGGCAGGGAGTTAAGATTGGTAAGCATCAGTAATAGTAAGGGAACTTACAACGCTGACTGATCAATAACTTATATGTATGTACTTAATGCAGAGCACAGACTATCAACAGTTTCGGCAGAGACAATTTCGAGTCCGAGACTGTATGTCCCTAGGCCAAATGCACGAAAACATACATCACCAAAGGTGTTTAGAAGTCATATGTAGGTCACTACGAATCGCAACCTGTAACAAACTCTGGCACTTCATTTATATGGAGTTTTTCCATTCGCAGAGAGCAATGGATAAAATTTGAGCAAACAGACACTTCATCGCGTATTTTTTGGTCTTGAATTTGTAGATTGCGCTTACCTCTCTTGTTTATTGCGAGCTCAGTTTGACAGTTCGCAAATAGAATGATTGATTCGTGGAGAAAATATTTAAAATCGTTAATAAGCATACTACTGATTATTGTTGAGATTTTAGTCGACAATTCAATCCGCATCTTTTTGCATTCCAGCAATAAAAATATGAAACTGTTAATTTCTGATAGTTCGCGTTCGGCAATTCACGGCTCAAATGACTGACACGGAATATCGTATGGTACCATGTAAACCACCCCAAGATTTCTGATACAGAATTTCTGACGTAGAATATTTTTCTACGACTTGTAAGACTTGGCATCACTGATATTCTACATTTTCAAACAAATCACAAACGTTCAGCTGCATCGGCAGTTTGTTGATTTCTGTACATATGTATGGTTTCGTTTGACCGGTGTTGGAGTGGGTTCATAGCTTGTTCTTTATAGATGTGCTATACCGAAAGTCCTTAGATGAAAATTGCCTTTCCGCAATTACAAATGTGACTATGGATGGTGTTTGGCAGTGAATCTGTGAATGTAATTATTTCTGCAAAAAGGAATCAACGCAATCAACAGTTCTGAAAGGAGTAAAACTACGGAAAAAAAATGTGTTTATGCGAAGAAAGTAGAAAAAACTGGAAAACGAGGCATGGCCAGAAATCAACTAATCAAAGACCTAATAGTTGATTTCTAGGCAAATATTCAGCGTAACAAACGTGGAATCAAGAACTCAACTAAGTTCCAAAACAAATAAGGTAATGTAAGGAAGATTTCTACATATTCGATTAACTTTACAATAATTTGCATATTTTAATAGATCTCCAATAATACTGGTATCTTAAGGACAACGTTTATTACCTATATATGTGTTTTCACCAAACAAAGGAAAAAACTTACCACAAAAAATACTTCATCATTATAGAAGCACTTTAAGAAATGCATAGACATGGCTACAAACATATGTATACATATTGCTCAACGTTCTGGATATTTCATAGTTACATACGTACTTATCCAACAATAGATCCGTCATATAAACGCACATATAAAGAGAGATATTGGAGTGAAACGTGATAAGTTACCATTTGACACTCATTGCTGGATTACGTACGAATAAGCATTCCCTAAGCAGTAGAAACGTATGATGTTATTCTGAAATGGCCTATAGGGATCTCAAGACATCTTTTTAAAAGAAAGGAAATTAATGTGAGTAACTATATGTGCATATATGTGGTTTTGTAGCTTGCTTTAATTAAAGTCAGAAATCCTTTTGTGAATCGGGCAAATGGAACTGAAATTGTACACATAGATAGTACGTATGTATATATGGTACAGATATTACAAAACTGAAGGGAATTAGAAAACATTCGTTATAATTTGGGCTTTGCTTCTACGGCAACCACTCGTGCTGTGCGTGGTATTGTTCTCTCACGAAAGGAATGTACCTACAGTTTTTTTTTCTAGACTGGTTTGTGGTGGCCAGTGGGGTAGTGAAAATTATCGTTGGCGTACCGGGAATCGAACCTAGGTACGGTAGGTTCAAGAGGCGCAGACCCACAACGCTACGTCAGCCACTACGCTGGAATTCTTTCGATGCTCTACGTGTATTTCAATACCACATCATTACTCAATAAACTATATTGTTTTATTTTAACAATGATATGCATTGAAAATACAATATACTACCTTTATTTCTAGATCAGAGCTACGGGCGCTTGGTAAAAACGGATACCTTTCATAATCTAATAAATTGACGCCCTTAAATGGTAAGTTCAATATTATATCACAAATCACATCTTAGTAATACTTATACTATTCCTCATACAGGTTTCCCGGCGTTGGCTGCATATGAATAATTGATTACTGACTTGCAAGAAATCAAAATACTGAAATTTCGATTTAAAAGGATTCTGCTAGTAATCAAGGTGAAACTAATGGGACAGTGCTATAAAGACAAGTGTATAAAGAAAGACTTGTGTTCAGTATGTACAATATTTCGTTATTTTACCGTATCAATGTTCCTCAAAAGACTAGCCGTGGCTGATTAAACAAACAAATTTAGACATAAAAAATATATTTTTAAGTTGCTTAAAGCACCTACGTATAATTTATTATCATAAATCTAAGTTAGATGCACATATAGCAGTCGGTCCACAAGTTCCATGGACGAATTTACCTTACCATATACGAAATCTTGATATATGCGATAAACGAAATTGTTATTTTATATTAGGAAGTGATTGCGTATAATAGGAACTAGCTGTAAAGGAATGTAGCTCACGAACAATTTATTTCATAAAACTGTTTTGGATTTATAAGAATATAAATATGATGTCTTTTGGTTATTTTCAAAAGCAGCAGGAGGAAGTCGATGAAAAAAAAATATCGGTATCGCTTTGATACCTGAAGTTTCCGATGTAAATACTGGTGAATCGTTCAAATCTGTATTATTTATTTATGGATCTGATTCGAATATATCTATGGTCACAAACCATAACTATAACATCTTTACCGATGAGTTTGTATAAACGCTTTCATTGCGTTATCTGTTGGCTGCCTTTTGGCTGTTCTTATTTGCTTGTTCAGCTTTTTGGATATCTTCGATCGATCACGAATGCATTGCATCCGTACATATGTAATAAATACGCATGGTGTTGTTACCTAAACTTAACTTTCTTTTCATAGGCGTCCAGATTATATACTGGGTCTATATAGTTTTCATTTAAATACTTTAGTGAGTTTGGATTCTTAGCAAATACTAACTCAAATACGCAGGCATAGTGTACAGCCGATGGAGTAGTGTTATAACAATATGCGAAGTATTGTAACCATTCATCCCAATCGTTTCTTTGTACCGATATGTAAGACCGTAAATATTCATAAAACGTTCTATGGGTACGTTCTAAAGTGCCTAAGGTCTGGTGATGATACGCTGTTATTTCCTTGCCTATCGGTAGTATAGACCAAAGTTCAGTTAAAATCTGATTTTTATATTCGGTTCCCATGTCTGTTATAATTTTCTTCATAGGACACATAAACTCTTCAACAATAGCTTTTGCTACTGTCTTTCCACTCTTATTTGGGATCGTTATTGCTACAAAACGCGTTGTTAAATCACATGCCATAGTTACCCCATATTCATAATTTTTCTCTGTTAATTGTAGTGGACCAATGGTTGTTGTGGGTGTTATTGCCTTTGGTTTTTTAGTTTTGGTCAGATTTTTATTGAGTTGAGTTTGATATCCTTTGTCATGTTACGCCAACAATAGTTACGTCTAATTTTATTTAATAACCTTGTAATTCCTGGGTGGCCTGCCCAGACTTAATTATCGTTGTATTTTTTCATGATAATTTTTTTTCTTCATTAGTATATATCGTTATCACTTTGGGCGTTAGCGTTATAATTTAATTTTACTTAGTAATTTGTTGCCCATTTCTTTAAAATCTCCTTATAAAAATTCAGACGATAATGATGATTCCAAACCAACAGCTAGTAAATGGTGTTTTCATAGCAAACACAATAGTTTCTGCTGGATGTCCATATGTCCGTCTGATTATAGTAACTGAAAATGACGTCTTACTTAAAGACGTAGTAGTAGTTCAAACAGAAAGTCAGGCCGATTATGAAGTAGTGACTTCGAGTAGTGATAATTCCAGTCACAAAGAAGAGGTGCTACAAAAGTTAAACAAAAATTTTCCAGTTTTTGCTAAATTAAAACTAAATAAACTATGTTCCGATTTCGTAGATATTTTCGCGTTAGAAAATGATAAAATTTCAACAAATAACTTTTATAAACAAAAAGTACGGTTGAAAGACAATACATATGCTTTTAAAGCCTGAATATCTTCGGGAGTGGAAGTGTTTTTCTGATGCTGATTGTTAACCAATCGGACTTGTCCTCGTCGTTCTTGTTGAGGATCTTGATTTCTGCGTCCTCTGTTATGATTATACGATACGGTTGTAGTTTCCGCCTCTCATATATTTACCACGACCACGTTGGCAATTGGTGTTATTGCTCTTCTTGGTGAAATATAAAATTGGATTTGGTTGACCCGAATTTTCGGTACATGTATTGTCAAATTTAGCTACCGCGTCGTTCATGTTGGCGAATTGTCCACATTCCATGACAATTTTCACCTTTTCATTGGCTGCATTCCTTGTAATAGCGCTTACTGCAGTCTGAGTTGCCTCAGTTATATAAGCGTTCGTCAACGATTTGGCTAAGTCTTCGACCTCTCTGGCGTATGAATTGGCAAGTTTATTATTACGGCGTACATTCATAAGCTTTGCTCCACACTTCGACAGACTCGTCCTTTACTGATGCTTTTAATTTTGTTATTACATCCGCAATGTTCGCATTAGATATTAAAGTCCGTGCGGAACCCTTAGTCTCAACTAACTCGACTCTGAAATGTTCATGACTATCTTTTATTGAATCGACCAGACTCAGGAAGTCTAGAAAGCTTTGTAAGTTCTCCCTCTTTCCGTCAAAATCAGGTATTAATTTTGACGCGAGGCTGAGAAAGTCGACTGTCGTTTGAGGCATTTTGCCGAGGCTTTTGATATCGTCGGGCTTATCTGTGTCTTTCTCTTCCTCACAGTCGCTACTATCGGGAGAAATATCATTCGTGCTTAGTTCGGTTTCTAACGTGAGTGGTATCTTTAAATTAATCCTACGCCTACCAAAAATGTTTAATAGCTTATCTCTGGGATTCCAGAATAAATTTTGTGCTTCTGCCTTGTGTTGGCTTGTGAGTCTACTATAATTTACGTGTAGTATTCTTCTTACATTGTTGAAATTATCTACCAACACAAGGACATGCTTTTCTACAGTTTCTATCTTTATTTCTGAAGTTTTATTTAAACATTTGTATGACTTCTCAAAGTCGATTTTATATTCGTGAATTTTTATCAAAATTTCGGACCATTTTTGGTCGCTAGGTCAGCGTTTCGCTGTTCGTGGGTTAGTGGGAACGTTGTTGATGCCGTGAGGTGACCACGTGAAACATGTGAGGAGGAGGGAAACATTTTGGGACTTAACTTATACACACAATGTCTGAATGAACGGATTTAACATCAAAGAATCACTCTCAACGGTCAACTAAATATATATAATAATACCGAATAGCCATTTAATATAAAACGTATTAATAATTTTTTTTTGTGGCAATGCGCCACGTCAAGCCATCTCCTTTGAAAAACTACTAAGTAGTAAGTAGTAAAACTGTGCTCCAATTTGCCTCTCCGATCTAGATTCTTTTCACTGATCAGTATCAGCTCTGGACTTTGACCGTCCAATAATCTATAGACCTCGTTTTTTCGATCGATACCTGTCAATGGATTTACATTTACAGCAAGGATCTTGTAAGAAATCTCCGTCTGCGCAGCCATTAGGATTGGTGACGTGATTGGTTCGGCAGGAGCGCCAGAATTTATCATGCATATGTCACTTGAGGGGTGTCGTTTATGACTGTCCCGAGTGGATTTTCCACTGGGGGGCTGCTTCTGCAGTCCTATTTTTGTTTTCCGCTCTTGGAACTTAGGACAACCTTGATAGCTAGCGGTGTGCCCCGCGTTCCCGCTGAGTACGTACTTGAATTGACTTTTGTCAGTCTCCTCCTTTCTCTCTTGCGGGGAATCCGCCGCCTTATGGTTTTCTCTACACTTCACGCATCGAGGCTGCATTTGGCAGTTCGACGCGACGTGTCCAAACCTTTGGCAGCGAGTACAATAGAGAATGCCGAGGATATATTTTCCCAGGTGCAATATATGTAGGTAATTAAGAGCTGGATTTTCTTTAGATTGCCCGTTTTGCTTGTGAGCGATAGCTGTACAATGTAAAAGCGTAATTTCCTCCCTCCTCTCTTTGCCTTCGCTGTGGTGAAAGGCTTGACCCCGACATCTCGACACCGTCACACGATCTTAGAACTGAACTAAATCTAACATGTTAACAAATCAATTCATTTGGTTCTCTGTCATTTTTGTAATTCATCAATACGTGTACATCAAGACTTTGAGAACAGCGCTACCGTTTGTTTCCCATGTCGCATAGTGCATATCATATTTCATATGGCTACTGCAGAAATTTGAAAAGTTCTGTCTTTGTGAGATACGTAAGTATCGTTTGACATTTTTCGATTTCTGGGGTGTGGGAAAATAACTCCAACCTCGAAATCTTTAAGTACTCTTTGATTTTATTATAATGTTCCACCGTATCGCAGTGGATTGAATATTTTTGAAATCTTTTATTTTTTTAATAATAAAAGTACAACTACCTATGACCTCGTTATATATGTACCTTAGCATTCGGTTCTACATTTGCCTTGTAGGTATGTGTATTTTAGTTAATACTTAGGAGTACATCTTCCTTCACTAGATTAAACAATCAATAAAAACACGAAAATTTTTATATTGGGAACATTCAGAAAAAAAGACCCACTGCCACTTTATTGCGTCACAAATATAAACTTTTCCTCCTTCACATTCAGAGTTAGACTCCGAGCTCTTCGTTACATAATTATTTTCTACTCTACCCTTCGTTAAGTCTTTTCAAAAAGCCTCTCACACCATCACAAACCAAATTAATGACTGCTGAGTTACATACTCATGCAGTTCGATACAGTACCGGCGAAAACCTACGGTTTTCCACCCTTTCGCAATTTTTTAGGGGAACATATTTTCCTTATCATTTGAGTATAGACAAAACAAAACAGTCATAATATAATACTAAATACTTAGTCTAGCTCTTCAATTGGCAAAATACAGATCTTCTGTACCGGTCTTGTTAGCTGATCGGTTGCTGTCTGCAGGACTACATTCCTCACCAGTCTATCTTTGCTATGAATCACACAAATAATTAAGTATACGCCCCATTACCCAGGCTGATGGCACATGTGTTTCCTTCCGTAGACCTTCCGCTGTACCCAGCCATCTCTCAATTCTTACGTTCTCCAGGAATGTTATTTCCCTCCAAAATCTCTCCATCTCTCATTTATCTCTTCAGGCAACTCCTCATCCCATTTGGTGTTCAAGCGCCAAATGTCTTGAATGAGCATTTTTCCAAAAATCGTAACAGGTGCTATAAACCCATTAAGATCATAAAGTTCAACAACATTACCCACAATCAATCTTTTTGTCATCAAGTCTTCAGTCATTGATGTTTTCACCTCAAATGTGGACTGATCCCATTCATTTCAGGCTTAAGGTCGATGCCTTTTTCTCGCCTTCAAACAACACATATGCTTTAATAGCTTTTACAAGAAAGAAATATTCCTTCAAGATTGACTCCTTCTCTTCATAATTCATGTCCTTAACAAGAGCCTTGCAATTGGACTTCCACTTTCTAAGCTCGAAGCCTACACCCAACAACACATGATTGATTTGTTTTGACAATTCAATAGCTTTCTCTTCAGAATCGGCACCAGTAGTGCAGTCATCCATGTAGTAGTCTTCCATTATCGCGTTTGCAGCTTCTGGAAAATCTTTCTGTGCATCCCTCGCAAATTGTATTAACACTCGTACAGCATTGTGAGCTGACGAAGTCATACCGTTTGTGACTACGGTTAACCAGTTTTCTTTCAACCTTTCACTCGGATTTTCCCTACAAAATATTTTTTGCAGGTCTCAATGTCTTTCTGCAACCTTCACCATGCCAAACATCATCTTTATGTCTGCACTAATAGCAACTCGGTGTCTGCGAAAGCGCATCAGTATCTCATGTAAATCCTTCTTCAACTTCTCGCCGAAAATCTGTTCTTCATTAAGTAAGATACCCTTTACTGACTTGCAACTGGCGTCAAAGACGACTCTAAACTTCTTCGTAACTCAATGGTGTGGGATATGCTATACGGTTTTCTCTTTGGAATTGCCAACCACTGGCGTTATATGCCCTTTACTCTCATATTCTCTCATGAAGTCTAAATACTTTTGTTTAAGCTCAGGATCTGCTGCCAACTTCCTGTCTAATGCAACGAATCTGCGTTTAGCTACATACTCCGAGCTCCGAATGTCCTTCTCTGGTTCCTTCAAAGGAATCGTGACTATAAATCTCCCAAGCTTCTCCCGAGCATACGTGCTCACGAAGTTTCTTCTCTTCGATAGTGATTCATGTAGATAATCATTTGTCAAACACACGACATGGGATGTTTCCTCATACAGACCCCAATCGTTCACCTAATCCCTCTCATATTCCTTCTCGTCCATCCTTTCGCTATAGTCAAGAGGACCTTCCTTCCAGTATTCAGGGTCAGCTGATGGGCGACCTGATGGGCGCATTGGGGACAAATTGTGTGAAGGCTGCCAGTTTCCATCTCTTGGCAATATCCAAAATTCCTGTTCAATGAATTCTCTAGATCTAAATAAAGGATTGATCCGAAGGTAAGTTTTAATTTAATGTGCAGGGCCTCGCCTTCCATACTAACAACCTTTCGCGTTAACTGTTCTCTTGACAGATCTAGCTTTTGTTACAATCGATAACTCACCAGATTCCGTTGAGCACAATTATATAAAGGAGCCCTTATTTCCTTCCATCCATCTCAATTTTAACTTGTGATGTGGGCGTCAATGCGAATATAAATTAAACACGATTTCTTTTTCGTTTCCCTGTATGAGGGATTTTATTTATTAAAATTAAATTGCTGACGTTACTCAGCCCGAAGTCAACTAAAAACTAAACTTACTCTACTTAGTCTAATCGTTCGATGTCGTTGAACGATGACCTTGATGTTGTTCGGTCCCACGGTGGATGGTCGGCGACGCTCCCACGGTGGTGTCGGATTCCTTCGCTGCGTCTGGCATGGTCAGCTTAAAACGCTGAGCTAGCGTCTAGCTGTTCACACACTTTGTAACTTTGGGAGCGTGTTAATTTATATTTCCTTTCTCAAAATAAGAAGACGATAAATACTTTCTCTTTTTATTGTTAACAGAAGAAACCCCTTTCCCTCGCTTGAAGTCATTCCAGGATGGACTCCTCTCATCTTCTTCCGTCTCATTTTCCTTCTCATAACCTCCTCGCCTTCTCGTTTCTCTCCTGGATCTCTTCGCTGGTAGAGCCTCGAGTCAATCTTCCATCATCTTGTCGCCACCTGGACGTCGATTTCGTCGCTTACATTCCCTTTCTTGTACGGCATAGACCGTCGCTTCGACCTGCCGAAGCTCCTTCATCGGGCATAGTGCACTGTTGTGCTTCATCTGCCCTGGGCAGCGAGTACACGGCCCTTGAAAGCAATCCTTTAAGATATGCTCCGTCTTAAGGCAATTGGGACACAGCTGGTGCTCTTTCACGACTTCTTGCGTTGGCTTCAAAGTTACAGTGACCCTTTTGTCCAAGAAGCACAAAACTCCTTCGCAGTGGGTCGCTCGGAGGTACGGGACTTCTCCGACTTGCAAACTGTCTCCGGGTCCATTTTTTCGTGGATCACGTGGACAGTGATCATGTCCCACTGATCCGTATGAACGCCTTGGGCCGCTAGCTGACGCAACGTCTCATGAGTGATGGCCATCCTTTGCAGCTTTGGTGCCTTCGGGGTTCCCTGATGCATGGGAAGGCGAAAAAATTGTCGGAGCAATTCCCGACACGTTGCGTACGTCCGCTGGTATACCTCGTTCATCCTCTTCCACGCCTCACAATAATTCTTGTCGGTGAGTTACCACTCACCGAGCGTCTGCGACTTCTTGAGGTACGCGAACTTGTATGCTGGCGTTATCCGGTCGTTATCGTGTATCGCAGCAAGAAACTGATCCCGGACTCTTGGGGGAACCGTGCTCACCACAAGTAATGTCTGTAAACCTCGTGTGAGCATCCACAACAGCTTGCAGAATTATACTGAAGTGTTGCTTCCTGTTGTAGTGACTTTCCTTGCTAACAGTTGGGGCTTTAATCCTGATGTGGCTACAATCTATAGCCCCAATAACGCCTGGTATACGTTTCTTCTCCTCAAATTTTCTTTGAGTTTTCTCATCAGCAGCTCCTTGTGGCCATTTCATGGCCAATAGAATTTAGCCAAGTGCTCACACGTCGTACAGTTATCCATACAGACGATCTTGCTCCAAACAAACTACCAAGCTGCCTAAATGTCACGGTATTGCTTATGTACCAAATGTACATAAAAACCATCTTCCTTGGGCCCATCCTAGCTCTTCTTCCATGCGATGAGTCTGGCAAAAAGTTTGACTGGGAAAAGGTTGCTGAGAACAAAAAATGGAGAATTTGAATTTTTCTGTTCTATACTCATGCAGTTCGATAAATACTCCTTGTTTGAGCAAAAAGACTTCGCAGTTATCAATTGAATGCTATCTTAACTTACAATATGCACTCATATAAGCATATTGCCCAGACGAAAGCACCTTATACTTACACTGGCAATATCTTACGTTGGTTGGTAGATTTCTGACATTCTGAAGTAATAACCACGCATCAATGATATAGCTAAGTGCGACAAGCTCGTTTTGACCAATATATAGTAATGTACAAGTATACTGCAAATAATAGTATTTCATTTTTTATAATTAATATTATTGTGAAGAAAAGCGAACACATAAAGAGCGTGTCTTCCACTACACGGTATTAGGCAACCGTAACCATAGATAAACGGGATGGTGTCTCCTTATAAATAACATATATTCTGTAGATAATCTGTTTCGGGATTATTACTAACGGACTTAATTAGTATGCTATTTTGTATTATTCCTAAATACTGATTTTAAATCTCTAGAACCGAAATTTGTCAATTTGAAATTTAAGTTCGTCTTTTTTCAATGTTTCTAAAATGCAAAGACGTACTGAACAGAAGGATATCATCCATATGTAACAAGGTGGTTAAGTTGCTCACGTTATTTTTTATTATGTTATTATTTACGAACAGCCGAACGACAACTGAATTCCCAAAAACATACATCCCAGAAACAACTTCTACCAGCACACGGGAAGTAGACGTTTGGACGTGCTGGAATGTGCTTACGTTGCACGGATGCAGACGAGCGTCCATGTACATATGTTGCAGCATGATCTATCCATGTCCATGAAAAGATCATATTGAGGTGTCGTCTTGCTGCTGTGTGGAAGATGACTTCGCAACGTCGGAGAATGTGGCGATGTCACATTAGGTGTCATGTACACCTAATGCTGTGGGAGAGGTTGTGGTAAACTATATGTTACTATATGCAACTCATTTTTTTATGAACTCTCTTAGAATGGTATTCATTAGACGTTGGAAGGTCCAAGGTGCATTTTTAAGCCCGAATGGCTTTCGAACGTATTCGAAGTGACTGAAAGGAGTGGTAAAAGCTGTTTTTCTCTATCCTCGGGCTTAACTAAAATTTGGTAAAAACCTAGACCTTAGTCGATGGTCGAGAGATATTGCGACTTTCCCAATTTCTCTAATATTCCTTCAATATTAGTAATTGAAAATATGTCGCTCACAGTCACTTCGTTCGGCTTCTTTATCGGTTACTTTATCGATTTCTTCTGAATGGTCTGATGTGATCTAACTTTAGGTTATCAAGAATATGACCTGATTTGCTGAAGAGTCAATATTATGTATGTCAAATGAATAATCGCTATCGATGAATACTTCCCATTAATTTCAAGGTAGTTATGGTCCAAATTAATTGCTGCCTTCAAAGGAGATAAACCATTTTGTCCTATGATTGCATCGTATTTTCTACCATTCAGTCTACAACTTTCCATGTGAAACTACCAACCGTGTTGGGTTCTTTTGGTAGGAGTAACTATTTTATTCATTACCCTGCTGATTACATTAATAGTAGATGAATAAAATTGCAATATTTTTTGCAATTTATAATACAACACGTACTTACTTAAAAAAAAGAAAAACGGAATGAAATAAAACGCGTGCGCTTAGATCGGTGAATCGTTAACAAGTGGTTTATTTGGCTTGCTCTACAATATTTAACTTTCAATTTTGGTTGAATACCTGTTTTAAGGAAACTTCCCTTTTGCACTCCTCACAGTTGCAGTTTGGATGAACCATTTGTTCTCCTGGATGTTAAAGCTGTAACGTGTGGTGATGTATGTATGTAATTGCACGTCGCGAATTTGATTTTATTATTCACTTATTATTCACGTTCACAATTTCTATTTTTTTTTTTTTTTACACCGGTATGTATTTTTTCACTTTGCACTTTGCACTCTATGTAGATATACTTTTTGTTTAACTCTTTAAATGTTGGAACTCTTTTATTATTTAATTTTTAATCAAGTCCCTGCTCGGGCGCCATGAATAAAATTGCAATATTTTTTGCAATTTATAATACAACACGTACTTACTTAAAAAAAAGAAAAACGGAATGAAATAAAACGCGTGCGCTTAGATCGGTGAATCGTTAACAAGTGGTTTATTTGGCTTTGCGAATATTGTATACAGGTCATGTTTTTATTCGTTAAGTCATATAATAAAATATGGCCGCTTAGGCGCGCAATTCAAATCTTAGACCAATTCGCTCATTGGATAATTCACAATTACAATTATTATATATATTTTTTTTTAATTCATATTTTACTTATTTTTTTTTTTTTTTTTAAACATTCATCAAATTCAGCAATTATTTGTGCTGACGAAACAGTAGATGTGTTTAGATCAGACGATCCTCGTGAACATTTTCAAGTATACCAAGTCGAATAATCCTTGTACTCGAACCTATATCGATGAGACATTTTATTTTTTGATTTTCTATACTTTAATTAACTATGGGGAGTCTATGTTTCGAGGCCGGTTTTGAAAATTTACTTCGGTTTCTTGAACATTGCCGATTTCCATAGAGTCCTCTGTTATACTGTTATATGATCGCCAATTTGAATTGTGGGAAGATTTCGTTTGTGTACTATGGCAGTTTGAATTGTTTTCATGATTAGAACTAGTGATGGGAATTATCGAATGAATTGGACTATCGATAGTTAGAAACTGGTACAGTTATTAATCAGACTGACTTCAAATTCCTAAGGGACGATGCTATGCCATTACAAACAAATTATGCTGGCCTTAGCATTTAGTCGCCGCGCGTTTGTGTACCTTTATGGTACCCACGCGTATTTTGAAAAGAATGACATTTGTTGATGGTGGTCTTAAGAGAGACTTGTAGAGCGTTTGCGCTGGTTTTAATTTTTTCTTTTATTTTTAGTAAATATTTCTTTTTTACAAGGTGATGAAATTCAACAAGACTTGCAACGATTTGACGAAAGTAAAGAAACCTTCTAGGAAAGGCCTTAAAGTGTTACAATTATCTTTTCGCAATGCGAAACTTCCATTCTGCATTGCTCCTTTTATTGAAACCTCAGCAGAAGCAAGAATACAACTTTTACAATAAACACAATAATAAAACTTGTACAGTCTCTGCACAAAATAAACTAAAATTAAATAGGGTGTCTACTACAATATCAAAATAAATAGTGAAGTCAACGCATTCACCTTCCTTTGGGCTTCAATTATCAAAGTGATTTCATTGGGGTAACTAGTTGTTTGTTTCGGAGGTCAACATTCGCTCCTAGCTCTAATAGAATATCTGTCTCTGCAACTGTCGCTATACGTCGGTGGTTAACACATTTTGTTTGAAGTGCTTAGTTAACCCTTCCTTAAATTCTGCATAATTTGATGCACTGCTGGAACGTAGGAATACCACTGCTGTGCCTTTCAGAAGTCTTCGCATTGACATGTATTTGAAGTGGTCATCGCACCGGCTGGTGTGCATGACGCAATCGAAATCCTTCAGCCATTTTTCGACGGAATATGCATCGTCGCCACTGAATGATGGCACCAATCCCTCGACATCAAATATATTGAGTTTTTGTAGTTGATTTGTAGCACTTTCTTGCTCCAACATTTGTAGCTCTCGGAATCCGCTTCTTCTTCTGACGTACTAATAAGATGTCTTCATCGGTGCCTGCGTCTGTGTTAGCCACTTCTTGTTGGGAGTGTGTTGAGTGTGAGGTGTCGTTTGTTGGAAGGGCCTTCGGCTGAGATGGTTGGGTGATGAGTGAGGCGACTCCCGGCGTAAGATAATCGGGGAACGGAATATCGGAAGACGGAAGATAATCGGAAGAGGGAATATCTGAAGACGGAATATTCATATTACTCTTTTCCGAAGTAGGCTGGGTTCAATTTTTGCTCGAGCAACTTGGCTGGGGCTCCGCTTCTGGGACTCCGTACTGTTTTGTTTGTTCAGCGCGTGTTTACACCATTTTTTTTTTTGAGATTGTTTAAAATAAATTGTCCCGATTGTAAGTGTGGTAACCCCACATCTGAGATGTAATTTTCGTAGTGCAATATGCTTTGTATTGCGAACACAATCGCGTTTTCCAGATTATCTAGGACGTGCATGATTATATTTATAGCGGTGGTGATATGATCGAGAACAACATCGAAAAAATGATCTATGTCATTTTTGATGTTTAAAATTTTTTGAATCTTAGCGGCCAAGTTATTCGCCTTTTGCTTAACTAAGTTAATCGTTTTATTATAGTCTTGCATTATGTTAGTACTTAGCGATATCTGTTTATTAAGCACAGTTACTACCTGTTGCTGATATCTATTAAGAGTGTTAATTGCTTGGTCGTAATATTGCCCATCTTCAACATCAATCCCTCGCTTTTCTCATGTGAGAAAATAATGTCTTCATTTTGTCATTTCACACGTTTATTTGAAATTCTATGAGCTGAACAATGCTAATCGTTTTAGCAAATGGTTTTTTAGAAGAGTCTATGGTATCCTGTAAACTTTTATAATGTTGCGAAATCATTTCATTTTCATTCTGAATTGGTAACAGATCGAAATAATGAATAAAAGTATGGTACTTCCCTCGAATTCGTGCGTTTCCTATTTTAAAAGAAAGGATTCCGGGATTAGTTTCTATGTTAGCACAACTATTGCCAATTGATTACAATTATGAAAAAACACTGCTTTAAAAAAGACATCTCTGGTTGTCTTTAATTTTTCGTTGTTATCTGTTATTTTCTTTTATAACTCAATGCACTTATTTCTTTTTTTTTCACTTGAAATTAAATAGAATGTCAATATTTTAGGCATGGATTGTTCTAGTTCCTCAATCACACAATTCACTGTGTGTGATTTTGTTGATTATTTGATTTCCCACAATTCAGAAAGCTCGAATTATATGTTCTATGTCACCTCGATGAGTCTACCAATCCGGTATTGGAACTGTTTCTGCGATCTCAACTTGAGAATAAAACACTATATATGTGTGAGTTGTTAGAATGAACTGCTTTTATTCTGGTTCAACTATAACTGACTTCTCTTACTTCTACTTATTGACTAAATGTTTACCTCACCTGTTGCATATTCAGCAATTGGTTTGGTTCGCTCATAATTTATTGTATTTCAAGTGGGTTATCCACTTATTGTTTATGACATTTTGAGTTTTATTCTCGACTTATTGTTTATGCTATATTGAGTTGGGTCGACTAATTGTTTATGACTTTAGAGTGATTCTCTAATTTCATATTGATTTGTTTATTCAATTATTCGCTATTTATTTATTCAACTGAATATAGATTTGGTTCGTGGGATTATGTTGTCGTTGCGTTCTTAGGGATGATCATCGTGGTCAACGTCTATAATGTGATCTTCTGTGTTGTGGCCCCTAACTCGCGTCTCATATTACGCCAATAATATTATCCGTTATTGATCCAATGAACAAAAGATATTTTTTATTAACCGAAAACTTAAGTTACAATTCGTGGTCTTAGTTTTTTTGAACGGGGGAGCGAACTACGTATTACCCAACTTCGGCTACCGGTATATATTCCGAATCAAGCTTATTCAGCGATTAGTTTGAAGAACTGGTCGCATGTTCGTTGCAGACTATGTGTCAGCATGTTCCATTTATTGACCCACTTTGGTCGTATGCTTGTGCACCATTTATGCTTGTGCAGCATTTATTTGCATTCTTTTTATGAACTCGTCGATAGAGTCCGTTGCTGGGTGATACGTATCTCGCCTGTAAATTGGTCCCCGGACGAATATAACACTTATTAGACGATACTACACAACTCTATCTCACGGTTTTACGCGGCATTGAAGCCTGTATCTTTTTCGTACAGCTTCTATTAAACTTTTATCCACGATTTTCTTGGCGTCCTTCATATTTAAGGATATTTTCTTTTAATAATCGTAGTATTCAATTTTTAGCTCACCTAGCATAAAACTGCTACCCCATATTGTATGATGAACATTTGCGTCACATGACGATTTTTCGATTTAATGTGCCGCAACTTCGAATGCATTGTTGCATTTTGACAGTCTAAAGGACATTTCATTAGTTACTGACAAAGTTACAAAGATACATGAATAAATGTATTGATGTTGTCAGTACTACAAACTTAATTAACTGCAATGCGCTGAACGCATCTGTCCAATGGCTTTCGTAGAAGTGGGCAGCAGTGCTGAAATTCTCATTCTAAATCGATTGGGAAAGCTATGTTCCTGGCGTTACTGGCGATGTTGACAATATCGTCGTATAAAGGGCTACTGTGTTCCCATACTTATGTGATTGGCGATGCCCTACCCCTACTGTTTTTTTTTTATACTTTCTTGCACAGGTCGACTGACT
Source organism: Eristalis intricaria (assembly GCA_964034865.1). Lineage (NCBI taxonomy): Eukaryota > Metazoa > Arthropoda > Insecta > Diptera > Syrphidae > Eristalis > Eristalis intricaria. The sequence goes on from OZ035877.1 coordinate 27,394,942, forward strand.
GGCTCTTCGTTAATGTGCAGGCTATACTCATTCGGTCACCGGCACAATCATTTTTTGCATACAAATTAAACACGATTTCTTCTTCGTTTCCCTCTATGAGGGATTTTATTTATTAAAATTAAATTGCTGACGTTACTCAGCCCGAAGTCAACTAAAAACTAATCTTACTCTACTTATTCTAATCGTTCGATGTCGTTGAACGATGGCCTTGATGTTGTTCGGTCCCACGGTGGATGGTCGGCGACGCTCGGTGGTGTCGGATTCCTTCGCTGCGTCTGGCATGGTCGGCTTAAAACGCTGAGCTAGCGTCTAGCTGTTCACACACTTTGCAACCTTGGGAGCGTGTTAACTTACCCTCATTTTCATTTCCATCATTCTCTCGCTTCTTAGCATTTTCGTGAACAGTGCCACAGCTGTGGGAGACGCAAACATGCGACTTCGACCTTCCTAGGACTTCCGTACACTTTTGGTGATGTTTTCATACGTGTTTTAATCGAATACAGATACATTGGAATGCATTTCCCGACATTGGAATTTTCTCCTATTGGAATCGCCGAAAGAAAGAGCAAATTACCCTATCAGTCCGGCCACTTTCAGTTTGAGTGTACAAATATGCCGATCGCCGACAACTTGTTATTGACTTTGTGGATGTCTTGTCGACTACACTATTTATTAGAGGAAAGTCTTTTATTTTTAAGGTAAGTAATGCCAATACGATTTTGAAATTTTTAAAACGATTGCTTAATAACATATTTTGCCAGAGGGTAGCTGGTTACTGATGGGTTGTGATATATGCTAGTGGTATATCAACGTCGGTAATGGTGTGTATGAACTGCCACAACTTCTTATAAAAATTCATTGGACTATTTCTTCTTACTAAATGTTTTTATTGAGGAGAATTAAAAGTTTATTCTTAATGCACTTGCGTCTAACTCGTCACTACCTTTTCGAGTATCGTAGTTTCGAATGCATAGACTTCGCATCAATGTTTTGCTGTGGAAATCGCGCAAGCTACAAAATGCAATGTTAGTATATTGCTCGATTTTATTTTGTATCGTGTGACCACCAAACCGGGAAATGCGTAATGTTTGTTACTGTGCGCCGTTATGGAAGATCAAATTAAACACAGCTCACTCTTGAGAGGAATAATACTGTTTATTTAATTAACAAAACTAGATGGACTTGAAATGTCTTATGTTAAGCTTCTCATACCTTCAAATTATTTCTCAATGCAAACTGTGTATTATCGGTAAAATGATGAACGAATGCTGCGATCATGCATTATATAAAGTAAGGCTTTTTGTCTACTGGATGAAAAGGTTAAAGGGAATCGAACTGTGGTCAATAATCCAATTTAGGGTGAATACTTAAAGTAAACAGATTGGCTAAGCGGATGTATTGGTGCAGGTTGCACAAAATTTGATTAAGAATTTTTGAACTTATAAAAAATAAAACAACAATTTACTTTTAAGTTTTTAAAAACACTTTGTTTAATATATTAAGAGCTTCAGATCACTTACCACTGGTGGGGGGAAATCTGCAGCTATACGAAGTGCAACCGAAAAACCAATTGTCGATTTGTTTTCATTAATATTGAATTTATTTCAGTTAAATTAATTACATGCAATATAAAATTGAATTTGTTCACTATATTCACTCACGCGAGTTATGTAAATTAAAACCACAGCAGCAATTCTTTTTGGACGATATTTATTATTTGCCTAATGGGAAACGACTCGCCGAATCAAATCCAATTTCTTGCAGTCGATCTCAAGCGAAATAGCAGACAACGTAATATTGTTTCTATGAGAAGTAAATATTGTGTCAGTATGTTTCGCTTATGCAGTGTCGAGATCGCTGAAATTGGTTGACGAGGCCTTGGATTTCCGGCCGAATGTTTCGGATGGGTGTAGGGTTACTTTCAGATTTTTTTTTTGTTACTTCGGTTGGTGAAAATCTTCAACAAGACACCCGTGTCCCCGTAGTAGTGTCAGATTTTTACTGACTAAAAACACCCTTCCCTTCTGGTTTTTTCTGTACTACGACTAAGTTTCTTTATCCAGTAGTTAACTTTTAAGGATGTTTTCGCGTGTTGCAGGTAGACCTTCGGTAAAATCACCTGCCATAACCATTAGGATGGTTTATTACTATTGTGCCAAATCGTGCGGTCTCGTTCGCTGAAGTCGGCGTACTAAACGTCTCATGTCCACAGTTTGAAGGATGGCATTGTTACAATGACCATGAAGTCTGATTCTTAGTTTTCGAGCGGAGTTTGTTGTTTCTTCGTCTCCTGAACTCTATTTACAATTTGTATGTTCATTATCTTTTGTTTACAATAAAGATATCCCAAAAATACAATTAATAGTAAGATAAGTATAAAACTTATGCTTCCATTACTGTAACTATTGTTAAACTATAATGAAAATACACACAAGTTCGTTCAACAATTTTTATTCACTTTTAATTTCTACGATCGTATCTTTTCGAGAGCAAAATGCGACTGACTGCTCCTGCTTTTATACCGCCGATCTACATCACTCACGCAGTAGACATCGTGCTGTTGAGCTGTTGTATTTGTGCTGATGTACCCTCGCCGACATCAAGGGTCCCGTCGTATTGTCGCCACTGGGTTTCGGCAACAAGCGACACGTCGGCGGCAGAGATCACACTCTTACACTATATACATTATATTTCCTTAAAGTATGAATTTCTTTAAATGTACAATAAACTCTTCAAATGTTAATGTATAATTATTGGGACTTATTGATTCTTTACTTGGAATATAAAATCTCTCAATGACTTTTGACAACTTATTGCAAGTGTGTAGCTTTGGCTCGTTCACTCTGCACATCACTTTATATGGAATTGAAACACCACTATGACACTTAGGCTATCTTCTAAACCTTGTGAACTCAGGCATATGTCTCTCGGTGTTGGATGCCGACATATGGTATGCTGGTTGGTTGGTATGCTGATGGCAAACAATATTTTATCTCCATTTGTCGGTACTGCTTGTTTAGGAACGACGACAAGGGGAATGCAGATTAGAAATTAAAACACAGGTAACTTCAACTTAATAAAGAAATTAATTTATTGCAAAACTAACGAACAACGAATAACAATGTTGATTAGGGTGAGGTGTCCAGTACGTTCAAATTTGGAGTGTTTAAGATCGATCATCCATCGTCTATCGTTAACTACCAGCAAGCATCAAACGAAAGTTTAACACACATACCAGTGCACACATCCGCGAAAGCTTAACACGCATCCAGAAGACCGCACATACACACATGATGAAAGCTTTACCCACAGCTGTTGAGGGTTTGCTCGTGAGCCCTTCTCGCGACAGTACTCCCGTGGGTGCATGGTGCGATTTTCACTCCAGAAAATTGTTTTTGCTGGTGGATGGTGTGTTCTGCTTGATGATGGGTGGTGCGATCTGCCGATGGACCTTGTGTACTGTTGGTGTGATTTGCAGATGGTGTAGGTGTACGGATGGTGCTGGTGTACGGGTGGTGCGATGTGTAGATGGTACTAGTGTGCGGATGGTGCTCAAAATAAGTCGTCTGATAACTTTAGTTCCAAAAAAATACAACTTTATTGTGCGACTGCACTGAATAGACTTACAAAATTCGTTAATACAATATTTAATGGTACTTATCATTTGCAGAGGTGATTGCATGAGCTTTATGTGGAGCGGAAGGCTCCCAGACGCTGAGTCGGCAAGTCTGCAGTTCATACGATCACCTGTGCAATCACATCGATATTGGTAAAATACAAATCCGCTGACACTGTATCCGGTAGTGGTAGCGACGAAGCAGCGGCACGTGTAGATCATGATGACTCAAGGGGCGGTAGGAGACGTAACTCCTGCCCTCTTAGAATAGAGCGACGGCCAGAGTGAAGTTTGTGGGGCTGGAGCGATAGACTGCAACATGGGGATGTCATTTCCGACGTTCTTCTTCTTGAACAAGATGGCGATTATGGCGGCTATTGAGATGATGACCAAGAGCCCAGCTGATGTACTGGTCATGTAATGAAGATGAAGGGTTCTGGTTCCAAGTGATGATAACTCTGCTTCTGTTCTGAAGTCAAATTCCTTTAGTTTCTGCAGGCTTAGTACGTCGGTGTTGAAGTTGCATGTACGTTATTGTTTGGTGGTGGTGGAATATGTACTTCATCCCAAAACGTTTCAGGGTCATCTTCGAACAGAATCCCGTTGATTGTGACACTGCAATTCTGGAAGGGGAGAAGCGCTGTGCCTTCTATGGTTGTAGCTTGAGTGCTGCAAGTTGATTTGATTAGCGTTTTTTTCTACATTAATAAATAATATAAAATTCGGCATCGGCTCAGAAATGCTCCTGATCTTGCCCACATCATTTAGTGGACAATGTGCCTCATGAGATCCCCCAGGCATTCGGATGCGGCTACTTCTTCTTCGTCTTGTTGTTGGGGGCAATAGTAGTACCTGCTACTTAAGGGCAAAGTGCGTTGTGTTGTTGTATATACTTAGTGTTATATATTATATAAGGTTTAGTAACTACAAGTTTGGTTTCGTTAATTGACTCTTTTTTCTAAAAGTTTCGATGATCTGATGCCTGTCTGTATAAGTTAAGAATTTCCTTTAATAAAAATCCAAAAAATTATTTTCTGGGAGGAGAACCTTCTTTATTGACAGATTAAAAGAAAACTGAACTTAATTCTAACAACAATAATAAATCTAAACTTCCTATTGCTACCCATAGCCATCCGGTCAGACGCTGCAGGTAAGTTCATCGCGGTGCATTCCAAAGGTGTCAGGTGCCGAGCATGTTGGCTGCTGTGGAGCGTTGTTGCGCGTGCAAGGTGTTCTGTTTCTGGGACTGGGGGAATGGAATTTTGTGTATTGATGCGCTGTTCTTAACGTATACTGTTGCCTTCTATACTGTTGTTGTATTCTTCGATGTTAACAACGTGAATGATGTTGTAAAACGATAAGAAACGACTGTTTTATTTGATATCCTATGATACGCTTTATTGAATAAAACTTTATAAACAGCACTTTCAATATTGGATAAGGTAACTTTTTGGGGGTTGTACTTCTATAAATTATTATTATCGCCCACTGCTGCTCCTGGTGAAGTCTCGGCTCGGAAAGAAAGTTTTGAGCCCAACCGGTACCGTACGGAGGTGACGGCTGTTGATGATCATGATGGTGGCGATGACAGCTGACCCAATGCAGTGTGTTCAGCGTTAAATGCAGTGCAGTCTATTGTAGCTGAACCAATTTAGTGTGTTCAGCGTTGAATAGAGTGCAGTCTATTGTAGCGCTTTATTTATATAACTCCGCTACAATGTTGTGGAAGTTCGACATAGTTCCTGCAGGTTCTAGGTATGTTGTAGATTTCGATTAGTTGGGAGGATATGGATTGGAAACACAAGCAGCTTAGGATTAGTAGGCCCATCATTTTGATAGTGTTGGATTTAAATGTTTTCCAGTGATGAAGGGTTAAAACCCACGGGTCGAGTTTCACAATACAATTTCAAATCACTATATAGTTTATTGTTTTATCTTTTGTCACTTGCACATATGTGTGGTTGAGTTTCGTTTTTCTTCTTTTGCTCTTTTTTTTCTCAGTTAGGCGTTTGTTTTATTTTATAGACCATAAAGGCGACACGATTTAGACACTAGTATTGACAAGGTTAGCATAACACTTCACAGAGTTTAAATGACTATTCACACAATCACAGTTCCGTCACTTTCTGCAATTAATTAGTAGTTTAGGTAATATTTTATTGTTAGAATTTATAACGATTTCGTGTGGATCTCGACTGTTCACTGATCCTACCGACTGTGCCATATAAGTCGTCTGATAACTTTCGTTGCAAAAAAATACAACTTTATTGTGCGACTGCTCTCAATAGACAAAATTCGATAATACAATATTTAATGATACTTCTCATTTGCAGAGGTGATTACATGAACTTTATGTGGAGCGGAAGGCTCCCAGACGCTGAGTCGGCTAGTCTGCAGTTCATGCGATCACCTGTGCAATCACATCGATTTTGGTAAAATACAATAAATATAATTCCGCTGACACTGCATCCGATGGGGGTAGCGACACGTGTAGGTCATAATGACTCAAGGGGCGAGGTGGGTACAGGTAGGAGACGTAACTCGCGTGCTGTACAGTGACTCACGAAAAATATGGACGAATAGGAAATATAATTTTTACAAATTAACAATAATTATCAAACATTGCTGTAGTTAACTTTTGAAGTTTTTCTATATCTATATTGTACTTACATATCTATTTCATCATTTGATAGTATGCTAGTGATCATTACATTATGCTTTGCAAAATATATGTAGTTTTGTATTTGGTTAATATGTTCCCCCTTTTTCTCATAGATGTATGGTCGAAACTGAGTTAACGCATAAACAAGGGCTAGTAATTCTTTTTCGGAAGTTGTATACCGCGTTTCTGCTTCGTTCAGAGTATATCTTGACCGATGGGTCCTTGAGATAATACAGCCCCTAATGCGATATCGCTTGCATCAGTTGTGACTAGGAATTCTTGATCGAAGTCGGGATATGCTAAAATGGCTGGGCTGATAATTTTCTCCTTCAGGGCTCCAAATGCTTCATCACAAAAGGCATCCCAATGGAAAGGTGCATTCTTTTTTTACAGTTTTGTCAGTGGTTTGGCCAGTTCAGCAAAATTCGGGATAAACTTCCTGTAATATCCTACTAATCCGAGAAATGATTTTATATCTTTTGGTTTCTTAGGTATTGGAAACGTTTTCACTACATTTGTTTTTGCTGGATCTGGTTGTATTCCATTCTCTGAGATAACATGCCCTTAATACGTGAGTTCTTTCCTAATGAAATGACATTTTTCAGGCTGTAGTTTTAAATTATGTTCTCTTAAACGATTGCGAACTCTTATCAGTCGATTATTATAATCGTTTAGATCATATTCATAGATGACTGTCATCCACGTAAACAAAACATTCTATCCCTTGTAGGCCCATGAGTACATTGTTCATGAGCCGTTGAAATGTAGCAGGCGCATTTTTTACACCGAATGGCATACGGTTATACTCGTAGTGTCCAAACGGGGTACTGAAATCTGTTTAGTGCCTGTCAACTTCATCCATGAGGATTTGATGGAAACCTTTAGCTAGGTCGAGAGTACTAAAATTGTTTGCCCTTCCCAATTGATCCAAGATGTCTGTAATATTAGGTAATGGGTAGTCATGTTTTGTTTGTTCGTTCAATTTTCTGAAGTCGACCACTACCCTCCATTGTTTTGTACCATCTGGACCTGCTTTCTTGGGAACAAGTAGCAATGGTGAATTCCACGGGCTATAACTAGCTCGTATCACGCCATTCTGTAGCATTTCATTGACCTGTGGTGCAATGGTGGAGGTGATACATTCTGACTTGCCTTGTCTCATTCCTAATTGCAGGTTTTTCTGCTTTATCAGACTGATATCAGCGCCTGTGTCAATTGGGAATGTTACATCCCGTATATCCGATGACTTAAACATGATGCGTTTCACTGCCTCCTGATACTCGGGGCAGAATGCTACGCTCATACTGAAGTTTATATCGGGGTAGGGTGGACGTCGGCAGTGGCCTGTACTCGGGAGTGATTGTGTTGTAATACGCAGTGATTTCCAGAACAGAAACCATCCAGAAAGAAGAACCAATCAAAGAAAACGCGCTTCTTCCTTGACGTTACAAAAGCAAGTGAAGTTTATTTCAATAAAAGTGAATTGACATTTGACAAGCATATGTAGATAAGTTTTTCAGTACTGCCAAATCAACATCCCCACTAAAAACTTAGTTTACATTAACCCCATTGATTTTATTAATATGTTGCCAGTAGTAGCTGGTAAAGGCTTCGTCATGATGTCAGCTACCATTTCTTCTGACCGAACTTCTTCTAGACTTATTTTGCCCTCTGCTATGATATCTCTGATGAAGTGATGACGAATGTCGATTTGTTTTGTCCGGGGTCGATAACTTTCATTGGATGCGAGATGAATAGCACATTGACTGTCGCTAAATAACGTCATTGTTGAATCAGTTCCAGTCAGTTCTTTCTGGATACCTTACAGCCACATCGCTTCTTGAACCGCTGTTCCCATTGAAACGTATTCCGCCTCAGCAGTAGATAGAACAACAGTAGCTTGTCTTTTAGAGGCCCATGATATCGCACCACCTTGGGACAAAAATATATAACCGCTAACGGATTTCTTTTCGTCTAGGTCATTGGCGTAATCTGCGTCGCAGTAGCCGATTATTTCACCATTTCCCTTGCGGCTATAACAAAGCTTCATATTTGAGGTACCCTTTAAATATCTGAGTACTCTCTTAGCAGCTAGCCAGTGTTCTTTACCGGGGTTGTTGTTGAACCTGCTTAAGAAATTAACTGCGTAGCAAATATCTGGGCGACTAATCTGAGCCGCAAAGAGCAAACTACCTATCAATTCCTGATAGGGTACATTTGATATTTCAGTACATTCTTCTTCACATTATTTCTTCACATTAACATTGATATCCATTGGGGCTGAAACTGGATTGCAGTTGCTCATGCCAAAGCGATTTAATAATTTTAAAATATATGGTTCTTGATTAATTAATATTTTCCCAATTTCTCTATTGTAATCTATGTTCATTCCTAAAAACGAATTTACTTTGCCAAACTCTTTAATTTCAAATTTAGATTTCAATTTTTTTTTTAAATTTTCAGATGATTTAAGATCTTTTGAGAACAACAAAATGTCGTCTACATAAACAGCTAGTATTAACAATGTATTGCTGTTTTCATTATTATAATAGATACATTGATCGTATCGCGATTGGATTAATTTAAATTCTTTTAGAGCATTGCTCAATTTTAAATTCCAAGTTATTGACGATTGCTTTAATCCATAAATGGATTTTCTTAATATCAAAACCTTGTTCTTAATTATGTCTAAACCTTCAGGTGGGTTTACATATACTTTTTCAGATAACTCACCTTGAAGGAATGCTGAAACTGCATCTAACTGCTCGATGTATAGACCCATCTTTGCTGCAAGCGCCAAAAGATAACGCAAAGAGCTGTACCTGATGACTGGAGAATAAACTTCATCAAAATCAAAGCCCTTTCGTTGAGCAAAACCTTTTGCAACTAATCTTGCCTTGTACCGAAGAACTACATTGTCAGCATTTCTTTTTGCTTTAAACACCCATTTGGACCGTAAAGCTTTTTTATTAGCCGGCAGATCAACTATTTCCCATGTTTCATTTTTCATTAATGATTCGTATTCTTCACTAATCGCCTTCTTCCAACTCGGTGCATCGGATCTTGACATCGCTTCTTCATAAGTAGTAGGGTCACCGGCTTCTTTTACCTCGTGAACGAATGTGACAAAATTTTCAAATGTTTTTGGTTTTGGTACTCGACTTGAACGCCGCACGTATGTATCGGTGCCATTTTCAATTTGAAGTGAAGTCGAAGGTGCAACAACTAAGTTTGTATTTAGATCATCAGACATCTCAGCATACAACAAATTCATCATCAATGGCGCATGAACTTTCTGTGGTCGATATTCCATCATTCAACACAGCCGCATCAACAACTGGATCAGGATTTGTCCTTAACTTCCCCACTAAATTCTGATTTAGGGTTAAATCAAAAACATTAGTTTTGCCTTTTGAATCAATTACCTTATGTAAATGCTGATCTTCCAAAAAGGTTACTTCTCTGGTTACATAAATCCTTTTTTCATCCGGGTTGTACATTCTATAGCCTTTAGCATTTTCAGCATAACCGACCATGATGCATTTCATTGACTTAGGATCAAGTTTCAATCTTTTTTGTTTCGGAATCAAAACCATACCAACGGAACCAAAAACACGCAAATGAGATAAATTTGGTTTCACTCCTGTCCAGACCTCTTCCGGAGAACGATTTTTTAAAGTTTTTATCGGGGTTCTATTTATTAAATAGGCCGCGGTACATACTGCTTCACCCCAATAGGTCTTATCTAATCCAGCACCTGAAAGAAGACAACGAGTTTTTTCAATTAATGTTCTATTCATCCTTTCCGATTTTCCATTTTGTTCTGGGCAGTAGGGAGTTGAGGTTTGATGTATTATCCCTGAAGATTGAAAACATTTCCGCATCTCATGATTTACGTACTCTGTACCATTGTCGGAACGAAAAATCTTTATCTTTTTATTTAACTGGTTCTCCACCATATTTTTGAATGCCAAAAAATGTTTTAAAACTTCATTTTTGTTCTTCATGGCATAGACAAATACTTTTTTGGAAAAATCATCCAGAAATAAAACATAATACTTAGCTCCGCCTAGCGATGCTTTTTCCATAGGGCCGGCAACATCCGAATGAACCAATTGTAGAAAATCTGTCGTAGTAGTTGTTGACGCTTTAAAACTACGCCTACATTGCTTCCCTTCACAGCACGTAATGCAATTAGATTTAACATCTCTGTATATTCCCGGAATATCTAAATTTCTTAAGACCTCGGGACTAGGATGTCCCATTCGTCTGTGCCACAAACTATTTTTGCCTTCAGTGGCAGTCCGTGCAATATTTGCCGTCGGAATGTTTAATCTGTATACTTTGTCAACTTCACAAGCTGGTGCGAAAATGTTGTTCTTACTGTCAAGAATGTAACATCCATGCGAATTAAATTGAATATTGTTTCCATGGTTAATGACTTGACTTATTGACAACAAATTTATATTTATTTCTGGAACATGAAGCACATTATTCATAAGTACTTCATTCACTGTACCTTCTCCGCACATCAACATAATTATGTCTCCTTTTCCAGCAACTCGCAATCTGGTTCCGTCTGCCAAAGTGACAAATTCCTTCGTAGAACACTGCACATAATTATCGAATAGCTCTTCGCTCTTCGCCATGTGTGATGAAGCTCCAGAGTCCACGAACCATGAACGACTATCTTCCTTGGCAGAATATGATGCGAATACAGCAAATTTGTTATGATTCTCTGTTTTTTTTTGACAATATTTTTTAATGTGACCGACACCACCACAGCCAAAGCATTTAATAATTTTAGTTTTATATTTAGATTTAGGTTTGAACGCCGCCATGGCTTGATTGTCACCAACACTTGTAGATGTTTTTTTGTAGCTCTCAAAATCCTGCAATAATTTGGACTTTATGGAATCAGCAGTTATTTTAATTCCGCTACTTTCTATTGCCATGATCAGGCTGAAATTTATCTGGCAGACCACTCAACAGCAAACTCCCAATCCACTCATCGTCCACTTGCATCTTGATAGAATTGAGTTTTTGAGCAGTCCCAATTATTTTATTCACATATTCAGAAATTGAGGAACAATTATCTAGCCGAGTAGTAGTCAACTCACGCAAAAGTCCAACCCTCCTGGTTAAACCAGAGTCGTCGAATGCAGCTGCCAACTTATCCCAGACTTCCTTCGCAGTTGTGGTTTCCTTTATGTGGACGTATACCGCTGGATCAATTAACAGGATCAACTTTGCTTTTGCTAAAGCTATCTTTCCTTGATTCTCCTCAACACCTTGGATGGATTTCCATAAATCGTCCATAATTAAATAATTTTCCACCGCAAACTTCCAATCGTCATAATTTTCACGTCCTTTCAGACGTTCGATTTGCGGCAAATTATTCATTTGGCACTTTTGAAATATATCCAAAAAAAAAAAACACTATTTTAAACTTTCACAGATTACTGTTTTTTTTTTTTTGTACGGTTCTGGGCCCATAACCTGTTGCAATACGCAGTTATTTCCAGAACAGAAACCATCCAGAATGAAGAACCAATCAAAGAAAACGCGCTTCTTCCTTGACGTTACAAAAGCAAGTGAAGTTTATTTCAATAAAAGTGAATTGACATTTGACAAGCATATGTAGATAAGTTTTTCAGTACTGCCAAATCAACAGATTGCCGTTGTTCACCTCCCGAGCCTGGTCGTTTTCCGAATTGTTCCGTGCTATACTGAACCGTACGTCATGATTCCTGCCGCGGGAAGCGTAATTTTGGGATCCCGATTTCTGATTGCTCCGAAAAGGATTTTGATTATTTAAATTTGCGGGAGGCCTGGACTGAGCTAGTCTCGTCCTACATTCATTGTACGTGTGATTATATTTATTACAATACGTACATTGGAGGCGCTGGACCTCTCGTTTTATTGGTGGCGGGGCAAAACTCGGGAAATTTGAATTTCGATGGCATGTCGCAGAAGTATGCGCAGTTTTGTTACATGTCTGACAAACGGGTGGTCGGTTCCGGCCAACGGACATGTAACTGGTGGCTGATGTGTGGCCCGGTTACAAGTTTGGCACACATTTTTTGGAGTTCGTGAAGAAGTTGATGAAGTATTATTGTCTTCCAATCGTAGGGATTGTTCTACAGAATAAGTAATAGCAGCCCTTAAAGTCTGGAAATTGTTGGATTTTATGAAAAGTCTGAGATTTGGGTTTCTCAAACCACCTTCAAAAGATTGTACAGTGGTTTTTGTGTTCTCTTCGATAAGGTAGTCCCTTATCAACTTTTCAGGAGTATTATCGTAGGTTGCCCTATCTAATTGATGTTGTAGATGCGTCAGTCTGTCTCCATAATCTTTAACATTTTCCTTATACCCCTGTTTTGCAGAGGTGAGTTCGTTATGTGCGGCGGACCGCGAAATTTGCTCCTTGTATTCTTCCTCTAATTCAGATACAAGGTCAGCCCATGTTGAGATGGTGCTATATTGAATTAGTTCGAACGCGGGCCCTTGGAGTTCTGCTTTGACTACGTCAAGAAAAATGGGGTATTGGGCGTCGTCGTCCTTAACGTGAGAGAATAGTATGTTTCCACAGGAGATGAATTTACCAAGGTTCTTTTTCCATCGAATTCCGGGATCATGATATTTATATAGTTTAGTGTAATCTTAGTGTCCATTTTGAGAGTAGGAAAATCAGAGGTTTGGTTATGATAGGGCAGGGCCTCGAAAAGCTCTACCGTTAATTTATTTTTTCGCGTAAAATTTTTTAAATTTTGAAAAACTTTGATGTACCAAATTTTACACTAATTGTGTCTTAATTGTAACTTATTTTTGTGAAAAAAAAAAAATGTTTCCTTAATATTTTATAGTTATTTACTTGTTACTGATGGTTCTCATTTACTGTTGCTGCTCTTGGTGATGATATTGGCGCCGGTTGATCTAGATGTTATTGCTCCTGCTTGATGTGTTTGGATGGTAATGATACCGCGTGTATGTAGATGGTATTGCCAGGCAGGCTTAGCGCCCTAAAGCTGTGAATTACGGGCTGGTCTTTTATCACTGCTCAAAATCTGCCTCCGTAGTCCTTAGTGGAATTCGCCAGGTCTTGCGGTTACGGTCTTACGGAGACTCTTTTCACTTAACGCTATATCACTGTGTTTGATCACGCGGAGTTATATGGTAGCGAGATTTTTCTTCGAAAATCCCAACGCTGCCACCAAAATGTTACGACTGTTTACCGTACTTTCCTTTTCGGGAGAAGAGTAAACACTGGAGAGTTCTAAATAAAAGTATTTGCTTTTATTATACTTTCGGCCTATAGCTTCGGCTCTTTATTTATTAATTATTGTTGAAATGTGTCTGAACTCTGTCTTCATTCTTGAAAATCATTCTCCTTATATAAATTAAACTATTATGCGTTTAGATTGTTTAAAAAAAAATTATTTTATTTATCCTTTTTTTCGGGCAGCAAAACCCCTTACACGATAAACTTAAGACTGACTGACAAAATTCTTACAACTACCTTAAACCTACCGTGAGGTAACCAAGTGCAACATGTGTGGAGAAGGGAAACATTTTGCGACTTAAACTCCCCCGCGCTAAATCTTCGAGCGTCCTCGTTCGAAGCTTCTTTGAAGTAGGGAATTCTGTCTATCCTGGATACTTTCTGGGTTACTACCTCGGCCGGATCCTCAGCTTCTTCCAACTTGGTTTCCAATGGATGGTCTTCGGATAAATTTATTATCTGCGGTTGGATAACTATTTTTGCTCTGCTTTTCGTATGCTTAATGTAAAGGAAATTAATATTACGAGCGTAAGCACAATACCCAAAATTAATGAACTGCTTCTTTGAGTTCTCGTCGTCGATGAATCCAATGTACCTCCTGCTGGTAAAGTGAAGTTCTTTCACTAGTTCCAGAGATAGGTTTTCTTCGATTCTATTCATTGATGACTGTGGCTGTAGCGGCGCTGGGATCGGTTGTACCATAGTAACTTCTGTTGAACGGAATGTGATATTGTTGACTTCGACTGTAGCGTTTTGGAACTGGATAATGAAGGATCCTGTCGTGTTCATCTTCCGAGATGTTTGATACATTTGAGCAAGAAGGTTCTTCCAAATTTTTGTAATAACCCTCCGGGTTGGATTCGTCATGCAACTTCATATTCTGATAGTATGTGCTTAGTTCCTCCTCTTCTGCATTAATGTGGAAGTTCGGTTGATATCTTCCTGGTTGATGATTTTGATTACTTGGTGTTCTTGGTCTTCTGGTGTCGGTCTGGATTTGTTGGCGGTTACGTTGGTGGACTTTTCTAGCCAACGCACTTGACCTTTGGGTAAGAGGCTCTCGGTTGATGTGTGGGTTTGACTGGAAATTCCTTGTTTGCTGATGCGTCTGGTTGAAATTGTTGAAGTTGGGGCGTTGATAAGAAAATCCGTTCCCTTGATTTGGCTGTGGTTCGAATGCGCGAAAATCTTGCCTAGAGTTAGGGGGGCCTTGGGTTGTACGATACCCTGAGAATTCATTGCATATTGAACCGGTGCCGAGTGATGCCTATGCGGTATATTTTTGGGATGTTTTGGTTGATGCTTTATCCCTCCTTGACGTACATGCGCATGAGTGGTCCGGAAATTTTGGTTTTGCAATTTCATGCAAAGGTGCAGCGCCTGTGGCAGGTCGACAGGCTCTCGAATGCCCACAAGTCTGGGTAAGTCTCCCTTCAGACCTCCACGTTTGTGTGAGCATAGTCTTGGCTTCGTTACTGATATCCATACACGTTAGTTTGCTCAGAATTAGAGATAAATGTGAATATACTTCCTGATAGTAGTCTTGGACCGTTTTGTGACCCTGAGTAAGGGATGTCATCTGGTACTCAAGAGTACCAATGTCGCGCTTATCCGCGTAATGTAAAGCCAAGCATCTGGAAATACTCTCCCAGTTAAGCGGCGTGTTATACGATTCTAGAGCGGTGTCTGCGTGTCCGATAATTTTGTTTCGAATCACGCTTAATATGCCGAAATATTTGGGGGTTCCCCTTATTGGTTCGTAAATTTGGAGAATGCGACTGACACTCTTCTTCCATGAAGAGAATTCCGCCGGGTCACCTGAAAAAGTTCTCAGACTGCGGACCACGTCCGGTATCTTATCCATGTCATCGAGCAGATCATTAAAACCTGCGTATATAGGTTGATCTTCACTCATAACTCGCTCTGCATTGGGGTTTAGTACATTTTCGATAATACTTCTGCCCTGGGTATCGAGTACCCTACTGACTATTGATGTAATTAACGCATCTAATTCGGGGGTGGATTGAATACTTGTCCTGAGGGCATTGTTAGCTCCTGGTCCGGTACTAGCACTACGGGTAGCGGTACTAGCGACTGCTGGTCGTTCTCTTGTACCAGTATCGCGGGTAGCAGCGTTACCGGCTGCTGATCGATTTGATGGGTCAGTACTTGGACCGGGGACACTCGCGGACTGATCCATTGAATCATTAACTTTTGACGATCGCGTTTCCGGCATTTTTGAGAAGTGTAACTTTCGATTTTAAACGTTAAAAGAAGATAAAAAAAAGGAATGGGAGTGATTTACAACTTGTTATGCTTCTTTTTTCTCTTTAAAGACCGTTTTACTTTTTTTTTCCCTCGGGGAGAGCGAAATTTTAATCCCTATCAATTGTTATTAAGAAATATACATGTATTACTTTTACAGATTTCGATTATCACTCTTATACTTATTTCAATTCAATAATTTTTATAATTTTCTCCTTTAAACAATTTAACAATTTTCCTTTTTAATACAAATACAGATTTGTTTCATGTATATATTTCGTTTTTTGTTATTCTTTTAACAAATTAAAATATAATCTAATACTTATGTTAGATTAGAAACATTCCTTAGATTAACATATGCACTGCAATTTCCATCGTTGCTCGGGTTTCTCTGGGTACTGGATCGGGTGGTGCGGCAAGTTTGTACAAACTTCCGTTTTGCTCACTTTGTTCACTATTTCAGCACACTGTGGCCTACTTCGGGGCCCTTAAATTTTCACCACAAACCGATACCGGGGACCAGTAGGTGCGAAGCGGAAGGTTTCATATTGGAACACACACGGCAGCTATTTGAGGCGTCTGGCAATGTTCGATTCTACCGGGAACGCGGCGGCTTCTTGAGGCGACTGGCTACTTAGTACTTAGCTATACTCTCCACGATAAGAAACTTTACTTAAGCACACGCGACGCTACTGGTCCCTGCTCGGGCACCAAATTGAACTATTATGCGTTTAGATTGTTTAAAAAAAATTATTTTATTTTTCCTTTTTTTCGGGCAGCAAAACCCCTTACACGATAAACTTAAGACTGACTGACCAAATTCTTATAACTACTTTAAATACTACTTCGTGCTGCTGGAGCGATGACATGTTCCCACAGGTGCACTCAGATTTCCGGATGCCGTAGGTGATAGAATCCGGCTTACCGTAACACCGTGTCTCCGGTTCGCCAGACGCTAGGTCAGCGTTTCGCTGTTCGTGGGTTCGTGGGAACATCATCAACAACGCCGTGAGGTGACCACGTGAAACATGTGTGGAGGAGGGAAACATTTTGCGACTTAACTTATACTAATATGAGTATATGTGGTAGGGTAGTGCGGATTTGGTCCATTAACCTCTGAAAGGGTGGCTGGAGCGTTTCGCAGGCCAAATGGCATCCACTTAAACCGGAACATTTCAAATGGTGTGATAAATAGAAATGAACCTAAACCAACAGATCTGATAAAATTTCTTTATTTCAATCAAATTTACTTAGGACTAACGTACAAAAAGAAACTATACATTATCACTCACTATGACTAAAACATAACTGAGGAAAAATCTAAAGGATATCTTACGCCAGACACAGACTTCATTATCTATTGACCGTGCGTCCATTGCGTGGTAGTTTTCCTTGTGCACATTGAAGTCATGTCTTCGCGTTCCGCAAGAATAAAAAAAACACAATCCAAGTTTTGCTGCGGTCGAACGTCAACTGAACGAACCTCTCTTTATTTTCCACCTATTTATATTTATAATAATTTGCTGACCCACATGATTTACTTAATACTATTTCATAGAGTTGAGTTGCTTAAGAGTAATTCGGTTGTGTGGGAAACGAAATGAAAAATGTACAACTGCTTAATTAGCAGTTTCGGATTGTATGGGGAATGGGAATAGACAATGTGCTTAGTATTTGGGTGTTAACTTTGATGCAGGCTAATGTGGATTGCGCAGCATAGAAGTGTTAAATGTCGGATGCGTTTATCGGTTTTTATTTTATGATGGGCATGAAGTGCCAGATATTTTATGGGTTTTGTTTTTTAATGTTGGGCATCAAGTGCCAGATATTGGTGCAGTGAAAAATAATACTTTATGATTCTATTCTATGCTGAGTGTCAAGTGACAGATATTAATGATGCGAATTAATAAACTTTAAGTTTATTTCTTAAAAAAAAATTATTTTTTTATTTTGTTAAAAATGTAGACATAGTTCCTACACTTGTTACTTAAGACTGAGCTTACAAATTTCTTACCCTAGCTTAAATCCTATTTCGCCTGCACCACCGCATCGTTGAGCTGCGCTGCGGTCCCACGGGTGTCGTCGTATTACCTCTGCCGCGCGTTATGGAATGTGCAGGTAATGCACCGGCCCAGACGTTGTGTCACCAGTTTCGTGTACTGGGAACGGTGGACCGACACCTGAGTCGGTGTCTGCTGTCGCTTCAATTTAATGTTTCTTAACTCCTCCACCCGTAAAAGCAAACGTCCGCGATTTTCGAGGAAGGAAAGTAACTAGAAGAACGGTATGGAACTTATTTGGTAAGTCGATGCTCTCTCATCCGATTGCACAGGTGCTGTGTCAACTTTTATTTGTTTTTCAAGTTTTCTCTAGGGGTGTTGCGTTTGACTGATCTGCGTAGGATGATAACTATTATTGTAATAAAGGCAAGGGCTAACGCGCTAAGGCTAATGATGGTGGTCCTGTTGTACTTCAGCCGTTCTATGAACTGTGTTATTTAGGTGAAGATCGCTTCCGAGGAAGTCCAGTGATCGTTTACTTTTACTGAATTGACGGGGTAATAGGCGGGGGATGTTTTTTTTGATTAAGGAAAGTTCTATGGAGAGGAGGGAAAAACTGGGGTGATTCGATTCGAGATTTCGGTATTTACTTATTGCTGCTTCCATTCTCTCGACTGCATCTTGATATTTCCCCAAGTCAACTATATGAATGATCTTAAAGGTCCCAGTCTGCAAGTACGCTTCTCCCGTGTGCAGTGTGACCAGTTGCGAGTTGGTGTAACCCAGGAACTGAACGTTGGCACCTACGGCCGTAACTAGTAACCTAAAATCGAAATTAGTTTCTTATGTTTGACTTATGGATGATCTTGCCTGACTCTGTGTGTGTACAGTCGATTTTCGATTCTCCTTAACCCTTTCTTCTTTATACCTACTAGACAATTTAGTCCCTATTCTTTTGTTAAGTTTGACGAAAATCAATTGCCCTGGTAAATAATCTTTAATAGTCTGTCGTTTTTTGTTGTGATAGTCTACGTCCTTTTTCTGTTTTTGAATTAATTTCTCAAAATTGGTTCTTCGAGTCTTCTCATAATCATCTGGGGTAAAATTTACACTACGTCCGAAAAAGAGGTCTACTGGTTTGTTAGTCGTGGAATGAATTGAAAAATTATTCTCGCCCACTGCCCTTTCGAGAAGTTCATCGAAATTGTACTCAGTTCCGCATCTCAAGATTTCTGCCAAAGTTGAATGAAAACGCTCGATTTGTCCATTCACTTCGCTTTTATAGGGTGGTGTCGTGAAGACATCAATGCCCAGTTGGTCTTTTAGCATGACTAGTATTGATGGTGAATTGAGTGAGGGATCGTTGTCAATAACGATCGATTTGGGAACTCCAAAGAAAAATATAATGTCACGTAGGGGAGCTCGTATGTCCTCTATAGATCTGCTTTTAAGCGGTTTTGCGATTGCTTATTTCGTAAATTTGTCAAGTGCGGTTAATATAACCTTACGTTCGGTCAGAAAAATGTCTAAGTGTACTGTATGTCGAGGAAAAGTAGGTAACGGGGTTTCGCCGATTTTTAATTGGTTGGGATGCCGTTCGTGTTTGCTGCGTTTGCATATTGAACAGATTTTGGTCACTCTTTTGATCTTTTGCATCATAGATGGGAAATAGAATATCTCTAGTATTTGTGAACGATTCTCTTGAGTATTGCTGTGCGCACGATTATGTGTTTCTACTATTATGGCCTCTTGCTGCTCTAGATTGGTGACATCTTCCACTTGTACCTGCGAAAATCTTACTTTATACGATCTGAAGTAAAGCGGATATACCTCCTGTATTATACCCATTATTCGCTCGTTGATTTTAATGCAGTTAATAACAGATGGGCTTGAGATTTTTTTAAAGATTTCTAGAATATTCTCCTAATTATAATCTGGCTGGGTAACAATATGTCTATGGTATCCAGGAAAGATAATTTTAAATTCGTGGTTGGGTCTCTCGCCTACATTGATAAAAATTTGGCTTTTAAATGCATTTATCGCCACTTCAACGCTTACGACAAGATCATGGGAAGAGCTCTCATCGCTGTTTTTTGTGTTTGTGGCTGTTTTTTGTTTTTTTGTGGTGTGTTTTGTGGATGTCGGGATAGTGCATCGGCAACGATGTTAGTTTTGCCGGGCTTGTACCTAAGCACGTGGTTATACTCCTCCAATATCGCCTTCCAAAGTTTCATCTTTGCGTTACTGTTTTTGTTGCTTAACGCATACGTCATAGGCTGATGATCTGTGTATATCTGTACCATTGCAGAACTGTAAAGGTAAATCCTGAGTGACTTCAAAACCCAAACTATCGCGAGCATTTCCTTTTCATTTGCTGCGTAGTGTTCTTCGGACTTGCTCAGCGTTCTTGATTTAAATGTTATGTGTCTGTCGTCCCAGGTACAGCCCCAATAGCGTAGTTTGACGCATCGGTTGTTAATTGAAAGCTCTTACTAAAATTGGGATATGCGAGTATAACTTCTTTGGAAACAAGGGCATTTTTTAACTTATAAAATGCTTCCATGACCTCCTCATTAAGAGTTATGGCATGCTTGCCGGAGATGCTCTTAGAAAGCCGACCTTTCTCTCCTCTCAATAGGCTTGTTAGGGGTTTCGCGAGTTTCGCGTAATCACGCACGAAGCGGCGATAATAGCCTGATAATCCCAAAAAGGATCTAAGATCTTTGAGCGTTTTTGGTTGTGGAAAATTTAGGATTGCATCAACCTTGGCCTGGTTGGTCTTTATTCCCTCCGATGATATTATGAATCCAAGAAACTCTACTTCGGGCTTATAAAAGTCGCATTTATCCAGCTGGACCATGTTGGCCCTTTCCAGCGTACTGCAGACTTTTTGACTATTTTCCGCGTGTCTTTTCTCGTCTTGGCTGAATATGATGATATCGTCTATGTAGACGTAGCATATCTTGCCTATATGCTCTCGCAGAATATCATCAAGTGCCCTCTGAAATATTGACGGGGAATTTTTCAACCCGAACGGTAATCTAGTGAACTCATATTTTCCGTTGTTCACTGAAAAAGCCGTTTTTTCAATGTCTCACTCTTTCAAAGGGATTTAGTGAAATCCGCTTTTTAGATCCAAGACAGAGAATAGACTGTTCTTTTCGAGATGTGACAATACCTCATTTATCTCAGGAATTGGGTAGCAGTCTGCGATAGTAACAGAATTAAGTTTGCGATAGTCGATGATAAGACGGAATTTATTTTTGCCTGACGCGTCGAGTTTTTTTGGAACTATCCAGACAAGTGAGTTATATAACGAGACCGTGAAGGTCGGATGATACCATTGCTTAATAGGTCCTGAATTTGATTCTCCACCTCGTCCTTTAGAGCCATTGGGTACGGATAGTACTTTGAATAGACTGGACTGTCATTGGTAGTGCGAATATCGCCCTTGACAGTTGTCGTATACGTGAGCCTTTCGTTAGGATCATCGAATAGTCTAGGATAGCTTTCCACTAATGCGTTTATCGCATTTTTCTGATCGGAGGTCATGTGACTAGTTCTGATGTTTATGGCATTAACGTCGTGAGCGGGTTTGTATTTTATCCGTACTTTGATTTTTATCCTGTATAGTCATATAGTCCTGGCTGGCGTGAATAACTGCTGACAGCTCTTTAAGGCTGTCGTGTCCGAGAATAGCATGGAAAGATGAGAGTGTGGGGAAAAGCTCCAAGTAAATGAACCATGCTGGTGGCGATGGTGCGTATGTGTCTCGTAGCAGAACTATAACATCATCCCAGGTTCTAGCTTCCTTCTTTTCCACCAGGTGACAGCTTTTCCTGTTAAAAGGAGCGAGGTAGGGACTAGGGAGGGTTCCTTTTGGAAGAGCT
Source organism: Eristalis intricaria (assembly GCA_964034865.1). Lineage (NCBI taxonomy): Eukaryota > Metazoa > Arthropoda > Insecta > Diptera > Syrphidae > Eristalis > Eristalis intricaria. The sequence continues at coordinate 27,416,657 of OZ035877.1, forward strand.
ATTTTTCCAACAGGTCAGCTCGTGTTGTCAATTCTTTTGACAGTGTGATGGTAGGTGTTGAGAGGGGATGTCCTCAGGGGTCTGTTGCTGGTCCATATATATGGAACTTGATGATGGATCCTCTTCTGCTGCTTCTTTCATCCTGGCAGTCGTACTGCAGTGTTGTCGCGTATGCTGATGATCTCCTTATCCTTCTCGAAGGCCAGTCTCGTGCTGAGTTGGAGAGTAGGGGTACGGAGGCCATGGGCGTGGTGACTAACTGGGGATCGAGTGTCGGTGTGGAAGTGGCGGTGGAAAAGACGTCCTTGATGCTGCTCAAGGGTAAATTATCCTTGAATCGGCCTCCAGTTGTTAGAGCTGCCGGGTTGAGTATAAGATACGTGACGGAAGTCAAGTATCTTGGCATTAATATCGGAGAGAGGATGAACTTTGTTCCTCATCTTGTAAAGATGAGAGCAAAACTCACATCCCTCGTGCCAGCAGTCAGACGGGTGCTGAAGTGTGAGTGGGGTCTGTCGGGGCAAGCAGTCCGGACTGTATATGGTGGACTTTTTGTTGCATGCGCGGCATTTGGTGCACCGGTATGGTACTATGTTGCTAAGACCGTGACAGGAAGAAGCAAGCTCCTGACTTGTCAGCGAACTATGCTCCTTGGTTCACTTGGAGTATGCAAGACTGTGTGCAGGTGTGCCACCGCTAGATCTGGAGGTCATCCGTCGTGGTATGGCCGGCAGATTGCGGAGGCAGCGGCCGCTCTCAGCATCTGACTGGAGCGAGTGCCGGAATGTTCAGGGTCTAAGTGCCCGCGAACGGAAGGCCCTGTTGGAGAATGGCGTACTGTCGAGGTGGCAGTTGCGTTGGGGGGAGAGCAGCAAGGGAAGAGTAACTTTCGAGTTCCTTCCTGAAGTTGCTTATGCGTGTGGGCGGGAGTTTCTGGACTTCTCTCTCTATGCGGGCTTTCTGCTGACTGGGCATGGTTCCCTTAATGCTTTCTTGCATGAAAGGGCCCTAGCTGCGTCAGCGGAGTGCTCGTGTGGTGCACCGAGAGAAGATTGGAGACATGTGCTAATCGAGTGTCCGCGATATGCTCAGGGATCTCTCTGCGATGGGTGTAGTGCGGGTAGGTGACACTTGGGATTTCAGTCGTGTTCTCTTCTCAAGGGACACGGCTGACAATCTAGCCATCTTTGCCGAACAAATCTTTCGGATACGGAGGCAATAATGGCAATGTTGTCCTTGTTGTAGAAACTGCTGTTTAACAAGGGTTCACTTAGCGCTGGCCTCAGTTTGTGGTGCTCGACTCAAAAAGAGTCCTGGCTATACGAGGTTGGCGCAAGTCATAGTGTAGTCTGCGGCTATATGCTTCCAGGGCTCCCGATTTACTGGCAGGTTCGACTTAGTCCGCAACCTCCTTGTAACTTGCAGATGGTGGATGTTTGGGCGGGAGGGGGGCCGTACAGGTCTCTTCCTGACCCACTCGGATCCCATTTGGGGGTTCTCCCCAACATTGCTTCTTGCTATGGTAATGGCGCCTTATGTTGCTGTGTTTTTACTAGGTAACATTTGGGCCGGAGCCGTAATAAGTTGTCGTGTGGGGCATGGGGTGCCTGTTCATGTGGTCGGTGATGACTCGACCTCGCAACTATTGCGTCGGTTACGGGGGTGTATAGCGCCAGTGGTTCTATGCGCGAACTAACCGGTTCTTCGAGTAGTAGTAGTTTTGTTGTCCTTGTCCTTAGGTATGCCAGTTTGCCTTCGCTTTCTGGGGATTTTCGGTAGAGATGAGTGCATGTGTTACGTACCTGCACTCTTCTGCAATGGGATTTTTCGGTAGTGGTATGGAACGATTTGGTTAGTGCGTGCCTCGGTCTGACCTTGCTGGGATTTCCGGGAAGAATTGTGTTGTCTTGTGTTGTATTTTTGTGTATATGATGCATTTCGATCATTGGTCACTGCCTCGAATAACTGATTCGAAGTGCGTCATCTAAAAGGTTGCTAGGCCTTGATTGTTAAGGCACTTATCTAGAAGTAACCTCACGGTTGCGAAAGCCTGACCAGAGGCTATATTCTGGTACCATGGGAGATAGCAGGCCCCGAAAAGGATATTTCTTTTCCGTGCTATCAAGAGGTAGGCCCCCTAGTGAGAGTATCATGGTGGCTGTGGTTGCCCAAAATCGCGGGCGCATATAGCATCCTATGATCCTATAACATCCAGGATCTGTGGATGCTAGAGGTGTCAGATAGGCCTCGCCCTCAGCAAGGTTTGTGGTCGCCCTTAAGCGTCACTAAATTGTTACTGGGGTGGTGAATACCTCCACAGGGCGGTGGTCAACGCTTAATTTGACTCCGTTATTGTGGGTAGGCCCACCGTGAAGTTTGCCAATAATTGGCCGGGTATTCACGTTAAGCACACTTTTCGACTTCTGTTATAAGGAGCTGAAATCCACCGATGGCGTCTTCGTCACTAATGCGTTCAATGTTCTTATAAATATCAATGATGTCAGTGAAACCTTCAACAGTATCGGAATCTTTGACGCCGTCGAATCTGGCTGCAATCAGCGGTAATCAGCTCTCTTAGTTGAGCGTCAGTAAAATGTGCCATTGTTGGTGCTAAAGATGACACAGTTGTTGTGCATTTGTATATATAACATTATAAATTGGACATTGTTCTAACTTACTTCTTTTTGTTGAGTTTAAGAAGAATTTCTTCTCTCTGGTTAAATAGCTGTTGAACATCACTGGTGTTGATCATATGAAGGTCTTGCAGAATTTGTTCGTATGTTTCATGAACTCCGAAATCCTGGATTAATGCTTCTTCTATAGTTGGCCAGGTTGGCATTATAATTCTCCGCAATGTATTGTTTTGGATTGTTAGGGTTGTCAACGGCTGATTTTCCACATTTATCCATGCAAACACATAATCAATATATTCGATGAAGGAGATGACGTCTTCATCTGAGCGTCCCGAGATTGGTGGAAGTTTTTCCAATATTTCCAATGGCGCATTTTGATCGACTGCTGGTTGAGCCAAACTTTTTATTTTTTAGTATGGTTTTTCTTATCTTATTTTGAGAACAATTTTTTTTTATAATTTAATTATCCACTGAATTTTATTGTCTTTTTCGTAGACACACACTTTTTGTATATTTCTATTTTCTAATCTCTCTACGAAAATTCGTGTATTTTTGCTTTGAACACTTTCGAAAAAATCAATTTTATTATATTGTTCACTAAAACACTTCGGTGTTATTAGTTTTCACAATATAAAACTGTTGGTTCATATCACTGGATCTCATCTCTCAATTAATTTGCGTTTAATATTTTAGTGAGATCCTACCGACTGCTCCAAATTTGATAGGAAAAATGCAAGATACGAGATGCGAACGTAGCTCGCGTCCGGCAGAAGCTTCATTTCGTATGATACAAATTAAACGCTTCTGTGTTTTATTATTTAAAAAAAAAATATATTTTTTCTATTTATCTGGGCATAATAACCCCTTACACGCTACTTTAAGACTGAACTACAATTTTGCTTACAACTACCTTATATACACCTCGCATGCACTGAGTTGATGGATCGTTCCTACAGGTCCGCTCGGGTTTCCGGATGCCGAATGTGGCTGATTGCAATACTGTCTTTGGTTCGCCAGACGCTAGGTCAGCGTTTTGCCGCTTGTGGGAACGTTGCTGGTGATTTGATGCCATCGTGGAGCACATGTGAGGGAGAGAAATATTTCGCGACTTAACTTACATTAACACGGACAAAAAAATATATGCACAAGCTTAACACCTCACCGTATGTTTATTTACGGCTCGATTGTCTACACACATACGCACATCTCCATTTTTCTTCCTCACCAAAACTAAAGCCGAAGCATTAAGCCAATGACTGCGTATGACTGACTATTCCTTTCTCTAATAACATTTCAACAATATTTTCACCCTCTGTTCTTTCGTATGAAAGCCTGCGTGGCGAACAGTAAATCGAGGCTAGTTAGTCTAATCGTCATGGTATAATAATTCGGTTTCACGCGGACCTCGGGTTTTAAGTTATACTCATCCATTGTATTACTTAATATACTCATAAACACTAACATAATATTTCTTTTGGCAAAAGGCTTAACGATATCAGAAAACCTAACTCCCTCAACAGTAACTACGCTATATGGATCTCTTAGAAGATTAAACGCGATAAGTACACGGACATCTTTAGGTAATTCATAAATTTTATTCTTTTTCATTTTAATACATCAATTTTGAACAAAAAAAAAACAACGGTTGTGTGTAATTTGTTCCGATCCAAATAAACACGCCGGTTGGATGTTGACCACAGAATGAATTATATGTTCATAGGTATTAACAAAGTCACAGTTTGACATTTATCCATAATTCATATTTATGAGAGTCATACAAAATATACCCAATACTTTCTATAATACCACATATATGTATGGTATAACATCATAGATTCTTGTTTTTATTTGAAGTTTAGCAATGCGTTAAGTCCCACTAAAAGTGGTACAACTAGTTCTTCATCTGGAAGAATTAAACAAAGTTACAAAGTTGTATATAATATTTCTTTTAATTGAAAAAAAAACGAGATAGTTCTCGGGCCGTTCATTTATTAAATATATATTAAGACTAAATTCGACATGTAATTTTGCCTAGACCAATCGACCATAGATCTCGCAGTCAATTTCCCCATGTACTCGTTTGCACTTGCATTAATATGCTTCCGTATTGCGTCAGCCGACGCCAAAATAGGGTTGTATGACGTAACGAGTAAAGAGGGAAACCGCCGAGTTGACAATATCGAGCTTGATTTCGATTTTGTATAAGATTCGGTGAGGGAGTTTCCTTTCGAATTTGTAGTTTGGAATGTACTTTCGCACTAGCGGACCTAGACATTTTTATGCCTAACACTTTTATGTTTCGTTTTTTCTTGATCGGAATCGCATTTCGGCTTGGTAGCTTTGGATTCTTGAAACAGTGAATCGAATTCTATTTCTGGAAGAACTTTATCCAAAGAAAATAATGGTAGATTTAGCTATCACCGGAGCTAGGCTACGGTTCACTCTCTCCACCTGACCATTGGCTTGAGGTGAGCCAGTGAGCATCTTAATGTGTTCGATCGGACACACCAAACACCTGGTCTACTATAAGCATTAAAGGTCGATTTTAAAGAGCTTAACACCCCGGCAGTGCTTGTGGAGCGCACTGCATACAATTTCGTAAACTTAGTGAATGCATCTATTACTAGAAAAACGTACTTTTCTTCGAACTTTTTAGACGAACTGGGCCGGAATATGGTCAATATGAACAATATCGAATGGTTTATCTCCTTTGGGTATGAGGTGTAATAATCCTTCATGTTTTCCCGATTTCTGTGAGATTAATGCACGAATGTTGGCATCTTCCAATTTGTACATTTGCACAATTCCTTTCAGCTGGGCTGCCCATAAAGTGTACGAGTCACCGGCTCCCGAAAACTCGGACAGCAAATCATTAACAAATAAGAAGCTTATTTTTGTATTGCCACTACCACGTGACATTTGTTCTTCATTTACATTTTTTTTTTTTTTTTTTTTTAACGCAATTTTATTTAATTCAATTTTATATTTCTTACTTGCTAGACAAAATTACTTAAAACTAGCTTAACTAACTTAAGAATTACAATTGTTCTTAATACTAACCTACTGACCCTATGCGGGTACTCTAAGCTAATCTAATCTATGTTATAAATGTGCCTTTCGGCTTAATCTACGTTTTTTTTTTTAGTCTTTAGTGACAATCTTTTATTTATTTATTGCTTTGCCAAGAAAACTTATAAAAAACTTGGCTAAACCTAACTACTTAACCTACCTTATACTAACTTACCCTAAAATAAAACTTAATACTATCTTAACTATGTCCGTAACAGTACGGACACGTGCACCAGGGCGTATATGTCGTGTATATGCATAACATATATAATTTATACGCCGTGATGCACCTTTTTTTTGTTTTTGTTTCATGTATATATTTCTTTTTTTTTGGATTTTATGTTTTATTATTTTTTTTTGGTTTTTTGTTTTATTACTTTTTTTTTTTTTTTTTTTTATTTTTTTTTTTTTTTTTTTTTTTTTTTTTTTTTTTTTTTTTTTCATTTTTTTTTTTTTTTTTTTTTTTTTTTTTTTTTTTTTTTTTTTTTTTTTTTTTTCTTAAAGCTACCTTAAAAACTATGTAAGCTGGCCACTATGGTCAACTACCTGATCCTGTGGAAAAGCTAGCGGTGGCGGAGGCTGGTTTTGGTGTAACCACCAGTAAAATTGCCGTTCTTTGGCAGACTCTTTCCTATCTCGAGCGGGGATCGCTCTACTGAACCGGAGGAGATCCTCGTGGGTGCGAACGACATCCGGTTCGTATTGAAGTCGCCTATCCACTGTTCGGCGTACGACATGGAAGATGATAGGACATCCTTGTGGATCCTGTATTAGGCCAATTGTGTCTAGATAGAGGAATGCTTCGGGAGGAATAAAGCCGTTAAGGCGCACCCTTTCATGGTACATACAATTGGGGTAGTAAGCCCCAAAGATCAGACTGTTGGACGAGGTCATAGCTCGTGCAGTGTGCCTTCTGATTAGTTTAATTATAAAATTATCTACCCTATTCACGTTTGCCTCGTTGTACAGGACCTCGTTAGGGTAGTACTTCTTGTACTCAGACTCGGGTGTGCGATACAGACGGAGACAGCTCCTAAGACACTGCCTCTCGAACACCCTCATCTTTTCCATCTGGGAAGGACTCACGTTGAACCACAATGGACAACCGTACACCATAATAGGCCGTACTAGGGCCATGTAGCAGATTACCTTCACTCTGGTATCAAGTTGGCTGCTGAAAAACAACCTTCTTGCCGCAGCAAAGGCTTTTCTGGCTTTCGTCAGAGCAATATCTATATGTTTGTCAAAATACAGATATTGATCCAGCCAAATGCCTAGATATCTAACTACACTTTTTACAGCTAACGGCCGACCATGCGGGTCAACTATGCCGAACTTACGCCAGTTTTGGCGCGTATCCCGCGATGCCCTGTCCAACGGGGTCCGGAAAAGACTAGTTTCGCATTTCTGGAAGTTGATAAGCAACTTCCAGTCGTCGCAAAATCGCTGGATTTTCTCGAAGTCACGCTGCAACAAGATGTTTATTACCTCGACCTTCGGACCTGATCTGTACGCAACTAGGTCGTCGGCGTACGCAATTAAGTGCGGCATGGAACCTATAAGATCTGCAGTGAATATGGAAAACAGGATCGGGGAACCAATGGCCCCCTGTTGCAGACCGTTTTTAATGTTAAAGACCGTAGTGGAAGTTACGTCACCATTTTTCACAACGAACTTTCTACCTGTTATCATGTCATATATCATGTATAGCAATGGTTTACTTATGCCAAGCCTGACCAACTTGAGGAAGAGGCCCTCTAACCAAACGGTGTCGAACGCCTTCTCCAAGTCAATCAGGCAGGCACCCGTGCACTGATTTTTGTTTTTATTCCATTGTATGTCGGAAACCAGTTTTGACGCGGCATTAATGGTATCATGCCCCGCTCGGAATCCGAACTGGTTGTCCGGTATGATTTTCTTTTCATCAGCCCATTGCTTCAGAACTCGAATGACTATCTTTTCAAAAACCTTGCTTATGCAAGGAAGAAGACTGATCGACCGAAGATTTGTCGGAATGGACTTATCTTTGTCCCGTTTAGGGATCGGTTGAACAACAGCTGTTTTCCAGTGCGTGGGGTAATGTGCATTACTCAGCGCATTGTTGAACAGGGTTGTGTACGTTTGGACCGCTTCGGGGGGAAGATGGCGAAGCACAATGTTCGGTATTCCATCGATTCCCACTGACTTTTTCTTCTTCAGCGAGTGGAAGATACCCTGGAGATCTTCTTGAGAAATCAAGATGTGATTCCCATCATTGGCGACGGCACTATGTGCCATGTTCTCGTCATTGAACCTGGTGAACCCTGGATTCTCTGATCGCCATTGACTTATCTCATTGCGGAGATAGAAATGGTTTAGCAGGGCTCTGTTCTCCAGATCGTGATTCGGCCTACTAACCTCGTTGACCGTATACACTCTCTGGAACACTGCACCAATAGCTGTAACCTTCTCCTGGGGATCTTCCACCGCAAAGAAGTCATTGTCTAGCACTGCCTCATCTGGATCGATGCCAACTGAAGTCAGTAAGTGTTCGTTGTCTGTCGTTCTGGGAAGCCTTACGATTTGAATGTCGTTTTGATCTTTCCTCCGAAATATTTTATTTACTTGCGGGAACATACCCGGGTTGTTGGATCGTACAGCCCGGATTTTGTTGCCCCAGTGCAAGCTTATAGCCAAGCTATAGTTTATTCGAATTAACTGTTGGAGGTTCTTGATCTCCGACTTCAATGCTCTGACTTCCGCGTTTTGCGGATCTGTAAAACGCCTGTGCAAGAGTTTGAGTCTTGACAGCAGCCTACTTTTGTGCACGTGAAGTGCGTCGATGGTAGCATTTCGATAAACATCGCTGTTGTCGATTTGAACTACCTTCGGAATTGTTTTGTCCATCGTACGTTTGATTACGTCGTCCATTTGTATGAGGTACCTGTCAACCTCTTCGTTCGTCAGGTTTCTGTTTGTCGGCGGATTGATCCCACTCGAACGTAGTTCTGTGGATAAAGTCCTGGAGAAGCGTGGCCAGCGGGCCTTATTATAATTATAAGGGTGCCTCTGGACATACTCTTCCAGTCCTTCCACCTCGTTCGGGAGCTGAATAACTGCGAAGAGCCCGCAGTGATCACTCTCGTACTCAACAGCAGTTAGACAGTTCCGTGTGCGTCTTTCCACGTCTAGTATAGTCAGTCGTTTGTCTATCAGCATCAGATCCAGATAGGACCCGCTTCTGGGATACGATGGCCTATCGGTTGCTAGCAAATCTAGCTTGAACTCAACATTGTGTTCTACCAACCAGTTATACAATGAGGTCCCCCTGGTGTTATGCACCACATTGCCCCACTCTATATGCCTAGAGTTCAAGTCCCCGGCTACGATATAGTAGTTCTCCTCCGAGCTCAGTCGAAGGCTAGTGAAAAGAGTATCGAGCTCTGAAATGAAATATTGGTTGATGCGTGACTTGTCAGTCGCATAGATAGCGATCACATATAGCCGCTTACCACCCCGGAGGGGGATGCGTGCGATACACGTTTCTATGGCCTGGAATCTCCGCACTTCACCGCTATACACGACCTTATGACAAAGGCCTTTTTTTATTAAGAGCGCGACTCCACCAGCTAGGTAGCTTCGATCTCTTCGAATAATATTGTAATTTTTGTACCTGAGTGAGTGCGTCTGGCTTAGCTTAGTTTCGCAAACCATCAACACATCAGGATTATGGGTCTGCAACAAGTTACCGAAATTTAATTGACGTTCAGGGCGGATCAGTGAATTCACATTCACTGCTAGAATTTTCAGGTTGCAGGCTGCCTGCGCAGCCATTATACCGATGTTGCGTTTGGCTCTCCAAACAGCGTCGAATAGATGAGGTCTATTCGCGCTGCTTGTTCTTGTAATTGGTTCTGGAACTGGGTTTGGAGTTAATTCGTCGAATCTGGCTGCAATCAGCGGTAATCAGCTCTCTTAGTTGAGCGTCAGTAAAATGTGCCATTGTTGGTGCTAAAGATGACACAGTTGTTGTGCATTTGTATATATAACATTATAAATTGGACATTGTTCTAACTTACTTCTTTTTGTTGAGTTTAAGAAGAATTTCTTCTCTCTGGTTAAATAGCTGTTGAACATCACTGGTGTTGATCATATGAAGGTCTTGCAGAATTTGTTCGTATGTTTCATGAACTCCGAAATCCTGGATTAATGCTTCTTCTATAGTTGGCCAGGTTGGCATTATAATTCTCCGCAATGTATTGTTTTGGATTGTTAGGGTTGTCAACGGCTGATTTTCCACATTTATCCATGCAAACACATAATCAATATATTCGATGAAGGAGATGACGTCTTCATCTGAGCGTCCCGAGATTGGTGGAAGTTTTTCCAATATTTCCAATGGCGCATTTTGATCGACTGCTGGTTGAGCCAAACTTTTTATTTTTTAGTATGGTTTTTCTTATCTTATTTTGAGAACAATTTTTTTTTATAATTTAATTATCCACTGAATTTTATTGTCTTTTTCGTAGACACACACTTTTTGTATATTTCTATTTTCTAATCTCTCTACGAAAATTCGTGTATTTTTGCTTTGAACACTTTCGAAAAAATCAATTTTATTATATTGTTCACTAAAACACTTCGGTGTTATTAGTTTTCACAATATAAAACTGTTGGTTCATATCACTGGATCTCATCTCTCAATTAATTTGCGTTTAATATTTTAGTGAGATCCTACCGACTGCTCCAAATTTGATAGGAAAAATGCAAGATACGAGATGCGAACGTAGCTCGCGTCCGGCAGAAGCTTCATTTCGTATGATACAAATTAAACGCTTCTGTGTTTTATTATTTAAAAAAAAAATATATTTTTTCTATTTATCTGGGCATAATAACCCCTTACACGCTACTTTAAGACTGAACTACAATTTTGCTTACAACTACCTTATATACACCTCGCATGCACTGAGTTGATGGATCGTTCCTACAGGTCCGCTCGGGTTTCCGGATGCCGAATGTGGCTGATTGCAATACTGTCTTTGGTTCGCCAGACGCTAGGTCAGCGTTTTGCCGCTTGTGGGAACGTTGCTGGTGATTTGATGCCATCGTGGAGCACATGTGAGGGAGAGAAATATTTCGCGACTTAACTTACATTAACACGGACAAAAAAATATATGCACAAGCTTAACACCTCACCGTATGTTTATTTACGGCTCGATTGTCTACACACATACGCACATCTCCATTTTTCTTCCTCACCAAAACTAAAGCCGAAGCATTAAGCCAATGACTGCGTATGACTGACTATTCCTTTCTCTAATAACATTTCAACAATATTTTCACCCTCTGTTCTTTCGTATGAAAGCCTGCGTGGCGAACAGTAAATCGAGGCTAGTTAGTCTAATCGTCATGGTATAATAATTCGGTTTCACGCGGACCTCGGGTTTTAAGTTATACTCATCCATTGTATTACTTAATATACTCATAAACACTAACATAATATTTCTTTTGGCAAAAGGCTTAACGATATCAGAAAACCTAACTCCCTCAACAGTAACTACGCTATATGGATCTCTTAGAAGATTAAACGCGATAAGTACACGGACATCTTTAGGTAATTCATAAATTTTATTCTTTTTCATTTTAATACATCAATTTTGAACAAAAAAAAAACAACGGTTGTGTGTAATTTGTTCCGATCCAAATAAACACGCCGGTTGGATGTTGACCACAGAATGAATTATATGTTCATAGGTATTAACAAAGTCACAGTTTGACATTTATCCATAATTCATATTTATGAGAGTCATACAAAATATACCCAATACTTTCTATAATACCACATATATGTATGGTATAACATCATAGATTCTTGTTTTTATTTGAAGTTTAGCAATGCGTTAAGTCCCACTAAAAGTGGTACAACTAGTTCTTCATCTGGAAGAATTAAACAAAGTTACAAAGTTGTATATAATATTTCTTTTAATTGAAAAAAAAACGAGATAGTTCTCGGGCCGTTCATTTATTAAATATATATTAAGACTAAATTCGACATGTAATTTTGCCTAGACCAATCGACCATAGATCTCGCAGTCAATTTCCCCATGTACTCGTTTGCACTTGCATTAATATGCTTCCGTATTGCGTCAGCCGACGCCAAAATAGGGTTGTATGACGTAACGAGTAAAGAGGGAAACCGCCGAGTTGACAATATCGAGCTTGATTTCGATTTTGTATAAGATTCGGTGAGGGAGTTTCCTTTCGAATTTGTAGTTTGGAATGTACTTTCGCACTAGCGGACCTAGACATTTTTATGCCTAACACTTTTATGTTTCGTTTTTTCTTGATCGGAATCGCATTTCGGCTTGGTAGCTTTGGATTCTTGAAACAGTGAATCGAATTCTATTTCTGGAAGAACTTTATCCAAAGAAAATAATGGTAGATTTAGCTATCACCGGAGCTAGGCTACGGTTCACTCTCTCCACCTGACCATTGGCTTGAGGTGAGCCAGTGAGCATCTTAATGTGTTCGATCGGACACACCAAACACCTGGTCTACTATAAGCATTAAAGGTCGATTTTAAAGAGCTTAACACCCCGGCAGTGCTTGTGGAGCGCACTGCATACAATTTCGTAAACTTAGTGAATGCATCTATTACTAGAAAAACGTACTTTTCTTCGAACTTTTTAGACGAACTGGGCCGGAATATGGTCAATATGAACAATATCGAATGGTTTATCTCCTTTGGGTATGAGGTGTAATAATCCTTCATGTTTTCCCGATTTCTGTGAGATTAATGCACGAATGTTGGCATCTTCCAATTTGTACATTTGCACAATTCCTTTCAGCTGGGCTGCCCATAAAGTGTACGAGTCACCGGCTCCCGAAAACTCGGACAGCAAATCATTAACAAATAAGAAGCTTATTTTTGTATTGCCACTACCACGTGACATTTGTTCTTCATTTACATTTCCACATACGCTTGCACACACATTTGTATTGTTTATACCACTCTCATATGTCTTTTCATTTGTTTTGTTTTCTTCACCTTTCTTCTTTAGCGCCGTATTTTTTCTCTTCAGATTTTCGTTCTCCTTCTTGCAGCACTCTATTTGTCTTCTCATTTTCTCCAATTCCTTCTTCATTTTTGTTCACTCATTCTTTTGTACTTCATCTTTTCCGATTTTTGCACTCATTTTTTTCTCTGTAGTCTTCGTTTTCTTCTCAACATCTCTCGCCTTATTTGTTGGTGTATCCTCTTCATTCTCTTCGTAATATCCTTCAATGCACGGAGTGTTGGTTTCTTCGTATATGTCGTCATCGTTGATATCGTCGGCGCTGTCGGCTTCATCGCTATGTTCCGTTAATTCTGATTCATCGAGATTCACAGCTACACCTATGTTTTTTTTATAATTATTTATGTGCGGTTAATAGTTGAATAACGCGAGATTGAAACTCAAAGTTTAGTTCTTAATGTTTATTTTACTTAACTTTTTACTATACGGAAGAAGTTCGGGAGCACAATGACACACCATGAGGGGTTCCGCGTTGGTTTATATAGAGATCGATACTCGGATCGATTCACTGTGTGTTGCGATAGTGCTATATTGTGTGCTCTGTGGCCTCATACATCGTATGTTCTGTGGCCTCAATAGCTTTCATCGTTTTGTTTATTTACAATGTCAGCTTTTAGGCGGCCGTTGTAACAATTCTGTATGTTGCAATGGCCATGTCTGTTTATGTTTGTTGCAGTGTCAGCTTTTGGGCGATCATTGTACTAATTGTGTATGTCGCAACAGTCACAGTGAATGAGCTATCTGAATTATATAATGTTAGAATTTGTTATTTCTGATATAGCTTTTCACCTCGGCTGCGACCTTTTTATTAAACTAAAGTTACAAAAATGCTCTGCTTATCCTTTCGATTCATTCATACAATAGTCAACATAACCATACTGCACACACAGCACTGTTCATTTGCATTACCCCATAGCGTTCTAGTTCATGATCATTACCCCTTATCTAAACATTCGTGCCACAATTTATGATCATCACACTTGCGCTGCAATCAATGCATGACCAAATTTACGGTCATTATGTTTGGCTCGAGTCAATGCGAAGCCGGAGATCCCTTAGTTTGTGGATTGATCGTTTGGTTTGTATAATTGTTTCCGTATGTAGCAAGTATCCGCTTCGTTGGTAAAATTGCTTTATTCGATCGAAAACGTTCTTTCTTGCTTCGCTTTCTTACATATAGGCACATATAACGTGGCGATCTTCTTCTTCGTAATGGCCGACCCCGACTGGAAGTTGGCTGCGGTTCGTAACAATCGTTAACACCGCGCAGCTGCCATCGAGTACAAGTCCGGTAAAAATTACATTTTTTATTTAATCTACCACACGTACGAAATGCAATCAATGACGAAGATAAATTACAATAATAACTGGCATAATAACAAAACTACATACATATGTACTAACGAACATGATGACAGCTTGCAATCCAATGAAGAAAACTTGTTCCTTTATTTTCGTAAACACATGTATTTTCATACATAACTTACATCTTCAAGTAAGCAGTGTGTTTGTGTCTTTGTGAGTGTTCTCGGACTGGATGTGCGGTGCGAACTCCACTGTTGATTGCTATCTACGCATATCTGTAAAATATGTAAATCTCAAATAATAACATTTTTGCTTATTACTTCCGTTTAAGAATCACAGAATAATGACTGATATCCAAATATGTTCAGCCGTTTTGTAGTAATGTGTCTAAAGCATAGGAAAAAGTTGTTGTTAAAAAGTCATGTGTGCAAAAAAACATTTAAATTCATGTATGCTCCAATAACGGAATTAGGATACTAAAATCGAAAACCAATTTCACAGAATTCTGAACAAAGTTGCCAAAGACATCAGTGCCCTATATTTTACCATTTAAAAGTCCATAAAGCCTAAACAAGCAACAAAAGATGTATGTTCATAAAGCTATGTTCCTATGCAGCTAATGCAACATTGTACATTTTTACAAATTATATGTACATGTACATTTGAACAAATTATAATTCATTACACATATGTAAAGCAGTGAAAGTAAAAAATAAACATTATTTAAATTTTCAAAAACAGTACTTGCCGGTACAGCGTCTTCCTTGTTTTGGTAATGTTTTTAATATTTAGTTTAAGTTGTCCATTGTTAGAACTCAAATTGCTGTATTTATTTATAAGATGTAGTTCATAAGATTAAATTTTGTAAGATTTTTTGAATTTGTTTATGATACAAAAAAATTAAAATATATTTCTGATGACGACTTATGTCTGTTTCTATTCAATGCAAATAGTGTAAACGCTTTTAAAAGCAGAATATGATTGTGAAATGAAAAAAATGTGATTGTACCTTTAATTAAACTCAAAATGATTAAATATAAATAAAACTAAAAAAAGAAAATATTTCTGTAAAATCTTTTTCTTTTGTCGATATTTTTACAGCTTTTTAAGAACATACAACAGCTTAAGTAAGTATGGCTTATGTTTTATTAGACATCTAATCAGTTACCAGGCAGTTGCTAATAGTCTCATAAAAGCAAATCACAAAAGGCAAGAGTTGTAATTAACTTTATAAAAATTATTCGCACCAAGCCCCCGTGGGGCGAGTATACTCGTAACTATTATTCTTCGGAGCATACAACTTATTTTTCGCTTCGCAAGTATTTATAGCACATTGCAAATTAATTTCAGCAATGGAACCAATTGTATCGAATGAATAAATACTTGTACCTTCAGCATATAAGGCGATATCCGGTTAGAAAATTTTGTCAGATCAGAGGTAAATGAGTTAAACAGAACTGGCACAATCACATCATTTTATACACATAAGCGACTAAGTATCAATCTTCCAATGTAAAATGTACAAATGTCGTCAAAGAGTGGCCGATTAGAACAACGTAGCTGAACATAAGTTAAAGGTGAAGGCAAGTCCCTTTTTTTACGTAAAGACAATATATTCATTCATACGGACCGAAAATCTTTTGAATCATCTGTTGTGCAACTGCCGTTTTACAAAACTTCGTATCTGGATAAACTGACCATAAAAAAAGCTTTGAATATAACAAAGCGTTTATATTCCACTTTTACAAAAAGTAAAAAAAAAAATCACGAACGATTATTAGAACCGGAAATGATTTTAAAACACATTTATAATCGAACACAATAAAAAGAAATAAAATCTGAACTAAATCCAGCTAATAACTCTAAACCAACCCCTGTGCGGAGTTCCAAAAAACGATTTTTTTGTTTCTATTTACATATCATATTTGGAACGCCGCTAATGGGAATGATGAAGAATAGTTGAATAGAGTTTTTCGGAATCTCCACAGTTCTGCTCATCAGAAGCGAATTAAATCCTCTTTCAAAATTAGCAAATTCAAAGGATATTTTACTATGTCCAGATTTTTCTTCATTGCACTAGTTATAGCTACGAACTGCAACCGTGTTGTTTATTTTATAAAAACAAAAGTAAATTATTTGTGTTCATTAATCAAAAATTTACTTTCTGTCTTCCTTGTCTTCCTAGAAATCCGGTACAAAATCTATGGAGTAGCGATTTCCGTAACAGCATTTTGTTTACACAACTCTACCGACATCCGCTTGCTCCCAATTGCGTTTTCAATAATAGGAAAACAAACGGCCGTTTTTCCATTATCATAGTGAAAATCTCAAGTCGGGAATTTGTTCATCTTTGGTGTAAATTGTTTGGTTTTTGACTACCATCAGTGAACAACATGTAATTCCACGGCGCGTCTACGGTTTCTGGGGCAACAAGATTTAAAAACGCCATTTTGTAGATTAATCGCTTAGTTTATGAGATATCGAGGTTTAAAAATGTATTTTTTCCTATGAAAATTGCAGTGAAATTAAAAATTATTGTTCTACCGTGTAACAGACAGTGTGGCATACTTCTAGAAGTAAACGAAAAATTGGTTCATACTCCATAGACTTGGCTTCAAATATATATTATTTAAATCGAGAGTGGACCACCCGGGTACTGTTATTTGAGAAAACTGTTAATGCGGGCCACCCGAGTACTGTTTATTAAGAAAACTATTTAAATTGGCGCCTGTCAGTATGCAACATTATTTTTGCACGGAAGGAAAATACATTTTAAATTTAACTAAGCGATTAATCAATATTTTGTTTCATTATATTTTGTTCTTATTTCGTTGAGATCCACAAAATGGCGTTTTCAAATCTTGGTGCCCCGGAAACCGTAGAATCCCCAATTCCACTGCCCTCAATAAATATAAATTCATAAATAAATTATCGGTCGCCGTGGCGTAGTGGGTTAGTGTGTCGACTCCTACGCAGAGGGTGCCAGGTTCGATACCCGAATTTACCACCTATCATATTTCACGACTCCACCTCTTTCGAGTCACTGACAATGCTCAAAGAGTATTCCTGTCTAGAAAAAAGCTTCTCAACTTCGCCGTTCGGAGTCGGCATTAAACTGTAGGTCCCTTCCACTCGTGAAAGAACAATAGCACGCACAACACAAGTGGTTGCTGAGAAGCTAGGCCCAGGTCCACCTCGGACTGTCGCGCCACCCATATTATTATTATAAATAAATTATAATAAATTCAATGGAAAATAAAATAAATTAGTCGTCACGCATGTGTCACCGTGTGAACCCTGACAACTGTCACTTAACCCTGTAAACGAAACCATAATATATTCCTGTAGCATATGAACTTGGCATCACTGAAATCTCCCATTTTCAAAACAAATCAAACGCATTTTCGCATGCAGTCTGTCGCTTTCTGTTCACAGGTTTTTTTAACTGATGGTTAAGCGGCGACATGGTACTTCTGGCCATAGTATCTTCCTTGAAAAAGCTTTATATACTAAATACCTCAGATGAAAAATATGTTTCGGCGATTAAAAATGTGACTTTAGAGAAAACGTTTTCGTACTTGTTCATAATGCTTATTTTGTATGATTGAGAGTGTTTTAAATTCTGCTCAGGGGAATCAATGTAAAAAAAATTCTAAAGGGGTGAAACAACTGCAACACAAAAACGAAGCGTCTATATATACGAAGAACGTTGAAAATGCTGCAATGCAAAAAAATCCAATTGAAAGTCGAATATTCAGCGTAACAATCGTGGAGTCAAAAACCCAATGGAACGTGCATCAATTACTTCCAAACGAATAAGGTAATCTTAGGCATATGTGTACATTCCCCATTAACTTTACAATAATTTTCGTATTTTAATAGATCTCCAATAATGCAACATCTAGTGCACACCGTTGTGTTGTGTTCTACGAATTGAAAGGACATCACTGTGTGTGTATACGATGATTATTTCATGTCAAACATAAGAAATATATCACCGCACTTTAAGGAATGCACGAGCATGGCCTCAAACTTAATAACATAAACTTTACTTCTGAAATCCTGTATGTACACTAATCGAAGTTGACCAATCAGACGATAGAATGGTCTGCAACAAAACGTGAAAGAAGAGTGCAACTCAGCGTGTGGTAAACTGTTATCGAAGTACTACGTGCAGATGCGAAATACCAATAGCTCACTCCACAGTTTGCTGCGAACTTATTCAAAATTAATTTAATCTAGTATGGTTTGGTAATCATGATCACATTGTACTGAGCCGAGCATATTGCAAAACCAATTTTATAATTGAATATATGTCCAATTTGTACATGCACTACTTCTATTTCGCATAAGGACGAACAAAGAAATGGAAAGGTCTCATGAAATTGATAAGTTCTGTTCTGTTTCTGCTGCGATTTCAACAAGCATACTCAAGTAAGTCCAGATCAAACCATTTTTTTAACTTTTTTACATATGCATGAGAGAAGTAACAAATGAAATTGATTGTAGGGATACACATGGGTAATTACTTCATAGCGACGTCTACTTCTAAACTATTGTGTTTTACGTTTGCTGTATTCTATTTGAATTTCTAACACACATTTCTGTGCATTGCTGTTCATGCTCCTTACATTTTCGTTCATAAAACAATTAGCTCGTAACTTTCTCTTAGTCGTCACTTTTTCTTAAAATGTCACTTTGAAAAATTTGTAATCTTAGTTATTCTGTGTGACTGCAATCCTGTGTATTCACATTTCATAAATCGTCGTAAGGATGACAAGTCACAAAGTGACAAAGAGAATACAAGTCACATATATTTGGGTGATACGACTAAGAGCATAAGGTGGAATAGTCTCCTTCCTGAAGTCGTAATCGTCGACTTTGACTACAAACTGCTTATATCTTTAGTATTATTACTGTTATACTGCATTGTCTTCTGTTATACTTACGTTAGGGTATGTATCAATTCTGACGAAGCCACTCTATCATTTCAGATAATGCTTTTCTTGGTCTCAAATATTACTACATTTCGCGCGAAAACACCTACAAATTAAATAATTCAAATTTAAATTATACGTCCTTAAGACATATTCTAACGATATTCATTTAAATACTATACTTTGATTATTAGGCCGCATTGTAGATATGTAGTAATGGACTTTTGAACTTTCATATAGTAAATTCTGAATATAATGCGAAATACACCTCATGTGTCTAATAAGATAGCAAGTCTAAATTATAACGTGCTCTAAATTATAACGTGCAGAGGGTAGAAACACGTAATTTAGGATGTCTTTGTACACAAATCGAACCACTCGCGTTGTGCGTGCTATTGTTCTCTCACAAGTGGAAGGGGCCTACAGTGATAAGTTCAAGTTTGATAAGCTTCTTCTTGGCAGTTATTACCCTTTGAGCGTTGTTAGGGACTCGAAATAGGTGAGATTAGGTTTCTTAGGGGTCGACGCACATGTACACAACGCCACGATCATCCTGTCGAAAAGTTACGGGAACAAATATTTCTTCGATTTATAGAATGGGGCCGTATTCATAAAAACGAAGGATATCCTCTCAAGTAATAAGGTAGAAGTATGGCTGAGTTCGTAATCAGTATTACCGCAGTACTGCAACGTGAAGCGTTCTTAATTACAAACCTTTCGCAATAATGCAATGTATCGCGTTCTAAAACGTCATATAAAAAAGCATTATGGATTTTTTGTTTTTCTGTGCCAGCTCAGGATTTTCATATGGAGTCATTAGACATGGTAATATAACATATCCACTGTCACCAATGAACACAATATTGATTGGTTTCTTACACTTGTGAAATTTTCCATATTCCATGTCATGTACGGATCCAGGCCAACTAACGTCAACACAAGTAAATATTTCTTTTTTCTGTATCCCTACGTGGGTACAATCGATTACACCAATATCTGTCGGAAACTAAAACTTTCTTTTCCAAAGCTCCTTTGCTTCTGTTAATTCACTATTGGTAGTTGGAATCTTGATCCAATCATTTGCAGATCAACCGTAGCTTGATTAACATCAAGTTCTTTAGTAATCGAAATCGAGATATTTTAATAATCGAATGATCACTCGATGTGGGCGCATTCGAATTGAGTGGTAATCAATTAGTACAACATTTCGATCATCATTCGCATGACTACTAACTGATTGGAATGACTCCTAAGTAATTACTAACTACATACAAAAAATAAATCGATAAATATCTCACTTTGGTGCTAGAAAAAGTGACAAATATTTAGTTCTTATCGAGAAATACTAATCAGGTACTTAACCGTAATGAAAGACAAAACGCGAAGGAAATTAACTCAAGTATTCCTCTACTTCACGATTCTCCACTTATTCATTCTCTTGTGTTATTAGTTAGTAGATTCGAATGAGTTAGTAGTCATTCGAATCATCATTACTCGAATTTATTATGGATGCAAGCTGAAGGATTTCCTTCATATTTTGCTAGTACAGTGGACTCTCCTTAAGTCTAAACTCCCAAACGCGAACAAATTATGGTATCTCGTGACAATTAGACTTAGGGAGTGTCCACTGTATAAGCACACCCTTTTATTTATGTATACGGCCCATGGCGTGTAAAATATAGGGAAATTTAAGTCTCAGTTCTGAAAGATTTAACAAATTTTGTATTATATTTTTATTTTTCACTTTCAGATGTTGTGTATTGAAGACAACCACTTGGGGACTCCGCATAATTTAACAAATAAATTCTTTCAAACGGTAAGTTAATCTTTGTTTTATAATTGGGCTTTTAAAATATATCTCATTTATCATATAGATTCCACAATGTTTGCTGCGATAAATTGAACGAGATCAGGTCAAATGAGTATCCCTGCATGTGTATGTATGCAACAGAGCTACAAGCTGATCGAACTATCAAGTTTATAACTTAAAAAGGCTCCGCCGATACATAAGGTATGGCGTGTATGACATAAAATATGCACGGTATTTCCTACAAGGGGTTTTCGATGATCACTATTAAAATGTTTACTGCTGAAAATATAGAAATAAGATTTATAATTCCTTATATTACTTCATAATTATTATTAGCCTATCAAAAGTGTCAAGTAAACATATTATTTACATTTATTTAAGGAGTTTTGGGAAAAGTCATTGCCAACGAAGTGAGGGAAAAGTGATAATTTATATAAATTTCATAAAATAGTTACGCACAAATTTATAAAAAAAAAAAAAAAAAATAGAGTAACATTACCATTAATATTATGTGACAAAAATTATTACAAATAATAAGGGTGTCATTCAATAGACAATATGTAGCTTCTAGGTTTTTCATGTCCTTGATGAGCCCTTGAATGAAAACTTTATGCCCTTTTTCGTTTCTACCTGTGTCTTATATTTGTCATCTGCGACTTCAGACAAAAACTTTTGTTAGTTTTGGGTTTTTCTCAAGCTGCCGTCGAATGCCCATTCGGAAAAAACTATACGACCTTTGATTGGATAAGACATTACTGTATGATCTAACAGTGCGTGCAGGGAGAGTCCGGCTTGATGGATGTTTATTCTAAATAACATATTTATGGCTTCTACTAAGAGAAGTGCTCATCGATGTTCAATTTTTTTCGTTTTTAGCAGATACATGCTTGGTAATAAAACTTGGCAACTTTTTACTCAAGTCACTGGCTGGAAACAGTCTTTCCTTCAGTTCTCAATTTTATTTCGCCTGCAGAAGCCAAAAAAAAGTCACCACATAGCTCTGATAGAATATTTGACTTTTTCCCGCTTTCGAATTCGCGCTACTTCTATCAAAGACCTGCTGAATTTTTCGCCCAGGTAACATAATCATTACAGAACGGCACATGCTTATGTTATCGACGTCCTCGTTGAGTTCATGGATTATTAAATTCCCCTTACCACTGGTGGGGGGAAGTCAGATAAAAGTTGGGCGTTGTTGAAGAGTTTCACGAACATTTTCTCTCAGTATGTTCGGACTGTATATTTATATCCTATCGTAGTGGAATGGATATTGCTATGATTATGAAAATTGATTGCATTATCCTGTCTATTAATTTGGTTAAACTGCTTATCTACCAAAATAAAGCCATGAAATATGATGGCCATATATTGATATTCACACTTGTGTTATCAATAGAGCTTATGATCCATGTTCTTGTGTCAACAATAGGACTTAAAGCGTACATTGATCATTATTATCTTAATTCTTTTCAAGAATGATCTTGTGCGAGTGGCTCATTGATAACTTGCAACTTTAGGATGTCTTACAGTTACTGTAGCCATCGAGTACTCTGTGTGTGCATTTGTTGCAGGTTTGACAGATGTCAATGTCGTAACTAAACATTTGTTCTGATAACTCCTCTATTGCGGGTGGCATGTCATGTTTAGCGATCTTAGTATTTGTTGATTCCTATATAGTATATTTGTAGTATACATATTGCCTATGTACGCCTTTACTAATACGGAATGAGCGACGAACTGAGCTCGAACGAAACTCAGCTCAAACTCGATAATAATGCGTGGTAGTATTTATAAGATTAACTGAGTGTACTTGATTTGATTACTTTCTACCTTTTATCATGTATAGCATGTTTATGCAAGCCAAATTTGATGCGCTTAAAGAAAACGCCCTCTATCCAAAGCTATCCGGCCTTCTCTAAGTCGATCAGACAGGCACTTGTACACTGCTTCTTATTTTTCTTCCATTGAAATGTCGGATACCAGCTTTGACGCCGCGTCATGTGTGGTGTCATGCCCGCCCTAAATCCAAACTGGTTATCCGGTATAATATTTTTGTCCTTGACCCACGTTTTCAGGGCTCGAATGACAATCTTTTCGAAGACCTTGCTGATGCAAGGCAGAAGACTTATCGATCGGAGGGTTGATGGGGTGCTTTTGTCTTTGTACCGTTTAGGGATTGGTCGTAGCACAACTGTCTTCCAACGTTTCAGGTAAATAACTAGGGTTTCGGCTCATTGAAACAATAATTATAAAAGTGTCTTGGTTGGTATAGGTGACATCTTGATCGAATATTTCTTTCTGGAGCATAAAGCTTAACACTGTAGTACATCAGAGCAGTTTATACGGAACGAAAAAATATCGTAGATAAACATTATGGATGGAATACCTCGACCTTTTTTCTAGCGTATCTTGTTCGATAAGGAGGCATACAATCAAGATTCCACTTCATACGTTTTATAACGAATCTTGTGAACGACTTTTGCAACCTCTCTAAACGTAATACATGCTTTACGTAGACTGGACTCTATATAAAATAACAATATCCCAGATACGGAAGTACAAGTAGGCCGACGGATTAGAAAATTCGTAACACGTACGTTTAAGAAAACCAAGCAATGAGTTTGCACTAGCAAGTACGTAATCTATATGAAGTGATAATTGGAAGGGTGCCTTTGTTCTCGACCATCTCTAAATGACATTGCCCTCTGTTGTGAGTTCCGCGCATTTCACGCAACGCGACACCATTTGGCAGCTCGCTGCGGCATGCCCAAACCTCTAGAATCGAACACACTGCATCGTGTGCTTCGAATTTCTTATTGTCTACCATTGAATAGCAATGGTCCCCAAGAGTTTAATTCTTTAAAGTGTTTCCATATTGCTTTCGGGAGTCGCCTGAACCAAGAACAAAGAGAGACGCCTGTTCTCCCTGCGTGCCACCGCAGTGACAAATGGCTCAACGCCCACGATCTGGACATCATCGCTCTGCGCCTGGCGCAGTACACCGAGGATCTCCTCCGGATCCGTATTGGGATCCATGCTCTTAAGGAGCAGAGTTTGGAGCTTTTCTCCTCTTGCCACCCAAAGCCTGTACACTGCCATGTAGTTGCAGTACACAGTGTGCCTTATGGGCATTGTATATTTAATGGTGAATGGGGTTTTTAAACCCTGCAGTCCCTTAACGGCACACTTACGTAGATTTTCGAGGTCTTTTGTCTCGGCTCCGAAGACGTTGTTGTGGGACATCTCTTCTGCTTCTGTAGTGCCTGCTGCTGCGGCTTCTGTAGCTGTATCTTTCGCTTTTGTTGTTGCTGCGGAGTTATTAGCCGCAGTCCTCGTTGCTGGTGTTGTAGCTGCTGATGGGTGCTACTGTTGGTGCTGTAGTTGTTGTTGGGGCTGCGGTTTGCTTGACCGCTGCCGTGGTCGTAGCTGTTGTTGCTACTGTCAGAAGGATAGCCGTTTTTATGAATGTTGTTCTTTATTCACCCAAAGTTAAAAGAATACAATAATGCATGAAAATATTTATGGAAAAGTAAAACGTCGAGGAGACCAAGTGAAACACGTCTGTCTTCTGCCACTGCTCAAACGACACTCCCTGACAGCTCGGCCTCGCCTTATTCATCGTCGTTCCCCGACGATTCGTGCTCATGTTCTTCAGCTTCTTCAGCTCCAACGTGCACCATGGTTCCCCTTTTGGGTATTGCGCCACTTTTTGCCGTTTTCCACTTGCTGGGAAAATAGCAATTGTTGACGCAGTTGTTCATAATGATGGTGAGGAATACCATCACCGCTTGTGCCATTCGCTTTATGATGAAGTTCGAGATTTTGTCAGCTCCGGCTGCTTTCCTCGTTTTGCTGCGTTGAATGATTCCCACGATTTCTTCCGTTATTGTTAGTTCTTCATTATTTACTGGTCCGTCAGCTGGATTGTCCTCGCTGAAGATGATGCTGGGTGGGGATGGATGTCCGAAGGTGGAGATGTAGCTGTTAACTTCTGAGACGAATTCCGGGTCATCGGGTGGCGATGGTTTGAAGTTGCCTTCGAAGGAGATTGCGAACGCTTCGGCTTTTTGGGCTGAAGTGGTAACATCCCCGTCACTTGTGGTAAGAGTCTCCGGCAGGCTCTTCCTTTTACCGATGATTTGATTTATTTGTCGGAAGGTATCAGGTCCGGGCTTAATTTGGCGAAGTTTGTTTTGCAGCTGGGTGTTGTTGTGGTGAAGTACTGCATTCTGGAACATTATTTTTGTGCAGTTCAATTCGCTGAGGACGGTTTGGTAATCTCTACTTTGGCTGTTCCCGTCCCGGCGGTAGATTCGCTGTAGACTCTTTCTTAACCTTTGCCTGTGGTGATATAGGCTTTGGATGTAGGTCGGTAAGTGACTGTACCTGCCTTTGCTCGTTCTCTGCCTTTTTTGTTGATCCAAGGCATTGTTAATAGATTGCTCCAATCCTCCAATTGCATCGTCAATCTCAGTATTGGTGAGATTCCTAGTTGGTGGTGGTATTTGGATGTTCCTCAGCATGTCTTCCTGCAGTTTGGCTACGTCCAGCTGGTGCAGATTGCTGAAGTCCCCTTCTGGTCGGAATCGCTGTCTAATGTTTTGCAGGAGTAGTTCCTTATCTCTGGGAGGATATTCACCAAGTTTGAAGTTGCAATAAAAAAATCTATTGTGGATGGTGTTCGCGGGAATGTTGGCTTTGGTTGTGAGATCACAACCAATGAATGCCTATCGACATTGTCTAGCCATTTGACGATGGTTCTTACCTGCGGGTCATCTTCAGTGTGCTCCCACATTGGATGTCTTACGTTGAAGTCTCCACCTATGACGCCATAGGTATGCCTCGAAAGAAGTGCATTTATTGCTTCCAGGTCATGTCGCGTGTCCGCTGCGCTACCGCTGTGGCCGTAGATGCTTATAACCAGCAATGTCTCCGTGGGGGTCACCTGGATCTCAACAGGCTTTCAGCTCCGGCATTGTAACTTTAGTTGCGTTGATGGTTCTCCCGATCAGGGCGGCTGTTCCTCGATTCCCTTCGCTGTCAGATCTGAAAATATAAAAATCTTTATATAGTACCTTACCCTTTTTGTTTAAATTTGTTTCGCTAATTAACGCGATGTCAGGTTTATTAGCTTCCAAGAACAGGCTGAGTGCTGTTTGTCTTTCTAGGCTGCGCACCGAGTTACCGTTGTATGCTACGATATGCAATTGATTTAAATATTGCATATTTCGAAGATAGACGTGGCCAGCGCCACCGACTTTTGGGCCTCGCTAAGGTTTCTGTATCACTTGGGGATAGCACTGCGAGCCTTGCCAATGAGATTGATAAGGTTTGCACCAATTGCATGGGTTGGCTGGCATTGTTGTTTGTCATCCTTGGCTGTGGTATTTTCGGCATTGTGGGCTGGGGGCGTTGCGGGGTTGTCTTCGGTTTTGCTGTTGTGTTCAGTCTCGCTACGGTTGCGAAACTGAGTGTTGGGCGGGTTATTGTGCAGGCAGATTTGGCAGCAAATTCCTGATGCGCCATACGCCCGTGCTCTATGACTGTTAGCGAGAGAATGATCACTGAACTTACAAATTTCTTACGCTAGCTTAAATACTATTTCGCCTGCACCACTGCATCGTTGAGCTGCGCTGCGGTCTTACGGGTGTCGTCGTATTACATCTGCCGCGCGTGATAGAATATGCAGGTAATGCACCGGCCCAGACGTTGTGTCAGTAGTTTCGGGTGCTGGGAACGGTGGACCGACACCTGAGTCGATGTCTGCTGTTGATATAATTTAACGTTTCTTAACTTACACAACAGGGTACTTATCCGTTTATCAATGTTCCGTTGTCGCCAGTTCCCGTTGTCCTTCCTTCTACCAAGTCCTCGTACTCTCCTTATTTGTTAATTTCCTCTTATGTAAAATCTCCTCTTGTATTCCTTCGTTTGTTGTTACTGCTCGTTTTTTTGCACAATGAAATATTTATTTTGGATAGTACGTATAGCTCTGTAGCTAGCAATGGACTGTACACGCACTCTGGAATGGGATGTTCGTTATTTCAACATTGTCTGTTGTATGATGTTACATGTTGTAGTTCGGTTTTCTCCGGCATTATGCAAATGGTTCTCCACCATAACTAAGAAGTTAGTTAACTCTTTATGCGTGGCTTTAAACATTTTTGTGTCATATTTTTTTCTTTTTCACTTCACTTTTTAAGTTGAGCTGATAGTGGAGATAATGGGTGGTACATTAATGCCCATGGTTTGGCAGGAAAACAATTTGATTATGAGATCAGCATATAATTCATATACCTGGAATAAGAAGAACAGCTTAGTAATAATTAAGTAACAAACATATTAAAATACAGAAGATAAGAATATGTATTTATTTTCAGTTGTAAAAAAAATGTATTTATATTTCACTTCTAGCACTGTTCACAAACGAATGAATCAATTCTCCTATTCCTCTCGGGTAGTTCCCTTACAATTCTTTTTCTGATTCTTAGAAGAGTGCTCGCAGGTACGGTGCCTGCTGCAGAACTAAGGGTAACACGTATAATTAGCGGTACACCCGCAGAGAATACGCTTTAGGTTACTCTATGCAGGGTTTCTGCCCACTCTGGTTTCCAGGAATCTGAATGCTCTATTTTATTTAGGTTTCCCAGTTTACTTCTGGGTGCCATCTGAACAATGTAGAACGTTACTTACCAAATTTCTCTTTGTCTTCGCAAAACTTGACATAAGACCGTCACATACTTGTTCCTCCGTTTCGACCGGTGCAGACATTTTTAACAATTTTGACTGACGTTTTCACCTTTTGACTGAAGGAGAAGAACTCCATCGTCGCAAGCTTCAAACACTTCTTAATTTTATTGTAATGGTCTACTGCCTTTCAGCAGATTGAGTATTTCTCAAAACCTTTGTTTTTTTTAATAATGAAATTACCACTACCTATGACCGTCCTACACGAACCTGTGAAGGTTGTATAATATCCGTCTTGTACAGGTTAATCGGCAGCACAACGTATATGCAACGTATCCGATTCTTCTCTGTGATAATAATATTAGGTTCTTGATATAATTTATTGAACCTTTATTCTTGGGGGTCGGACTTACAACTGACTTAAACTAGCGTGTGCGCCGTGGGCGTCTTGGTTTCGATGTATGCGACGTGGGTGAATTTTCATTTCCTTGCTCGTAAAGCGTGGTTTATAGAATTGATATTTGCTGCTGCTCTGAAATAATATTTATATGAAGCAAAGTATGATGACGCTTTTTGAAGTGCTGGTAAGTGATTAAACTTTTGCACGCTTAAGAAGGGTGATAGGCATTCGAACGATGTGATTGCGCTCGTGGACTGTCATTCGTATAAGCAGATGCAGAAATGCATGAGAGCTTTGACATCCAGCTTTAACGAATTGTGTATTGATCCGTTGCCCTCCTTGCGAGAGTAAATCATGACCGGGAACCGATTTAGTCACTGGCACTGATTTTTTCCCAAGAAATCAAGCCAATTTTTTAGTTGGGGAACTGTGTATTGTTCGAATCTTTCACTTTGCATATTTTTGTTTTATATTTATTTATATTTCTGTTTTGTATTTTTAATATGGTATTTTTTTTCACTCTTTTTTAGTCACTTCGTTGTCCGATCCCAGTTTTGAATTTGATTGAATATATATATATATATATCTCTTGATTATTTAAAAGTATATAGTTTGATAATGACTCACCTCTTCTGTTAGTGTCTGTGCTGCACCATAATCGGTATTAAGAGCTTATGTCACACCCAATTATAAGGTTTCCACTTTTAGCGAGCGCTAGTTTGATAGTGTCTTCTAGGCCGTACGGGGGTATTACTCCATCGTAGGCCATATAGGAAGAGACAATCCAGTAGTTCGAATTTGTGATTAATTTTGATAGGTTTTTTGAGATAAGGGTAAGATCTAGAACTTCTTGGCGGATTCTGTTTATAAAAGTCGGATCCGCTCCTTTGCTACATATCTCTTGATTATTTAAAAGTATATAGTTTGATAATGACTCACCTCTTCTGTTAGTGTCTGCGCTGCACCATAATTGATATTAAGAGCTTATGTCACACCCAATTATAAGGTTTCCACTTTTAGCGAGCGCTAGTTGGATAGTGTCTTCTAGGCCGTACGGGGGTATTACTCCACCGTATCCAGTAGTTCGAGTCGCCTGGATCAAGGCATACCGTCGTTTGGTCGTTGCTGGATAGGCTGAGGGAGATATTGAGATTGTTCTTTGCCAGAATACAAGCTTTTGGTGTACCTGTATCTTTTGCATAGAAAAGTCTATAGCTGGGGGTCCTCAGTCCATTTATCTGGTCTTTTATGACCCAGGGTTCCTGGATAAGGACAATTTCAATTATATTTCTTTCAGTCCAAAACTCCACGCCACGTTTACAGATTTTGTTCAAATTGGCTTGCTGTGTGCAATGTGTCGACAAAGTGTTATTCATTTTTGAATGTCATTTCCTTATAGTGGCTTGTACCCGTTGATTGACGGGGCAGGTAATGTGTTGTGACTGTAACTTGGATATTAAATGTATTTGTATTTCATTGTATCACGATGAGATCTATCTTTAGATTCATGAGCGTCCTTTGGGATCAATCTTAAGACTTCCGCACTGTTTGGAAGTAAATCTTCCACAAAGAAACTAAACCTAGGGTACAATTGGGTTAACAGTTGCACATGCGATCATTTATTATTTCGTTGTTTATTGAGGAAGTGACCCCATTAAACATGTGCCACCCCTGCGCCAAATGGCAGTATTACATTATTATTATCTTTTTTTTTTATTGTAACAGTTAATCACAAGAATAACTACAAACAAATGCCTAATTCCGCGAGTGCGAATTTTACGTATAGAGAGACTTTAGCAAAAAAAATATTTTATCTATATTTCATTCCAATATACCAAATCAAACTGGAACTATAACTACAAAAGATTCACTTTATCACCTCGGATTTGCAAAGGTGATCGTGGGACCGGAAATTCAATAGACGCTGAACGATCACCTGAGCATTGCAAAAGTAGCTAATTGTGCACCTTGCACTTTTATCGGCGTGTGGCGGCGTATGTTGACCTTGGCTTCGGTGCTGCATTTGGTGTGGTTGTTGTTGTTGGGATTGTGGGAGCCGTGCTCGTAACTTGCGCGCCAATTCTTTAACGCAACTTGTATGAGTTTAATTAAATACTGGTATGGGTATATTAATTTAAATACATTTTTACTTCAAAAGAGCTTGTGTATGCGTCCTAAATGACGTACAAGTTCGAACTAACTTCTTCAGATAACCTATCTATGCTGAGTCATGATTGCAGCTGTGTCGTTGATATTGACGGTCCTGTTGTTTTACGATCCATTTCCGGACGCGATATATCTCTTATCTTTAGGATGATGGTCGTTGGTGTTCTGAACTGGGTTATGCACTTGCGTGCACGGTGTTATAACCACGTTTCGATGGCACGGGTTCTCATACTCCAAATTAGATAACAATTTATTTCCGAGAGTTTAAGGAGCAAACAAACAAACCCAAGCCGTATGCATTAGAAACTTCGAAAAATAAGGGACACCCTAATATAAGTTAAGTTTATTTTGTAATTTATAATATATATAGTTATATACTTCACTTTCAGAAGATTTATCTTGTCTTATTATATTTGGAATTTGGTGGCTTATTTATTCCATCTGTATGTTCTTTATTTATTAAAATTTGATTATTACTATTTTCTAATACATCATTTATCTTAATTACTACTAGTGCATAATCATCATGGTCTGGGCTGCCAGCTACCCATTTCCATGCGGGACCAAGAAAATTTCAAGATCTTTTTGACTTGAATTTGAATATTTTCTAATAGATTACTTGTTTGCTTGATTTCATGATTTATGATTGGAAAGAATGGATTGGTTTGCGGTATATGTTGTTCCAGGAGGGATGAGGCATTAGTTAGGAAAGACTCGTGGGATTAAGTCTATTACGTGTATCAGCTTTAGAGTTCCAGATTGTTTTGCGAGTTGAAATAATCAACTATTCTGACATCTGCATAGACAATAGTCATGAAAAACGATAAAAAGATCAGCATCTCTAAGCGGCTTGTAAACTTCCTCCTCCTTTTCTTCCAACGCCGAGCGATTAGCCATGTTGCCTACTGCGGAGGCCTCTTTTCTCGGAACTTTTCACAAGTGTTCACAAGTTAAAAGATAGAATATCTTTTCGATATTTCGCGTTAGCAGTAGCACTACTTAAGGACATTTACTCCGTGTTGCTTCTGTGATACCTGCTCCGACGCCAGTTAAGGTTTTCCTTTTAGAAAAACCCAAAAAAATATTTTTTGGGAGGAGAACCTCCTTTATTGGCAGATAATAGAAGACTGACTTAATTTTAACAACAATAATAACTTGAAACTACCTATTGCTACCTATAGCTATCCCGTCAGACGCATCGTCAGGTGAATTCGGATGATGTCAGGTGCCGACCGTTGTTGCGCGTGCAAGGTATTCTATTTCTGGGACTGTGGGAATAGAATTTTTGTGCATTGATGCGCTATTCTTAACTTATATGCTAAGTTCTACTATCGATAAATCCTTTCTTGAGGCACCGAATGAAAATTTACATCTTCAACGTGATCTACGCTCCTATCATTTATTAATATACTTATTTGGTTGGAGATTTTTGGTCCCTGGTTCCTATATAAGCCTGAATTATTGTTTCTAAATTGCGCTGACATTTGTCTGATATTATCGTTGTTTCGATAATTTAATCTATTTATACCTGGCATAGCGTCGAAACTATGATTGTTTTTTAAATATATTACTTTGTCTTTTATTACAATAATTGTTCTTTACGTTTGGTCTATCTACATTTGCTCCCTCTTACTTGTATATCCACTGCTATGTCTCCTAATGTCACTATGTTGGCATGTCCTATTGTAACTATGACATTCTTTTCGTTGCCTTAGTAATCCTAACTGTTCTAGCGTATGGAATGCCTATAATACTCTCAATAGATCTACTAAGTGTGACCCTTGCTAAATTTGCGTCTATACCGTCAAGGAATGTTCTCAGAATCATCTTCTCATTACTCCTTTGCCAGAAGTCTACATGTTTTTCTACGTCAAATACGCATTTACAATTCAACTTATTTAGGATTGGTATTAGTTTTTCATAATATTCATTTACATTCGAGGTTCTTAAACAGATTGCTTGATATAGAGAGTGATAATTCTCTCTAACGCCGTAATTTCCGAGAAGATCGTGTTTGATGTGTTCCCACTTTGGATTGTCTCCCAGTGTTCTCACTGTTTGTCATGCTGGTCCTTGTATTCTATTTAATACTTGTCGCTGGAGAAAGTATCGTTCTAGCGGTGTTCTATTGTAGCATGGAAGAAACATTTCGACTCTAACAAAAAGGGATACAGTGTAGTCGTCTATATTACCGTCGAATTCTTTAATTCTTGCCGATTCTTTGAGACTCTGGTTCATTGCTAAGTTCGCAACTTGGCCTGCACCTCCGTTAGTCATTTTTTGTTATTTTATTGTTTCACGTTTTACCATTTTCTTCGCAATTTTGATTATAACACTTTCCACGTTCTTTCATTTTTTAATGAAAATCGTTCTTTTAATTATTTATATATTTTTTTCACTTCTTTATGATTTGTATTTTAATACTTTTTATTCAAATAAAGTCTCACGTTTTCACTGTTTTATTTATCAACCGATATGTTTCATTTATTTGGTTCACTTCTAATATCCTTAGGCATTTAGAAATACCGACTGCGCCAGTTAAATAAAGAGTTAAACGGGATACGTCCATGACCAATTTTCGAGCGCATTTTCACTTCGTACTGATTCCAAATTAAGCAATTTTTGACCAATTGAATTTGGAAAACGGTTCATTAGCAATTCTATAGCTGCTGCATAATTGCAAGACGTAGGTTGATTTGGTTTGATTCTACATCGTGAATTTCACTCATGGTTACACCTTTAAACTTCACTCAACACTTTCTGTATGAAACTGATATTGGTCTCCTACCAACACCCACTAAGCTATATCACACTCTTAATTTGTACAGTTTCGGAAATAACCGGTTTTCGGAAAACGGTGGCTTTCAAACGAATCAGACTATCGCCTAGGACACTTATGAATATATAAATTAAAACAATTACTTGTTTTCGATATTAAAAAGAATAATTTTTATTGCTGCTCCGTTGGACAGAGTTTCCCTTACAAAACCGAAAATATAACTCAACTGAATTAAACTGAAAACTACCTTAAATACTACAAGTACAGGTTGCTGGAGTGGGTACTCAAATGTCCGATGCATACCTCGCTGGCATGGATACTCAGGTGACCGTTGCATTCTGTTAAACAATTTGGTTGTTAACTTATAGCAATATGGGAATGCGGATTTAGGGCCGGATTGCTCTCTTAAAAACTTTACCATCGCCGCATCGTATTCCGCAGGAACGCACCTTGGCATCTCTTGAAAGTCTTTTCAACTAGGGCCAGCTTCCAATGAATTCTGGGAAGAAAAGGATAATATAGAAGCACTACATCACCTTCACTTATGATAACCGGCGCCTTAGAATTCCAGCTGATTGAAGAGTCGGAGATATTTGTCTCGCCATCGCCTTGAGAGTTTGTTGGTATATTTTAAACGCATTTTCCAAAGTTTTTGAATATCCGAGATGGGTGTACTAGCAAAGCCTGCTCTGAATTTAGAAAAATGTGAAAAAATAAGAAATTTAGCTGGGGTAATAGGGGATAAATCTAATGGACCACTCGATATATAAGTCAGTGGCCGATCGCTTCCAATAGATTCTGCTTCCGCTAGCAGGGTTCGTAACTGATCGAAGGTTAATTTAGCTTTACCAATAACAGCCTTTAAGGTATTCTTGATGACGTGAATCAGCCTTTCCCAAAATCCGCCCCATCATGGAGCCCTTTCCACAATGAATTTCCATTTTTTTGCCAAAAATCCTTGCACCTCTTCACTCTCCTGCGGTTTTACATTTCTTATTTCATTTAGCGGTGTACTATTGTATATTTCATTTGAGTACTGTACTCAAGTACCTGTCATGCTTATAAGAAACTCCAAAATGCCCGAACTTTTAACCGAGTTTTTCTTATATCCTGAGAACGGATATAAGAAAAAAGTTTCTTCTACGAAAAAACGGATATTAGAAAATTTTTTCTTATACGAAAAGAAACGCATGTGTTTTTTTTCATAACAATAAAAAGTAAATAAGTAAAGTTTATTTCAAAACAAAAACAAAAATGATATTCACAAAGCTTTAAAATATGAGTACATATATATGTATATATATATCTACTGTTGCACTTCTTCGAAATATTGATCAATTCATCTTTGGATTACAAGTTCCTGTCTTTTCTCGAAAATAATATCCTCGATATTATGAAGATAATCTTCATCACTATCTAGATATAATTTTAAAATGGAAAAGGCATGCAAAGCTTTGGCTAAAGTTGGAAGTGGCACTAAGGTTTGCTGGTCATCTTCGATTTCGTCTTGACCTACTTCTTCACCGTATCTTACTTCATTTACGACG
Source organism: Eristalis intricaria (assembly GCA_964034865.1). Lineage (NCBI taxonomy): Eukaryota > Metazoa > Arthropoda > Insecta > Diptera > Syrphidae > Eristalis > Eristalis intricaria. The sequence continues at coordinate 27,451,045 of OZ035877.1, forward strand.
AAATATCGTCTTCTAAGTGTCCGAAGCAATTTTGATTTTCCTCATCTTCAAATTCTTCATATACTTCAGGTATATGTTCAATCAAATCTGAAACAGTAAAATCGTAAAATCAGACTGGAAGCTATTCATTTATGTACTGTAATGTGCCTGTAACTGTAATGTGATTTAAACAAATGAATAATGCCTAATCAAATTTTAAAATATGGCCTTAGAAGCGTTAGCCGGTAAAAATTAAATTTCAATATTCACTGGCTTAAAATCCAACTTGTGGCATGAGGCGTTGTCAACCAGAAGTAAAATTTTTTTGCTTTTTTGCCCCATTGCATCATTTGATTACTTCAGACCAAAGGGCAATTGTCATCCAACTCTTTTTGTTAAATTTTTAAGGAACTGGAATTTGCTTGTTGCGAAGACACCGTGGTTGCTGGAATTTGCCAATGGAAAAAACTAATTTATCGGTGCCGGTAGCATTACAAATGAAGAGTAATGTTATTCTATCCTTGGGTATTTTCGGTTGCTGCATTTCTTGGTCATTAGGAACGTGGCTACCACTAGGAAGTGCTTTGAAGAAAAGCCCAGTTTCGTACCCGTTATAGATAGTTTCCATGTCGTTTGTCTCTAATAACCTTGGCAAAACGAACTTAAAGAAGTTATTCGTGGTTTCAACGTCGGCTTGTCGCACAAAGTGGACACCGGGGGGTCCCAATAGACCTCCGTCCCCGATAACTCAGCTGGGGTGGGTCCCCAAAACTCCCGACTTGACCAAACGGTCACTAGTCCCAAACCTCGGAAACTTCCCCTAAGGAAGTGGGCGCCACGTCGTCTTTCACAGGGACGACGAAACCCTATGTATATATATGTATAAGTATATATAGACGCGTACGCGTATATCTATGTATACCTATATATTTATATACGAACCGCGTATATCACTTTCCCAATTTCTTGGGGAGGGCCAGAGTTTCGGCGCGGGCCGAAAACCTCAGCCCACACGTCGGGAAAACCCGATCTAATTCACGCGGGATCCCGCGCTCCGCCCCACACAAAACAAAAACGGGACGACACCACAACGGACGCACGCACACAAAGGCCTAACGGGTACCGGGAAACCCCGAATACGCCGCCACAAATTCGCGTAGTACCGTCTCGGTACGAAAACTTAACGGGCCAACAAAATTTCGCGATGCGACCTTTGCGCCGCCAACCGACTGGGGTTTTCCTCCCCAACACTGTTCCGCGGACGAAACAGGACCTTACGCGTACCGGTGCCTCGCTTTTTCGGGCACTATCAGCTTGAATTGGGGCTCCCACGGAGTCTCCCCAACCCCGACACCAAAACCACCCAACAATTTTGTTTTTAAGTCTTAAATTTAACTGCGAACCGCACTACGTACATATATATATATATATATATATATGTCTCAATATATATATGTACGACGCACTATGCACGAACAACAACTACTTTTCCCACAAAGGGATACTTATCCGTTTAGTATATTAGTATGGTATGTATATTTGGCGAGGTCCTGCGTCCACCGGTGCCTTCACTCTCCGTCGTCCTCGTCTCACTCCTGGATTGCTGGTTTTTTTCTCTTCCCAAAGGATGCTCGGACTAGTGCCGGCACGTCTTTGGGTTTCGTTCCTTTTTTTCTTCTCTTTCCACACAAAGAAATCGCGAACAATTTTCTGGGACGTGGTCTTCCTTAAGCGGATAGTCTAAGAATGACTGATCCCACCACGATTATTCACTCAAACGCACTCCATCCATCACCTCACTCACACGCCAGTATTCAACGCAAATCCCGACACTCCACACAATTAACATTCGCACGCATACGACACATCTCTCACATACCTATACATACCTTACGTCCATCTCACATACCATGCATACATTCCATACATTTCGCATACCATGCATACATTCCAATCATCTCACATACACGACGCTTGGCGATCCACCACTGGATCGTGCGTCCCACTCTCACACAGTAGATCGTCGGACCCGGCAACGTCGCGCACACAGCATATGTTTGGCTGGATTACTGCTTATTTGTCTATGTGGTTCAGCCGTGGTTTCACCACTCGTCTGCATCAACGTTTTTCTCTTCTTTTTTTTTTGGTGGTCGTCTACCACTCCGCTGGCCAGTCTTTAGTGGGGCGGGAGTTATAGGTACGAGGAAAACACTTTGGTTAAAAAAATAACAACTTTATTGATTCAGTAACCAGACAAGAATGAATTTACAAATTTTATACTTTAAAATGAAACCTAGCTTTTGCCGAGGTGATTTCATGAACTTGCAGATTTTATATTGGCCGGAAATCCAGCAGACGCTGAGTCTTCAATTTCATGAAGTCACCTTTGCAATTACACAAACGTATCGGTTGCCCTTATCGGGTCGATGTCCACACGTGTGGTTGCTGTTGTTGTACATAGTGCGGCTGTCGATGGACTGGACAAGAGCGAAGTATTCAGCTTGGCGTTGAAACGTTTCTTGCATCTAGATCTCAAGATAAGCAAAACTGTTGCAGTTACTAGGATGGAGAGTAAGTAGGTATCTCTTTGTGTACTATCCCATTCAATGGCTTCGAGTTTTCCCTGTTGACGGAACTTAAATTCATTAAATTTTTTCATGTTAAAAGATTCTACTGTGAAGTTTGTGAACATTTTATTGTAACTTGTAGGGAATATGTGAATTTTATCCCAGTAGGTGTAAGGCTTGTGCCTGTAGACTACGCTGTTGATATAGACCTCGCAATTCCTGTATGTAATTAAGGCTGAGCCCTCGATGGTCTGTTGGAAGTTACATGTGGAGTTGATTAAGGTGCTAGGAACATTTAGTAGGAGTATATGGTTATCCTCTGGTTGTGTGATGGATCTGATTTCACCGACATCCTCCGTTGGACAGCTTGCAGGCTTGTTATTCAGGATATTTCCGATGCACGTTGACTGTTGTTGGGTTTCCTGATGGATCGACTCTTTACAGATGAAAATATTCTCTACTCTTTTGCACATTTGGTCGAAATATTGTACAGTATTATCATTAATTGCTAAGTATGGTTTTACAATAATCAGGTTTGTCTTATTTACGGGTATTGGGATAATGTGGAAGAAGGAAAAAGTTTCTTGGGAGAAGACAGGAATTCTTATGTTGAAAACAATTTTAGAGCCGTTGTAATATGTCTGGGGCTCTAGTATCTCGTATATATGTTCGTCAGATTTTATTTCTATCGAATTATTAAGCAGTTTATAAATGAGGGAAAGTTCGTTCGAGTTCAATATAGTTTTTGGAATGATGTTAGCCTTGGCTAGAACTATTGCTTCTGATATGTCGCGTATGTGGTTAGTTAGGAGGTCTATATTGAGGTTAATCTGATATAAGTGTTGAGCATGGATAAATGAATCCGCATTTGACCGTACCATGATTATTGTTTAGTTATTGTAATTGGCCATGTATTCCTGCATAACATTTTGTTGATAATTAATGTGATCTGTAATGTTTTTAAATCTTTGGATCATTTCTGTATTCAATTTTGATCTGGAGGAAACGTTATTAATTAGGTGATTTTGGATTCGTTTTAACTCTTCGATTTGACTATTGATTTTTTCGGCGTCATAGGCGTCCATGTTTCCAGTTATAATCTTTATCGTACTACCTAGTCCGTTGATCAGTCCTCTTTTTTGTCTTGGTCTTTGTCTTGGTCGTAGAAGTTCTATTTTTGATACTAGTTCCTTAAGCTTGAATTCTATGGTGTTTAGGGTTGGTTGTAGATTTTTAAAAATTCTGAAGTTGGGAAGAGATTTTTGAATCTGGTCAGTATTGTTCACATATTCGTCTAAGTCGATGACATGAATAAGGTTGTAAAATGAATCTATTATTTTCGCGGTTCCTAGTTTGAGTGGGAGTATTCCTTGGGATTTTGTAAGATCACGAATGTCTAGTTCCTGGTCAAACGTTAGTAATAACCTTGTGGTGAATGAGAAAAATGATGGTTAGGTTTTATGTATATTTACGTTTTTTCTTAATTCTAGACTTATGGAATTTCCTATCGTTTGTAGTTAAGACTGTCACCTTTTTATCTTCTTTAACTACATGCTTAGAGAATCTTGGAGTTAGTTTGTTTCGTCTGCACTCCTTCCTATATATGATATCGTTTACCTTTCTATCCTCGGGTGTACTTCTATCATTGTTAAGCTTGTCGATTCTTTTGCTAACTGTTTGTTCTAGCATATCTTTGATTTTGGGGAAAAAGTCTGTTTGAAAACGTGTAAGTTCTTTTATATATTCATGTTCGTTAGAGTGCGATAGGGAGTTGTTAAATTTATAAGAACGTCCATAAAAAAGTTCAAACGGCGTAAATTTTGTAGAGGAATGGATAGAGTTATTATAAGTAAATAGGGTTTCAGAAAAAATCTCATCGTGGTCTGTTTCTGTCTTATTTTCTTTGAAAGTTTTAAGAATTATTCTGTAAATTTCTGTTAATGTTGAGTGTAACCGCTCGACAGGCGAATTACTACTTGTCTGTTGAAAAGAAGTAATGTGAAGATCAATTTGGAAGCGTTTGCAAAAGTCTTTGAATATATTAGACGCAAATTCTGACCCTTGGTCGACTACGATTTTTGAGGGGATGCCGTGTAGGCTAATAAAGCTTTTGAACGATTTTACTACGTTGATGCTATTTCTTGAAGTAATTGTGTATCCTGCTGCGAATTTTGAGAATTTATCCAATATTGTAAGAACGTGTTTGTTGTTAATGGTATATATATCCATATGGAGAATATCGAGTGGTTTTGAAGGCGTTTCGGGTTTTTCGTATATGACCTTTTGGGGTGTTCTCTCATACTTTTGAGTTTGGCACATCTCGCAATTATTAATAGTCTTAGTAATCTTTGTCTTCATGTATGGAAAATAAAAATTTCGTTTCAGATGTAATAGAGTTTCATCTATACCTCTGTGGTTATTGTCTAAGTGGTAGTTTCTTATTAGTTGCTCCTGTTCATCGATATTTCTAATATCTTTTAAAAGATCTATGCAACGAATAAGCCGGAAAGATTTCTTACTTGCAAAGAACTTAGAATAGACCGATTGTATTTTTTTGAATGTTTCATCGTCCGTGTATATTGCGTTAAGTTTTTTTGGGGACAAATACTTTTTGAAAATGTCTATGATGGTATTTTCGTTAAAGGCATTGTCTCTGATGGTTTTTCGCTGTTTATTTCTGAACACTACTTCTAAGGTCATGGGTGATCCCTTGCTAGATTCTTGGAGGATGTATTGTAATACCATCGTCTAAGTTCTCTAGAGCGGAATGTACAGTGGAACCACTAGTGCCTTGAACCGATTCGGTCTCATTAATGTTAATGTCCATATTTTGGAAAGTTCTGAGGGGTTCGATTTTAACTCTACTAAGGGCATCTGCGTTAGTATTATTCTTGCCTTTCTTATACGCTATTTCGTAGTCGTATTCCTCCAGCTTTAAGCGCCAGCGTAGTAGTTTTGAATTCGGGTCCTTAAGATTCATAATCCATGTTAATGGCTTATGATCTGTTATGATTTTGAATTTATGACCGAAAAGATATGGTCTAAAGTATTTGGTTGCCCAAACGATTGCGAGAAGCTCCTTCTCAATAGTTGAATAATTAGTTTCAGACGAAGTTAGCGTCCTGCTTGCAAAGCATATCGGCTTATCGCTTCCAACCGGACCTTGCGATAATATTGCGCCGAGTGCGAAGTTGCTCGCATCCGTTGTAAGGTTAAATGGTTTGGTAAAATCGGGATATTGCAAAATTGGATCATTAGAGAGTATATTCTTGCAGTTTTGAAACGCTTTAATATATTCCTCATTGATCTCTATTTTCTTGTCTTTCTTTAGGCATACAGTTAATGGTTTTGTGAGTTTCGCGAAGTCCTTAATGAATTTTCTATAGTATCCTAAAAGTCCTAGGAAAGATTTTATTTCTTTTTCAGTACGTGGGATGGGAAATTGCTTAATCGCATGAATTTTATCTGGGTTGGGTTTGACGCCTTCGGTTGTGACGACATGCCCTAAAAACGCGATTTCTTTCTTGAGAAAGTCAGATTTTTCTAGCTGGATTTTAAAATTTGCTTCTCTTAATTTTGTAAAAACTTTCTTCAAGTTTTCCAGTTGTTCTTGCAAGGATGTGGAGAAGACGATTATGTCATCCATATATACCAAGCAACACTTTCCAACTAACTCTTTTAGGATATTATCCATGACTCTTTGGAATGTAGAGGGAGCATTTTTCAGTCCGAATGGCATTCTCAAAAATACTCGTAATGTCCACCGTCTACAGAAAACGCAGTTTTAGCAACATCTTTCGGGTCCATTTCGATCTGGTGAAACCCGCTTGCTAAATCCAATGTCGAGAAGTAGAGGCATTTTCCCAATTTATCTAAGATCTCATTTATATTGGGCATAGGGTATTTGTCAGGAACGGTTTTCTCGTTCAATTTCCTAAAATCGATTACGAGTCGCCATTTCTGTTTCCCATTTTGATCCTTTTTCTTGGGCACTATCCACACAGGTGCACTCCAAGGGGAATAACTGTGTTGTATTATGCCTTGTTTTAGCATTGATGTTATTTGCTTTTGAATTTCTTCTTTATGACAATACGGATAACGATATGTTTTCGTGTGTATTGGAATATCATCCGTAGTATGGATTTTGTGTTTGACCTTGTTGGTGAAGGTTAAGTTTTGGCCTTCTTTGAAGAATACATCTTCGAAATTTTTACAAAGTCTCATGAGGCCTTTCTTCTCCTCAGAGTTTAAATGTTGGGTATGAAGTAGATCTGCGATATCGGAGTTATCTTGGGGACTATCGAGCCTAACATTATAATTATTGACTTCAATGAAATTCGATGAAAGATAAGGTTCAACTTTGAGGGGTTGTTCGACGAGGAAGGGTTTATCGAGAGCAGAACTGTTAGAGATTTCGACAAGGCAGTACCAATCTTTAGCTTTATAGATGCCTTCAGATATAGTGAGATTAGGTTCAACCTCTGTATTTCTGACAAAAACATCTCCGTTGGGTACATCTACAGGTACTTTAATAATGGTTTTTGAATTGGAAGGAACTATGTGTTTTCCAGAACTAAAATTGGGTTTAAAGCAAAGTGGGATTGTGGCATTGGGAGTTATCAACAGTTGGTTTCCTAAGTCAATTTTCGCACGAAGTTGAGAGAGAATATCTAAGCCTAGAAGACCATCAAAGTAGTTATGAAATTTGAATAGTAAGAAATCGAATTTGCACGACTCATTGAATTCACTGAAAATATACATGGAGACTTTCTTATCTAATTTGTGGTTGTTTAAAATTGTGGAGATTTTAATAGGGGGACATGCTAAGACTTTAAGATTGTTGGTGTACTCTGGGTTGATGAAGGAAGCTGATGCTCCTGTATCTACGAGAAATTTTAGTGGGCGACCAAATGGGGACGAAATGTTAATATAGGGTAATAGAAATCCGTGTTTGTTGACGTCTAGGTATCGGATGGGCTTTCCGAGGCTTGGTTCTGAAAATTTTCATTTTCTAGATCTCGCATCGTATCCAATACCTGTTGGTCCTGTTCGTTGAGATCTGCATCGTGGTAAACATAGTGATCTTCACCCTGGTAAACGTAGTGGTCTTCAAGATTTGGGACATATGATGGTGGTAAGTTGCATTCGGTCTCGTGAGCATTCATGTTGTGTACTTCCTCGATGGTGTATCGTGGTGCGTTGCTGCTACGCCTCGTTTGTTGCGTCATTGGCGGTCTGTGCATGGTTGGCTGTGTAAAACGAGATTGGACTGTACCGAGTTCCATCGGTTCTGGAGGAGGAACGGCGCGATTCCTTTGCGGAGGATTTGCACTGGGTGGATGTTGATTAAAAGTATGGGTATTGCTTAGATTACGAGGTGCTGGGAAGGAAGGGTAACTATTTGGTGGTATATTGGGTTGGGTATGGTTGCGATAATAAATGGGGTTTTGTGTGTTGATGTTTTGGGCCGGTCTATGGATTGTATCGGGGGATCTATATGTTTTATTGGGTTGGGGTGGTCTATAATTCGGATTGGGGTTCCTTTGGTGATTGCTAGATTTTTGATTAACCTGAAATTGATTCGATTTTATGCGTGGCAAGCGATATTCGTATTTCATGTAGAACATATTTTGCTCTTGGATGCAATACGCGAGGGCAATTGCGAGTGAGGTTGGCTTCATAGCTCGAATATTTGAACCGAGTGGCTCTCTCAGACCAGATAAAAATGCATTTAGGCACATTTCCGAAAAGAGATCTTTTTTCGCCTTAATAACCGATTCGTGGATAAGCACGTTGTTGTTAAGCGTTGCCTGTAGTTCAATTATTTCGCTGTGAAACTCTTCCACGCTCCTGTTTTCTTGCCTCAATAAGTGTAGGTCTCGTATTAACGATGTTTCGTTTCGCTTGTCCGAATAGTGCAGTACCAAGTTGGTTTTAATTTCGTCCCAATTTAAGCTTGTACCGTACATATTCAGTACTTCGTTCGCTTGGCCGTCAATTTTATTACGGATTGCCCTAAGAATTATTTGCCCTACAGGTGTGTCTGATACTCCTCTTATATGCATCAATATTTCCTCGACGTTGTTAATGAAATCATATAACAGTCTCGGATTTCCGTCAAAACGTGGTAGGTCTTTTACTGCGTCTGGGATTCTAAGAGAATCGAAAATATCGCGTAGATTGTATGTTGCGGCAGCGGCTGCTGCGGCCGAAGTTGTTGCTATATTCGGATTCATTTTTGGGTTCTTAAGTGAAGGTAATAAGTTGACGTTAGATTCGCGATTGGCTAGAGATACTGCCTCCGGTATAGAACTTAGGCTTCTAAATTTGAATAACTTTGAGATATTGGGGTAGGGGGATTTCCTAATAAGGGTCTTCTTAGGAGATGGCATAAAGTGGGGTAATATTTATAATTGCTAGTTTTATATGGTATCACACATTCTTTAGTTAATTTCGTTTAGTTTGAGATATAAGTATAATAGTAAAATTGCTCTCTTTTCTTTAACAATTCTAGTTTTAACTTACAATTAGGTTTGATACAGTTTTAATTTTTCATAAATTCACTATAATTTTTCAATTTTCAGTAGGTATGACAATAATATTATTTATTTTCCTTAACTAACTAATAATGTACAATATTCCAACTTACATGTGCTGTAGAGTCAGAATAATTCTCATTCTTGCGTCGACTGAACCAAGTGGAGAAATATTTAATACTGTGTTGATTCCCTCGATAAAATCAGTATTCCGCTGATGTTGATCAGTGTTCCGCTGATGTTGTTTTTCACTTGGTAGTAAAATTTCAGTAATCCGCTGAAAGTTCCAAGCACTTATTAGATTCGCGATCGTTAAGAATTAAAAAATTCACTGTTAAAACCGTTGAAATACACTTATTACGGGAAACCACCGATTGTTAATATTTAACGATTTTACACGATCGGACTACACGACTGCGCCAGTTATAGGTACGAGGAAAACACTTTGGTTAAAAAAATAACAACTTTATTGATTCAGTAACCAGACAAGAATGAATTTACAAATTTTATACTTTAAAATTAAACCTAGCTTTTGCCGAGGTGATTTCATGAACTTGCAGATTTTATATTGGCCGGAAATCCAGCAGACGCTGAGTCTTCAATTTCATGAAGTCACCTTTGCAATTACACAAACGTATCGGTTGCCCTTATCGGGTCGATGTCCACACGTGTGGTTGCTGTTGTTGTACATAGTGCGGCTGTGGCGTGGTAACTCGGGTGTGTGTGTGTGTGCCTTCCGGTGCGTGTGCCGGCTCCGTCGATCATGATTTCCCGCTGCTTGGCCACCACTGCAAAGGGAATCACCTCCAATGCACTGGCCGCCTCCCTCGGTGTCTCACTCTCCCCATACATTCCCACTCAACGGCGAACATGTGTATGGCCGTGTGCACGACACACGGCACATGAACGTTTCAGTAGAAGACGACGTAGGTATTTCTTTAGTATCAGCTGTGGTTGATTTGGGCATTTTTTTTTCCCTTTTTTTTTTTGTTGTCTGTCCTACTGGTGGTTTACTTTTAGGAGTTTAGAGCGGCGACTCCGGAGAATTATGAAGGCTTCGGGGGTATTCCACAGATTATTTCCTTTCCGATTGAATTTTTCTTTTGGTTGCGGATAAGTACTCCTTTGGGTTTACCGCGGTCCCTGTCGTCGCGTAAGCTCCCGTGCAGACAATATTTCAACAAGGGCGACGTGTGTTGGCGAGGTGTTCGAGCTTTCCCTTTACCTCGGTCAAGGATGGGATATCGGGAAGACGAAACAGAATATTTTGTCGCACGCAATTTTTGCATGCGACAGGCTGAACCAGATTTCTTCATGAAATCTTTTCAATGATATGTTCCCTCTTTGCTTCCAACGGTGAAGCGAGCCAGCATTGGCAATGAAGTTGGGGATTTCTAATTGAACGGCTCATTGTTGTGCTTTCTCCAACAAAATCGGACCTGTTAATTTTGCACTTTTCCCAATCATCTCCTCGAACCACTTGTCCATGACTTTGTCAAGAATTTCAAAATTTCCAGATCGATTTCTCTTTCTATTTAAGTTTTTACATTTGTACCTTTCGTCTTCAATTGTTTGTTTATTTTTAACTCACATAATTTAGAATAATAGTTTTCTAAATTTGTGTATTTAACACTTACAGCTTGTTAACATATTGCAATAGAAGATTCCCTTGGTCCAAAATGCTAGAATAGTGTTGATTTTAAAGATGTCCAATTAGTAGTTGGTGTTAGCATTCTCACTGCTTGCTGGGCCTTTCCTTGGATGGTCCTCGTACTATGTTTTGCACAGCGAAAGCACATGATACTGGACAGAGATACTGGAGATTGATATCCATATCATAAATGAAAGAACCCACATCCCGTGGAATCTATGTGGAAATGAATTGGAAGAGGGGATAAGGAGCAGGGTAATATTTTTGGCGGACCACTTATGAAGAGCACTAAACATAGAATAAAAGTAAAATAAATCAATTTACTCGTGTTGTACTCTCCGTATTGACATTCTTCCCTTGACATTAACGGTGTCAAGACGAAATCAATTCGTGGTGGCAGCGGTGGGATGTACTGCAAAAGTGTAGCATAAGTAATCTACTCCGTAAGGTGCTCTTGAACTTGAAGGTAAAGTCCGGTTGAATCTATATTTGAAGATAGCACTTCCGCATGCTATCTGGGCAGAGAATTGGAATACTGATTTTACTATAAGTTGTTTACTAGCGATGGCTTTACCATCTGCTTCAGTATCGCGTACTTGCACTTGGAATGGTATCTGTGCTAATGAGCCAGTAGTAACATACGTTAATGGTCTACTGCTAGAGTTCTTTCCTCCTAGTATATAGCTCGCTACGCCTTGCATTAATCGCTGGCTTATTGGTAGATGTCCTATATCAGTGACGTCAAATCTATTCACGTCTATTCCAGCTGCACGCATGGTGTCTCTTTGATTCTCCTTTAATCTCTCTGCTCTTTACCAGCCTAATAGGTTTTCATTTACATTACCTGCTTCAGGAGAAAGTTCAGTTGGTAAGGTCCAGGTCAATGGCCCGTCTGTGTCGGTAAATTCTATGTAAGCTTTAATCTTTAGTAAAGTGACTAGTGGTGCGATCATTGTTTCATATGCAACAAACACCCTTGGCCGCCATGACAAGCTAGAGCTGTCATGTCTCTGATTATATTCAGATACACTTGGCGTCCGTCGTTATCTCTAATATGCCCAATGCCATTAATATATTGTGCTATTTCATCAGAAACTGGTAATGAATCTGGAACTAGGGCTTCGATCGACACGTTGACATTAGCTAGGTCGTTCCTAATACCTAGAACTCTATATAGAGCTTTCTACAAGAGGATTGTATGATAATACTGCCATGCGCTGAAAGACACATACTTTCTAAGCGTTTTATCTGCCTCTTGGGTTTGTACGTCATATCCAACTCTTAATAGAGTTGCGAACCCCGACATGTCTTGGTTATGGTGGCTGGGCGTTTAAGTTGTTATATAAATGATTGTAGATAGGAAGTTTGTGTGTATAGCTCGGTATGTATTACGAGAGGAGGTCTGAAGATTGTGTGGTAGAGAGATATTTTACTAGAAGGAAAAGTCTAAGAAAATTCAAGATTGCACTTAGTTTTGGAAAACATTTTCGCGCGTTGTTAAACAGGTATTGCTTGGGAGTACCGAAAACTGATGAATAAATAAGATAGATATGACCAATGTTAATCATTTAGGTGAGAACATTCAAAGTGAAAGGTTGAAATGTTTGCTGTGTATTTTATGTGTTTATTAGTAGTTGCATAAATTTTCGGTGCGGTGAAACAACAACAACAACGACCACAACAAGTACTGTAGAAGTGAAGCCTGTACATTATATGACTGCTGAGGAGGCAATAGAAGCGTTTAGGCAAGATCTGTTAAGAAAGGAAAGCAATATTGCTGGTTATATTGAAAGTCAACATATTTTTTATAGACACTTTAAGTTGGAGTTTGACGGAGACAAAGAGTTGAGAATTCGATGTTCACACGATAGTAATTTCGAGAGAAAATCCTTGAAAATAAGTTGTTATGTATATCGCGAATATAAATCAGAAAGAATTTTTAGCAGTGGTGAAATTGAGCACTTGACTAAATACGATACGGAGTTTAAATCAAATTATGAAATGTTAGATATGAGAAGCAAGCATACCATATGGTTTTCCATTCCAGTTATGGTTTTCTGAGAAACCAAGCCATTTTACAAATATTTGATTACATTTGCTTTTAAGTATTTTCTCGACTAGGAAAACATTTGGGTGATTGGTTTTTTGGAGTTCCATTTCATAAAAGGCTTCCTGAATTGGTTGACCTTGAAAGTCGTTTAGTAAATAGGTGATGGGACTGATGACATTAACTTTATTAATGGTAAATATCTCTGTTGTCCAGTTGGGTGTGTAGCCTTTTTTCAAAAGCATGCTTATGTTTGCTAATGCGTACTTGATCGCCAACTTTAAATTTACCCTTAGTAAATACTTTAGTGTGATTCTGCACCGTTGACAATAGATTATTGGAGTTTACATCAACTGGTCGAATTTTTGTTGTTCTATGCTTGGTATGATTGTATGAGTGTAGAATATTTTTCAAAATATCCAACCCTTTATGATTGGAATTAAAGCTGAATTCTAACCACATTTTTTCTTTGAGGGTACGATTAAAGCGTTCCACACTTGAAGCCTTCAGGTTGCTAAATGTCGAGTAGTGCTTGATTTTCAATTTGTTCATGAGAGTTGTAAAATGCTGGTTAAAAAACTCTTTGCCATCATCGGTCTGTAGGTTCTTGGGTATTATCTTTGAGTTGGTGAATATGTCGACGTCTTTTGAAATTTCTTCTTGCAGCTTTATGCAGCTCCTCAACAACATTTCGTTTGCTCATTGCGAGCGATAATAATTGAAAAACTCAAATACATGTGTATTTTGTTTGTTTATTTCGATAAAAAGCTATTTAACATGTACACATTTTGAAGGGCACAACATTTTGAATGAGATAAGCATTTTACAGAATTTGGGTAGAGCTGTTTTAGCTCTTTTAAACTAGGACATCCGATATCTTCAACATTGATTACTTTAACGTCGTTTTCATTCTGGAGAAGTGCTCTAAGCCATTGAGATTTTTCGGTGCCTTTGACGTAGACAGTTGTGTGTTGAATGATTCTACGTAGATAATGTTTGACTTTGCGGAACTCTGTAAATCCTCCATCCCACATCACTCCGTGATAATTTTGATACAACCATTGAGATTGTCTCTTCAGGTCGGCTGGTAATTCGTCGAAGTTGAAAGGTATTAATAAGATGAAATGATAATGATGAACTTGTTGGAGTAAAGCCAACAAGTTTACAATGAATTGATCTTTTGGTCCCCGAAATCCTTGAATGTCCAAGACAAAATACATGTTTCTACGTTGAAAGTTAAGTGACGACTATTGCTGCTGTTGTTGTCTTAAACTTCTCAGGATACAGTTTGTGTCAGCGGATTATAGTTTATAATACGATCTTGCAACATTAAACAGTATGCTGATGTGGTACTGACTAATAGCTAGTTTGTTTTGATTTCAATGCGAATATCAACTAGCCCGTTCTTAATTATTTCACTCTGATGACGGCAATCAATTATGAAGAGTGGAGCTTGTGATTTAAAAACGTCTCTGGAAAGAAGGGGTTCAACAATTGAACGGTTGTAGTAGGTTTTTTGAAAGTCACAATACATCGCATAGAGTTGACTGAAATTGTTCTTTTCGAAGGAGAGATTTAAATCCTCGCATGGATATGTCTCAGAATTGATGTATGCTTTCACATTGATGACATCACAATGATTGAAAAATGTCGGATTTTCCTTGAGTAAATTACGCTTGTTGGTTTGTAGAGCGACAATAATGTAGCGTGGTTTCTCCCAATGGGAGGTTGTTTTAACATTCCAAATATGGTGGGTGGTGTTTGGTAATGCTGTAATGCCATTAAAAATGAACACTTTATGAGGATTGGTTTCCTTTAATGTTTAATTTATTGTATTTTAATATTATATGATTGGATTCCTATTTTACACAGTTAGTACTTCAAATGATAAATTGTACATGATAATTATTTCACACAACAGACTACTCCGGGGTCTGCAACTAAACTGATGCCGATGCTCTCGTCGTCTCTTGTTTGTTTTTCTGTCGGTGTGCGTTCATTTGGTTAACTGTCCTGTCTCGTCGATTGGTTTTAGGGTGATATAAATTAAACATCTCTTAGTTGTTTTATTTAAAAAAAATGTTTTTATTATACCTCCGTAGGGCAGAGGTTTCCCGTACAAAATCAAATGAAAGACTGACTTGCTAAATGTAACTTACGCTATCTTATATACTAATTCACTTGCTCCAACGTTCATCCGCCGACGGCTTGTTCCCACAGGTGTCATCATATTACCGCTGCTGGAATGCGCAAACTGGCGATGGTGTCGAGTTGACCGGACGCTGTCTGCAGTCGGAACGGTGCACTGTTATCTGAGTGCTCTGAGAAAATGAATGCAGATATTTACTGAGTTAACTTTATGGTTTTTGTGATGGGAATGTCTTGCATGTCTATTGTCATGGTTGCTGGAGTAATTTCTTCACTGGGTTCTGCTGACTTCTGAACTTTGGATTTTCTCAATTTTCGATACAGAAAAATCATTACTGAGCATATCAGAATCATGGCTAAAGTGATGTTAATACCATAATTGATTTTATTTTTTGTCTTGAGCCTGCTTATCTACTGGGTCCCATTCCTTCATGTTGTCACGTTTAGGTGTTAGTTGTAATATCGCAGGGAGTGGTTGATAATTGGTAATTTGTTCTTCTCTGTACACTTTCTCATTTACTCGAACGGTGGTGTTGAAGTGCTGGATGACGTATGTGCCTTCTAGTCTCAACGTATCGTTGTTAATGTTGATTGACCCATTGAACTAGTTTAAAAACAATATGCCTGGTAAGATTTCCTCGACGGACGGGATGTGCTGGTTTTTGATTACTGTGCATGTTGGAGCTCTGCTTCCGAGAAGGTTTGGGATACATGTGGAATTGCTTAAATCTATTTTTCATTTCTATTACAAATTACATTATCATTGAAATTCTTACAACTATTTTTTATTCCAAACAATTTGTTATTACATTTTAATATTTTACTGTAAGGAATATGATTTATCCTAGTCCCAAACTTAACAGCTTTTCTAAGGTAAATATTACACATTCCAACATTTACTGTAGGTAAACTTAAAATATAAATGATATTTTTACCATCTGAATCTATTTGGATTTCAGCAAATTCCAGCGCTTCATCAATATTTATAAAAGGAATATTTCCTGATTCGAACAATGTTTTGATAAAATTAGTCTCTGAGTTAGTCAATATATATGAATTTGCGATATTGGCTTTTGCCCAATGTATCGAATACGCTAAGTTTACAATTTCTTCTTTAATCAATCTTAACTTGTACATACATTAATAATTATTTCGTTCCCATTTTCTTTCGTTTCTTTAACTATTTTTACAATTTAATTCGTCATATCAGTTATTTCGTGTATCTTCTCTATTAATTTGTTAATTACGGCTTGTTTGTTGTTATTTTGATGTACGTTATTAATTTTCTCTTCAATTATTTCATGGTCGTGTTTGTCGGGACTACCCGCAATCCACTTCCATGCGGGAAATTTTATTTTGTATTAGAGAGAGGTGAGAATAGACCTCTTGGTAAAAGTCTTGGATGAACTTGTTTCCCTGATGAAGTGATATCATCTGGTACTCCAGTGTACTTATGTCACGCTTATCGGCAAAATGTAGAGAAAGACATCTTGAGATGCTTTCCCAGTTGAGCGGGGTGTTATAAGATTCTAGAACGCTGTCGGCATGACCGACGACTTTGTTTCTTATGACGTTTAAAACGCCATAATACTTGGGTGTTCCCCTTATAGGTTCAAATATTTGTAGGATTCGGCAAGCGCTTTTCTTCCACGAGGAAAATTCGCTTGGATCCCCCGAGAAAGTGCGCAGAGAACGAACTACGTCAGGTATTCTATCCATGTCGTCTAACCTATTGCTGAATTGAGGATCTATGGTCTGGTCAATGCCAGCAAAATGATCGGCGTTAGGGTTGAGCACATTTTCAACTATGCGCCGATGCTGCTTGTCGAGCAATTCATTTACTATAGAAGTGATAAGCACATCTAGTGCGGGGGTTGAACGTATTTCAACGCGGTAGGTTGATACGCAGGATTGGGATCTGGAGATATTATTATTGGGTCAGGGCTACGTGCCCCTGTTACACTACCACTGGTTGATGCCATTGGAATTGCCAAACCATTGTTTGTTTTTGATGAAGTCGACCTAGTTTCAGGCATTTTGGAAGATAATAATAATATAATAATTCACTTAATGTCCAAAAGCAAGAGAAGATAAACGAAATAATGATTGGTGTTTGTGTTTAGAGAAGCTTTACTATTCGCTTCACGAATTGTTCAAGAGGAATATTGCTATCTGTTCAGCGAGTCTTACTTGGGGTACTTTAGACAATATTTTATTTTCAAGAGGAATATCGCTATCTGTTCAGCGAGTCTTACTTTAGACAATATTTTATTTACTGAGTTTGTTTCTTTTTTTCTATAAATTTATTTTAACTTTGTGTTTTCTTGTTCACTTCATAAATTGTTTAAACAATGTTTTACGTAAATTTCCTTATATAAATAATAATTTTTATATAGATTTATATATATTCATAAATCTTACGAGAAAAATATCGCTCTCCTGTTCGGCGATTCCATCGCTGCTCGGGTTGTTGGAAGAAAAAAGTCGGGTGATGCGGCTAGCTCCTATCGAGCTTCCGTTTTGTCCTATAGTCACTGTTTTCACTTCACTTTGAAAGTCCACAATACTATGGGCTACTTCGGGGTCCTGATTTTCATCGCTACACGACTGCGATGGTAGTACCAGTAGGTGTGAGGAAGAGTACACTGTGGGCTCTTCTGAGACCCTTCAATTTCCACCACTAACCGGTACCGGGGACCAATACGCGCGAAGCGAAAAGTTTTTGTTTGGAAGACGCACGGCGGCTGCTTGAGGCGACTGGCTGAATTCACTTTTTTTTCGCGACGGGACAGAGCAACGCACGGCGGCTACTTACGACGACTGGCGTACTAAAGTGTAAATCGCGGCAGCTATTTTATAGGTGACTGGCTCTTTACGCGAACAGCGTTTACAACTGTTTTTGATCACAACACTTTCCTTTGCGAACGCAATATCCCGCACACACACTATTGGTCCCTGTTCGGCGCCAATTAAACAACTCTTAGTTGTTTTATTTAAAAAATATGTTTTTATTATACCTCCGTAGGGCAGAGGTTTCCCGTACAAAATCAAATGAAAGACTGAACTTGCTAAATGTAACTTACGCTATCTTATATACTAATTCACTTGCTCCAACGTTCATCCGCCGACGGCTTGTTCCCACAGGTGTCATCATATTACCGCTGGTGGAATGCGCAAACTGGCGATGGTGTCGAGTTGACCGGACGCTGTCTGCAGTCGGAACGGTGCACTGTTATCTGAGTGCTCTGAGAAAATGAATGCAGATATTTACTGAGTTAACTTTATGGTTTTTGTCGTGTTAACTTATACCCATGATCGACTTCGTACAGCCCTAATTTTTTTTTTATAATTTGCGCTCGCTCAAGGGAATATCCCTAAAGTGTCGGGGGTCAAGACACAGCACGGACCGATGGTAAAGGGGGAGAAATGGAGAGGAGGTACCTGTGCAAGTGTATGTATTACTTACGCCGTCCTCGACATTCGTTGTAGTATGTCGACCCTCATCGTGTACGTTCTGCTACCCGAAGAAAACAATCAATAATTAATAAAAATCACACAAATATAGTTGCTGTCATCTGCAAAGCTATATTGCTTATGAAATGACACGAAACATAATAAACAAAAACACATGACTTTTTTTAACCTCTTTGTCCTCATGTTGTGTATCCACTCCACTTGTGTCGGTGCATCTTAAGGAAATACTCAGAATGGTGCTGCCAAGTATCACAAATAATTTGTATTTACATATAATTTACTACACATGAAAATTCAATACAGTGCCATGCTTTGAAAGTGTATCGTTTGCATCTTGTATGATTCGCAAAATTGTTAATATATTATTGACTGTTTGTATTCTATAGTCGGTGATGGCGCTGATGCCTTGTTATGCTAAATACATATTGTTGTTTACTTCAGCTGAAAGATTAGCAGTATATCTTTTGTATTAGTCCTCCTCATTCGTTGTAGTATCTCGACCCTCATCGTGTACGTTCTGCTACCCGAATAAAGCAATTAATAATTAATTAATCATAATTAATCTCACAAATATAGTTGCTGTCATCTGCAAAGCTATATTGCTTATGAAATGACACGAAACATAATAAACAAAAACACATGACTTTTTTTAACCTCTTTGTCCTCATGTTGTGTAAATTAATTTCTTATTTATTAAAAATTGTTAAAAAATATTTTCTAGGAGGCTTAGCCTCTTTATTCAACGAGTTTAAACTAAAGACTAACTTAACAAATATTTTCCTACGGTGCATATGGGAACGTGGGAAAGGAATTTGGGAAAATAGAGAACCTCGAACAATGTCCAGATGCGGGTGGAGTTAGGTGACTGCGCGTGCAACATCGGACGATTGACAGATGCGGATTTGGCAAATTTTCATCCGTCACATATGAATGTGTCTGGTGTTAACTTGTATTCTCCACTTGTGTCGGTGAATCTTAGGGAAATACTCAGAATGGTGCTGCCAAGTATCACAAATAATTTGTATTTACATATAATTTACTACACATGAAAATTCCATTCTGTGCCATTCTTTGTGAATGTAGCATTGGCATCTTGTATGATTTTAACTCGCAAAATTGTTAAGACCACAAAGCATCTCCATCTATCTCCTATCTTTCGTGTATAGGCCAAGGGAATTTGGGCGGGTTCTGGTTGTTTAACTTTTAATGGGTCAATGTAGAGTTCTTTAAGTTCCTTACAATCTAGTTCCACTGTTCATTAAGTAGTTTTCGTGTTTGGTTCTAGCACTATATTTTGACACCTTCTTAGTTTTGCCTTTAATAACTATTCATTCGTTTTTGAATGACACAATGGCAATTTTTTAACTATTCACTATTCACTATAATGATGATTTTCAACAATATTAACTCATTATCATTAAATTTTTTCCCCTCGTCTGGGAGAATACTCATTGCATTGAGTCTCCATCGATCGTACTCCAAAACTTTGATTTTTAAAATATAATGATTGTCGTGCATTTTATTATTTATTTACGCACTTCAATTTTCAATAGAATATAATAAAAATATAAGATATCAATTGAAACACAATATATTATGAAAATTAATTATTTGTTCTTAAATATTATAAAGATTTTAAAAGACAATGTGTTTAATCAGCATCGGAAGGTGAAATGTGGTCTTCATCGTCTTCTTCTTTGTCATCGTCCATACTACTACTTTATATATATCTTCTATAGGGGCTCCTACGGAGGCACCCCAACCACCACAAGAATTCCAAAACAATTTCCACAGTGCACCGCACTACACTCTTTCAGTATATGTATATTGTAAGAGCCGAGTTTCTTTAAAACAACTTTTAAATTTTCACAAGATTCTTTATTTTGAAATTTTTGTAAGGGGATATCAACTATGACTACTACTCTCGTCCACTTCTCGTAATCGACTGACTCTCTTACTCTTTAATTGACATGAACTACATTTGCACACATGTAAGTGTAGGGTTCATTATTATTATTATTTTTTTGTTCTTTTGCTCTTCACCACTCCAATGAAGCACTATCTTTAATGTGTAATTTAAACACACCTTTATTTAATGAAAGTGAAAAAAAAGGAATGAATCAAACTTCTACACTTAAAACTTCACAATCGTTCTCTTCAGCAGCTTGGTTGCGACTGACTCTTTTTTCGGAAAAGGGTTGTTTCTCCCTATGTTTATCGTCTCGTCCTTTTGTTCGTTCGTTTCGGGGGGCTGTAAACCCATTTTATATGATTTTTAAACTAAAATATACCGTTTTTTCTCTCTTTTACACACATATTACTACAAAATGGCTTAACAGATTTCAATATAATTTCTTTCGTCGGTTTGAACATTTCCCGAAGAGATTGATGTAGCAGTCATTTTCTGTGATTCTTAAAACTGAAGTAATAAGCAAAAACGTAATTATTTGATTTGATTTACATATCGTAGATCAGCAGAATGCTAATGTAATGTTGTTTAAATTTTTCCTTGACAGCGCATCTACCCCAAAATCTGTTGCACCTAGCTCATGAATTAATTTGGGAGCATATGCCTCTATTAAAGCATCCTATCTTTTCATTTTCGCATTTGGGTTCCACGTTGAGACCGCGAAAGTTAACGGCTGATGGTCCGCATGTATTTCTATACTTGTTACACCGTTAAAGTAATTTCTTAATTTCTTTAACGCCCACAGAATGGCATAAAGTTCCTTCTCATTTGTTGTGTAGTTATTTTTCTGTTTCATTATCTTCTTGGGGTAATACCAATCGCACCAATCGCATCATTTGACGCATCCGTTGTTAAAACGAATTTCTTATCGAAATTGGGTTGAGAAAGTTTAACTTCGTTTACCAAATGATTTTTCAATTCTTGGATTGCATTGATTCCTTCCTGATCTAGTCGATCATCTATCTTTTTTGACATATATTGAGATACTTTTCCATTTTCTCTTGTTAATTACACCTAATTCTGTTTTTACACGATAGAATGGTTCCCGAGAAATTCGTGTAAAAAAAAATCGTGTAAAAAAAGATACTGGCCAAGTACAAAAATAATAGATTGGTTCTAGACCTCAAAAAATAAGTTAAAATTAGACTAAATAATATAAAAAAAATATTGTTGTAGTTATTTTAAGAATTTATTTTCGTTTTCATTTATTAAAAAAACTAAATTATAATAAAATAAATTAAAATTTAGATTTCATAAAAAAAATAATACCAGAAATTCATTGCCAAAAAACTTAAATAACATAAAGTACAACCATAAGAAAAATTTAAACATTAAACAATTTTATTTATTGTCACTGTCTGATAATAAACGCAAACGTTTGCGAAAGACTACAATATCACTGCCATCACTGGAATGATTTTGTTGATCATTATCATTTCTAGCCGACTGTGTTGGGACATCAGTAGATTTTTGAACGAAATCAGTTATCTTAGATTGAGTTTTATTTCGCGTTAACCCATTATAAACTTCCCTGTAAGATGCCATTAATGATTTCAGTTCACGTTGAAATTTGGCAGCTCGTTCCTCGTCATGATCATGTTGTTCAAAATGACTACCTAATTTTGTAGCGAGATCAAGACCTTCTTTAATTAGGGATGCTTTTAAAATTGGACGATCTCTTTCGTCACTGTCACTATGTTCTTTATCATAACGAGTCTCAAGGGTGAGATCTATAATTTCATTTTCGCTCAAGCTTTCATCTACCAACAATTCTTCTACATCTGCTAACGATAGGTCATCGAATCCATCCCCACCGATTGCATTGGCCATTTTTATTATATCAGCAAGTTCAGCGTTATTATCGATAACAGGATCTTTGCATTTTACGCATTCTGGCCAAATATTTTTCCAACACGAGTTCAAAGTTGATGGCTTTAATAAATCTAACGCGATCTTGATTTGATTAATGCAGTCCATTATAGAAAATTTTTTCCATACATCTATGACTGATGATTCCTCATAATTATCAAGTTTTTCTACAACATAATGAAATGAACTTCTTATGTAATACGTTTTAAACGTAGCAATTATCCCCTGGTCTAGTGGCTGTATAAGGGAAGTGGTATTAGGCGGCAAAAAACAAAATTGTACGTTTGGGTGCTCCAAAACTGGATGGCCTGGTGCATTGTCTAGAATCAAAAGAACTTTAAATTCGAGACATTTTTCTTTCATGTAGCGCCTAACTTCTGGGATGAAGTGCTTCTGAAACCACTCTGTGAAAATTGCACTGGTTACCCAAGCCTTTTTGTTCGCCATCCAGTGTATAGGCAATTTATTGAAATCTACACTTTTCATGGAACGTGGTCTTAAGGCACGATGTACTAGGAGTGGCTTAAGAATACGTTCTCCTGAAGCATTGGAACAAAACAACAACGTAATACGGTCCTTTGCTACTTTAAAACCACCGGCTGTTTTCTGCGATTTTGCTACATAAGTTCTTCTAGGCATTCTCTTCCAAAAAAGGCCGCTTTCATCTAAATTCCAAACTTGGTCTGGAGTATATTCTCCATCTTCAATAATTTTTTTTAGTTTTTCGGGAAATTCTTTAGCAGCCAATTCATCAGCGGATGCAGTTTCTCCCTTAATTTTTATATTGTGGAGAGCGTGTCTTTTTAAAAAACCAGTCATCCAACCAGTACTTGCGGAAAATGCATGTTGTTTTGACTGAGATGATGTATCTGGATCAATTTCCTGGATACGTTTATAGATTCTTAATGCTGTCTGCTTGATAGCAAGTCCGTCTACTGGTATTCTCTTTTGGGATTTGTCTTCTATCCAGATTACCAAAGCTTTTTCCATTTTCTCTTTAACAACATCCCTTACATACGATGATGACTTTGCACTTAATTTTGTTCCAGAACATACTGATGCTCTAATTGCAGTTTCATTTTTTTTAATTGTTCTTACAGTAGCTTCATGGATTCCGAAATTCTTTCCCACAACCGTTGCGCCTTGTCCCGTTGCAAGTTGATCTAAAATTTTGATTTTGGTATCTAAGCTGATCGCTTTCCTCATTTTTAATGCAGGAGAATTATGTAACATGGCGTGTGGCTACCAAAATATATTTTATTAATCAAAAATGCAAAAATCTAAAATTAAATATTTGAAACTAACCTGTTATTGGTCTACCAAAATTATATGAGCTTCTACTTTATTTTACTTAGCACTTGTTAAAAATCAGCAAAAACTAACGATCTTTCAATTATAATTGTCAAATAGGAACTAAATTGTGTGTACAATACATTATGTACATTTTTACTTTTTCAATAATTCGGGGAATCCCGCATTTCCCGTAAAACAGAAATTACGCATACATAGACATAACTCAGAATACACACCAGAATTATTTTAAGTAGAAAAAAATTCATTGAAAAAAAACGTGTTAAATCCAATAATTCATGTAAAAAAAGTAATTTTGTTTTTTTTGTATTCGTGTTATTTCAAATTATGTCGTGTAAAAATAGAAATATTTTTTCGTATTTACTCGTGTTATTTCAAATTCGTGTAAAAATAATTCGTGTAAAAACAGAATTAGGTGTACTTTGTCAGAGGCTTTGCAATAGCATAGTTCTTAATGAATTTTCTGTAATACCCAGTTAGTCCCAGTTAGTTTTCGGCATGGGAAAGTCTTGAATTGACTCTATCTTACTTGGATCAGTTTTAAGGATTTTGTGCCCAATCACATATCCTACAAATTTAACATCTTTTCTGAAAAGCTTCGACTTTTCTAAAAAAAATTTCATATTTGCTTACTTCAGAGTTTCAATCATTACTTTCAAATGTTCAATATGTTGTAGATCTTCGGAGTAAATAATTATATCATCTATGCATATAAATATGACAAAACTTCCCGACATAGTCTCTGAGTATGTCATCCATGGCTCTTTGGTAAGTGATAGGAATATTTTTTAATCCAAACGGCATTCTTAAGAACTCGTATTCACCGTTATTTACTGCGAATGCTGTCTTTTCAATGTCTTCGGATTTCATTTTTATCTGATGAAAATCGGATTACAGATTCAACTTAAGTTTGACAAGATAACATTTGTATCGGGTATTGGATATTTATCAAGAATTGTATTTTCGTTTAGTTTTTTAAAGTCATTCACAAATCTCATTTTTTGTCATCATTAAGGCCTTTTTTGGGTGCTTCCCAAATTGGGGATAATATCATCTTTCAACATTCTTTCAATTTCTTTATTTACAAATGAGTTAGCGGATAAGGTAAGGGATACGGATATTGCTTACTCCATATAACAGTTTCATCAATTGTACGTATTTCTGCCCTTATATTCGTTCGAAACGGTAACCTCATATTAACCCATTAAAGACCAAACCCCTTAAAAATTGAAGCAGTTCAAAAACCTTTTAAATACTGTTTATTAAATGGCATACAAGTAAAAAAAATACAAAGTTTAAAAAAAATTGTATCAACTTTGAGTTTTAGAGGGGTGTACACAATTGAGTACACTGGCCAAATGTGTATACACTGCTACCTTAGCTATGAAATATTTTAAAACACTCCTTTTCGATGCAAAGAGTAGTTTGACATTTCTCACAAGTCCAGCGAACTCTGTTGTGGCAAATTCTGCAACGTAGCTGTTTTTTAATTTTTTGGGAGAAGTGCCCAACCTCGCTGCTTAATAAAGGCGTGGAAACTTTGGGTTTATTTGGTGCTTTTATTGCAGGATCTGAGCGTAAATAAGTCCTTATAATGGTACGTACAAAATTTAATAGACTTTGATTTTCGGTTGTTTTTACAGTCTCCATGCATTGACCACCATTGAGTTTATCAAATGTGTGAACAAATGCCACCACCATTTCTTGCCCTTTATTTTTATCCGGTAATTGTTCACGAACTGGTCATGAAGGTCGACACCACCCATACCCCTATTGTATGCAACTAATGGTTTTGGCTGTGGAATGGTAATTTTTTCTTACTCGGTCGTTGACCATCTTTTCACTTTACCCAGTGGTTCCAAATTGTCAAAATTAGTTGCAACGGTTACAACAGCATTATCTTTCTACCGCGCGAATAAAATGCTGTTGTTTTTATCAAATTTGTGGTGAAAGTAATCACAAAATCACATGTCTTCAAATATTGGAGTGGGCATTTATTTATTCTGTTGTCCCAAACCGTACCAGTTGCCCGAAATCCTTTCTTCCTCAAAGTAATCATAAGGACATGGCTGGTAAAATAATTATCATTTTATGCGTTGGATTGACATTTTTGGCACCGCAATACACATCAAAGTTATAACAATATCCATCGCTACTGCAAAGCATCCACTCCTTATATCCAAAACGTGCAGGTTTTCCACGGATAAGTTGCTTTGCGAAGTGATGACCAAAATATTTTACCATTGCCTCGTCAATTGAAAGTTTATTATGGAAAAAGATCCATTTTTGATAATTTTGACAAATCTGGCTGGATCGTGTGCTCTTGGCACTGAAACTGGCGACACTACCTTTGGTAGCTCCTTTCCCGTGCTCCTCTCTCCAGACGCCATTTGGGCGTATGTCAGTTGAGGGGTGATGGGTATGGCTGCCCCGAGTGTATTTTTTACCGCGGGCTGCTTCTGCAGAACCATTTTTGATTCCCGCTCTTGGAACTTAGGGCGAACGGTGTGCCCCACGTTCCCGCAGATTACGCACTTGAGCTGACTTTTGTCAGCTGCTCCTCATTCTCTAGGGGGTATTCCTCCGCCTAGTGGTTTTGATTGCACTTCACGCATCGTACGACAGGGCGTGTCGACGCTTTTGGCAGCGAGGACAATAGAGAATGCCTAAAATATATTTTTCCAGATGCAATAAACGTAATCTAAGGACTCGATTTTCCTTAGAATGTAACGGTTTGCTTGTGGGCAACACCCATACATTGTAATAGGGTAATTTCCGCCCTTCTCTCTTTGCCTTCGCTGTGGTGCAAGGCTTAACCCCGACGATCTCGACACCGTCGCACACTTGCTCTTTGAGCATTTGGAAGACCCTCTCCGTCTCAATCGGCGTGGGGATCTTCAACAACATAGTCTGACATTTATCGGTTTTCGGGGTGTAGGAAAAGAACTCCAACCTCGACATTCTTAAAAACTCTTTAATTTTATTATAGTGTTCCACCGTCTTGCAGTGGATTGAATATTTTTCATAACCCTTATTTTTTTTAATAATAAAATTGCCACTACCTATGGCCTCTTTACATACCTTAGCGGTCTGTTCAACATTTGCCTTGTAGATGTTTATGGGTGGCACCTTTTCCATCTTTTGTGGCCGCTACTGTTGCTGGGGGGCTGACCTTGTCTGCTCCTTCTGCGTCCTGTGTTGCTGACTGTTGATGTTGTTCCACTGCTGGCTGCTGCTGCGCTCACTGGTGCTGCGCTGCTGCTGTGCAGCTGTTTGCTGTTGTTGCTGGGTTGCGGGCAGTTGTTGCTTCAGTCCAGCAGTCTTCTTCGTTTTCTGTACCGGCTGTTGATGCCGCTTTTGCTACTGTTTGGCCTTTTTCTTCTGGTCCAACGCTTGTCTGGCGAGAGTCATTTCTCTTAGCACTCTTATTTATTGGAGGAGACGACTTTCTTCTTTCTTCTTCGCCTTGAAATAGCGGTTGACGTTTTTGTCTGTGGCATCGGCATTCAGTTCGTTTCTCTGGCATTTAAAGTAGTAGTGAAAGAGGATAATTGTAGTTGCAAACCAATATAATTATTGAAGTCGCTTCGTACTGTCGCTATCTCTCTTGCTATCTTCGTCGTCGCATATTAGATAATCGTTCGGAATTTCGACGATTACCAGAACGTACGCGCTGAATAAGAACCGATCGATTGACACTAGTTGGTTGCTTATTCTTTAGTCTTCTTCTTCTTTAGTCGTCCTTTTCGAGAGCTTTTCTTACTGCGCGTATCCAGTCATCTTTGATTTGGTCTTCCTTTATTCGGTGATCTAAGGAATCTTCTATTACGAGACAGTGTACTCTGCTTAACACGTCGACATGCCGCATTTTTGATCCGGAACGGTGCTCAATTTCATACTGGACTTCTTGAAGGAACATAGCCCACCTGGAAACCATTAACGGAACATCCATCTGCTTCATCGTCATGGCGAATGCGTTGCAGTCCGTGACAATCTTTAACTGTTCTGACTGAAAAGTTCGTCTTCACTATCTCTTTGCAATAATACCCCACCGTAGCCAAATCTGCTCGCGTCGGTATGAATCTCAGTCGTGGCTTTAGGATTCGAATCGCCACTGCAGGAATTGGCATTTACTCCAATTCAAGTGTAGTCTGTATCTGGCGGCAACCTTGAGGACCTCCTTCAGATTTTCTATACCTACTGCTTCGTCCTTTGATTGTATGATGAGGTCGTCCACGTAGATTTCCACTACTCCTGCTCGGATTAATGTCCGAAAAATAGGGGAATTGATATGCCGAATGGGGCATACAGGAATTCGAACTGTTCATCTTGGGTGACGAACGCCGTGTACTTTCGAGAACGTGGGTCCATCGGAACATGGAAGAAGCCGTCTTTCAGGTCCAGTGTAGTGAACACTTTTGGATATCGACCTTTAAAATGAGCTTCATGGTGACTGGCGATGGCTCACCATCGGTTGGATTATAGTCCCCGGTTATACGCAACAGCTCCTCTCGAGTGTCAATATCCTACTACCTTGTCTGTCCCTAATGGACAATTCCCTCTATTGTGCGAGAGGGAGCATTTCACGCAACGAGACTGCAAAGTGCAGTTCGCCGCAGCGTGTCCTAGTCGCTGACATCGAGCACATTGTAAAATGAGACTCGATTTTTCTAATGTTGCCCATTTTACCGCGAGAGTGCCTAAGTTAGTTATCTTTCTGACACTCCTTAGGCGGGTATCGGGCGTAACCTGAACAAGGAAGATCGGCAGCTGCCTATTCTCCCTACCTGACACCGCAGTGACAAACGCTTACGAATTTAACGTCCTTGCTCTGCGCCTGGCGCAGCATAGCGAGGAGCTCCTTCGGATCAGTGGAGGGATCCACGTTCTTCAGTAGGATTGTTTGGAGCCTGTCATCTTTCGGGGTGTACGTGTAAAACTCCACTACCGATTCCGTCAGCTCTTCAATAATCCTTCTATACTCTACCATGTTGTACCATTTAATTGTTTTAGTATTCTTATTTCGGTAATGTATCATATAACTATTACCTTCAATGTTTAATGATCTTACAGCGTACTTACATAGTTTAACGATATTTGTCGTCGAGATTTCCGTCTCGTGTATGGGCGGGCATCTTTCCTTCATCGTTGTCTGCTGCTGTTGTTGTTGCTGCTTGGGTTTTGTTGTTTCTGCTGCTTCTGCGGTTGCGGTTGCTGTTGTGGTTGCTTTTCTTGCTGCTGCTTTTGATTCGGCCCCTGCTGTTGCAGCTTGTTAGGTTGCGGTTCTTGATGTTTCTGCTGCAGTTTCTGTTGCTGTATCTGCAGCTGCTGTTGCTGGGTGGCATTTCTTGCCGCCTTCCTTGCCTTTAAATTTTGCCGGATGGCCAGGATCTCAGCGTCCTCACCCCTTTCCTTCGTGGATATTGACAGCAGACGCAGTAACAAATAATTTTTATTTCCCGTTGTTTTCTTTCCGAGAACGCTGAGTCATTGTTTTATTTGCGCTGCTGTAATAAGACACAAACTGCTTCTATATTTCCATTATTTATTCTTTTTACACTTTTTATGACCTTACTCGTCCGTGTCAGGATCTCGACTACTGTGTTTCGCCCTTCTCTTGCATACGTCCTCTCTTTGGCCTACAACATATTGTTTAAGATTTTGTAATATTTTTGTTTCTAATTCTTCAGCACAACAAATTACTTGAACAACATAAATTAAGATATTTTTATTTTAAACACTAATAGATAATTCACTAGTATATAATGATTACAATATTCAAGAACAAAAAAACGATATGGTTGGTGTTGCGGACGAGATCCAAGTAACCGAGACCATCTGCAATCGCCCAGCAGCAGCTACCGTCCATCCGCATGCTACCATCGTACGCATTCTATCAAACCCGTGTGTGCGTAAATGGTCTGATTAAACGAGCCGCCCACGCATTGGTCACTGCAACTATGATCCGATCAGGAAGCGCAATGTGGCGCACAAATGTGGCGCGATGCGTGCGGTAAAGTGACTCAGAGTAATTTTGAGCGTGAACACAGTGACTCAACAATAATATAAAAATTTAATTAACAAAAATAACAGTAAGATTTCTAAACAAATCATATATATAATATTATAACATTCTTTACAACAACTTACATATTTTTCTTTCTGACATGAAATAAATTTGTTCACCATTTCTAAGTGATAAAAATGATTATATGAAAAAAAAACCAAAAAATTAGTATTTTAGATCTATACAACTTTTATACGCAACTTTACTAGGCTGATGTACATCTTGAATGTAGTTTATGTGGGATTCGTGAAACTGTCGAAACAAACACCGTGGTTATATTTTATACTTAAAATTGTTCTTTATTTATTTGTACACTGTTTTACGATGGTTCTCCATTGCTCGTTGATGCCAAACTGACTGATTTATGGTGTACCGTTCGTAGACTATCGTCTGATGTGTTTGTTTGTCAGTGGCTCAATCCCACATTTATATCGATACAACTTGTCTGCACTTTCACTCCATTCAACATACGTATATAAAATGTTTTTAGTGTCGTCTGATATAAGTTAATTTAAAACAAGTTCAAGTTTCCTTAAAAAAATATATTTTGGCCAACATGCCTTTATTGTGGTCACTTAAGAACTACAGTTACAATTTTTCCCTACACCTATTTATTATTCTTAATTGTTAACTCAGCATTCTTCGTCCAGAGCAAGGTGTCGTTTGCCGGGCGTGTGCGTTGTGGAGTGTTGCCCGTGTCTCGTTGGAAATTGACACCGATGTGCGCGACTGCAATTGGGTTACATTAACTTATACTATTCACAATCCATCTAAAAATTAAAGAACTATAAACTACAATTTTTTTATATGCTGCTTTACCCGGCAGTAAATTCTTAATTTCTTTTTCTTCTATCTTTATGCCACCAACTATGCAGGTTGAGCAATTTTAAGTAACCGTAAACCATACCATTCGTTTATATACTTATCTTGAAAATGTTCTCGTTGAGTATCAAATATTCTAGATTGGGAATTCTTAATGAAAAGCTTCCTATCTATTTTTAGCATTGCATTGACCTTAGCTATCGCGTTCCTATAAAGCTATTCAGGTCACTTGGTTAATGGCTTGAATCTTTAAGCAGCACTCATTTTGTAGCTTCGAAACCTAACAGCGACTCTTGGAGAGTTCTTATGTTTTATACTACTTGGAATTATCGAGAGAAACAACTTATTATTTTTATAGAAGCGATGATCACATGTTTTAGTACGAATGAAGATTAGATGAAAATAAATGATGATTGATTTAAAAAAAATAATAATAATAAATAAATTTAGGATCGCATTATTTCTGACAGCAGTTGATCATGTTGCAATCCGCAACATTCGCGCTTGTTGTTTCTTTCTTTGATGGACTTTTCTTTTCCCTTCTTTGATGGACGATCCCTTCTTCAACCCTCATAACCACTTGAAATCTATCTGCTCAAGGCATCTACATGTCGTATCGCCTCTCGCTTCCTAAGAACTTTATATCGTACAACGATAACTTCCAAAAAATTAAAAAAAAAAAAAGACTATCGCGGCTTGTGATACGGTCACTTGCTTCTTGAAGATTTTGAAGCCTCTCTCTCTTTATTGGTCTTCAATTGACAAATGTTTGGTTAAAATTCCTAAGAACATTTTGTTCTTAAAATTAATTCATAAATTATTTATTTTATTAAACTTACTTTATGGTGAGAAACCAAGAGATTACTTTTTATAGTTCGGATAAGATAGGTTTGCAAAATTAAGGATCGTGGTTGCACTCGAATGTCTAAGGGTTGGACGAGGAGGAACATTTTTACATTTTTGTCTTGTGAACTCTGATCCCAACGTCACAGGCTAGATTCTTTCCCATTGCCTATTTGTGGTATTTCAAATACATCGTCAGACATCTTAAATACAAAATAAAAGGACGAGAAAGCTCTTGCAGCACCTAGAGTTCCCTACGTATGCGTAGTATATTCCACAAAATGCACTTATACTAACTTATTTATAATAATAATGTAAATGATAATAATAACTACTATTTTTTCTAGTATTCATTTTCAAAAAGTTTGTATCTTAACTTATTTTTATTTCCGCTTTTTGAAAATATTGTTTTGATTGGTTAATACGAGAGAAGCAATGACTATTCCCAGGTAACTTGTGTTTGAATTATGTAAAATTACGAGAAAACAAATATGTTGTATTTTTTAAATATCTTATTACGTTATTTAAACATTGTTATAAATGATATTAATATCATCAAATAATCAAAGTCAAAGGAATATGTTTTAAGGATACATATTTTTTTTAAATAAATGTGTTCAATTTGAATATCTATATTTTATGTATGAAATGTTATGTTTTTATAAGAAAACAAAAGTAATTT
Source organism: Eristalis intricaria (assembly GCA_964034865.1). Lineage (NCBI taxonomy): Eukaryota > Metazoa > Arthropoda > Insecta > Diptera > Syrphidae > Eristalis > Eristalis intricaria. Next base: position 27,483,010 of record OZ035877.1, read on the forward strand.
TATATTGTTTTTAATTAACTGACACAATTTGTGCAGAATAAATAAAATTTTAAAAGGAAATATCTAAAATATCGGGTTTTATTGCAATTGATTTCCCTAACACCTGAATACTAAAGGCGATGACCAAAGGTATTTAGAAGTAATGTGTAGGTCTAATAGGCCCGATATAGCAGTCGGAGGATGAACTGGCAAAAGGTGGAACGGTGGCTATGCACAATGCAGTGAATATTGCGATGTCCTGAAATTAACTTTAATTGTAATGAAGTCCAACGTACTAGATTCGAACAATATGCACAAGAAAACATCATCAATGGTGCTTAGAAGTCGTAGGTAAGTCTAATAAGGCCGATACAGCAGTCGGAGGACGATCTGACAAAAGATCGAACGATGGCTATGCCGGCTATGCAAAATGCAGTGAAAATTGCGATGTCCTGAAATGAACTCCAACATACTAGATTCGAATAATATGCACAAGAAAAAAAAATGAACTCCAATGGTGCCGTGACATTGTGCCAAACGACGTGCGACGCTTTTGAATATGTCATTAGGGTAAGTATGAACATTTGGCATAATGTAGCTTTTTAAAGGGACATAGGGCCCAACTTGTTTGCGACATTGTGCCAAATTTGGCTCTAAGGTAACTTTTAGTGCGCAGTACCTCGCACATATTGACACAACATCGTTTGTCACAATGTCACGACACCGTCTATGGCGTACAGGTTGCGATAATACAAAAAGCAGATAAAGGAACATTTTAGTTAGTGAATAGTCTTCACAATGGATTTAGTCAATGTTTAACCTAATAAATCGAAATAAAATGCGGACTCATAAACATTTTTATTTTTATATTTATTTTTTATTTATTCACAAATTCACTTATTTATTTTAGTTAATATACTTTGTGGATTTCATTTATTTAATTATAGTTTACAAGACGAATTGAATTACATAACATATTTGGGTATAGCATAATACACAATTATAGCAGAAGAGTTAATATAAATTCTCTTATTTTGTTTTTTTTTTATATTTTAGACTTTTTTCAATGATTTAGTGATGTTTGACGATTTATAGAGTGATAGGTCGCATTTGTATTAGTTTTGTTCGCAAACTGAAATGAGAATGTGTTAGTGAAATTTGAGAGGAATGAAAGCACAGATGTCATTTTTACGTGAGAGTTAATATTATCAGAGCACTCAAACTGTAACGATAGGCGAGACGATAGTGAGTGTCTTACGTGAAGTAAATGACGATATTATCGAAGAGAATCAAAAGGACGATAGTCGTCTGAAAAGTTACGCGATGAGAGCCCAGACACAGCGATTGCAGCAAGCCATCCGTTTGACCAGACACAGCGATGTAAAGCGACACCACCGATTGAATCATGTTAAGCCCATTGCTCAACGACATCGAGCAATTATAATAAGATAGAGTAAGGTGAGTTTTAAGGAAATCGCGAGCGGAGTATCTTCGCATTTTGAAAATTCAATAAAGTCCATTACAGAGGGAAAATAAAAAAAGATAACAAAGCTGTTGTCTTTCTCTCTAATTTTTATCCATTCCAAATAAACAACAGTAAAATGCGTAATATGTATAAATAATGGCACATATTTTTTTTTGGGAATTAACTGGCATTTCATAAGATATTGCAATGAATATTTAAAAAGACAACACTCCTTAGAAGTTCGAAGCATCAATTCATGAACATTCCTCGAAACAGAGCTCTCACCACACGGATTATAAAAACGATATGTAAATGAAAGGGATGAAAACCGTCTTTCATTAAATATCCATCTACTGCTAGCTGGAATTCAAAATATTTCATTTAACAGTATTGCCACGAAATGATTCCAGTAAAGATCTGAGCTTTCACAAACAAAATCTTGGAGAACTGTTTATTATCATCGAAATTCAATTATTTTACCACCGTGAAAATGACTATCCAATTGTCAATTGACTTTCCACAAACAGAAATTGTTATGGTGTACGGTTACTTTATTCCCACGAGGACAACACTGAGGACACAATTTAAAAAAAAATTACCTGGACATGTCACTGGCAGTACTGCCAAATGCATATCAAGGATTTACCGATTGATTTACTCCAAGTTAAACGCGAAGTTAGAACGTGGAATCGGAAGTAGATTTTGGCTTTAAGTCCATCATGTACAGAAGTCACAATCTCTTCGATGAGCGCTTTGGTTAAAGGAACAATTTTTGTGTTAGGCAAAAGAAGAAAGACTCAAAATTGAAATGCCAATCTAAAAAAGACGCATCAGTCACTAAACTGAAAAACTTGTATAGCGAACCGGTTTACGAATATACAAGAAAGTTACTGATTTCGGAATATTTACTTCGGTAGGTATTTTACTCTAAAACCTGTGCAATATTTTAGTAGGAAAACTAGTAGCTCTGAAAGCTGCTACTCTAGTTTTGAAAAAGCAAAATAGTCTATAATCTGAAAAAATAATCGTCCCATGGCGGATGGAGATACAAAAACCTTTCATGTAAGAAAATATGTACCCGAAACCATCCTCATATTTGGGACCCCAACTTCAAACACTACATCTCGAAAAGTTCGGAAGGGTATTGTGATGACAAAATGACATTCACGACATAAAAAATATTTCTCGCATGAGTAACATCTTCAAATCTCAGTATATTATTCGAATAAACTATTTTAAGCTTAACTGTATTGGATTAATAAATATATATTAAACTGAAATGGCGCAGTCGGTAAAACGATCAGATTTGTTTTTTTAATTATTCAGTGCACTACATATTATGCAGGAGGTGATTGCATAGTTACTTAAAAATGTAATAAAAGAAGAAAACAATAACAATAAATAAATAATAAGATTTAAAATCAGTAATATCGTTTGATTGAGTGGAAGAATTAGCAGCAATTGATCGTGGATCGTGGACGAGGTGGATGAAAATTAATTTTTCATAGTGGTCTACGACATGAAAATTGGAGGCGCAGCAAAGGTATGACACGTTGTCACGTCACCCATACAATGCTGTAAGTAGTTTTTGAAAAACATTTTCCCTTACAAGGAAATTCAGGAAGAAATGAAAAAATGTTATACACCTGAAATAAAAATAGCAGAAACTTATGCCGAAACAGCAAATATTCTGGAATCCTCCGAATCGGAGAGCCAAAACGAGATTAGTTTTGAGGTTTCATATAGTATATTGTCTGCACTTGATCATACTTGTTCAGTACGTTCCCGCCATCAGCAACTAAACAGATTGAGAGAGATGAGCATGCAGTAGATGCGGGAATATTTATCTGATGCGACTATTCTGCTAGTCGGGAATATAGTTGCGGTGGAAACCTTGGATATCGGAGCATAACGGGGAGAAAGAAGAAAACGTAGTTTATTCGGAAAATGAAATGTTGGGTTAATCTTTGATTGGCGTTCGAATTTTTTATAGGTAGCCACTAGTGGAATGCTTAAGTACCGACCACATAAATACATCCGTTAATTTGTAGAAATAATTAACCTTAAAACGACAGATGAAACGAACATACTTTATGACAGGGAGTTTGGTAAAAGAAAGATGGTGATCGGATCATGAACAAATTTGTCCCAACCCAATGAAAAGTAGAAATTCCCTATATCGATGACAGTTTGCTTGCCAGATTTCGGAAAGTTTATCTGAAGTATTTCTGTAAAAATAAACCAATAAAATGCGGTCAACCTTTAGGCGATATTTCAGATGTTCAAAAAGTAATAAAAGTAATTCACTCAATATAAGCATGCCGTTTCTGTTACCTACTGTCACGTAAGACAACCGAACCATCACCTCTTATTGTTGCTTTCCCTCTATGTTATTCTTTTTTCTCTTCGTCAATTACACACATCCTGGACAATATATTAAACCTAATTTGGGTGGAATGTTTTATCAGAATGTATATTGCACTCGCACTTCTATTGAATTTATGATGTTCAGAAATTATTACCAAATGATCGCTACTTAGTGCATGATGTTGATAACTGTCAATTGACTAAATTAAATCATAGAAGGCTACTCAGAATGAATCCTTATGTTAGATTGCGCCTGTTAATAACATGTATGTCTAGTCTCTTGTAAAGTCTATTCATGATGCTCATACAATAACAATATTACACGCAAGTGGATCTGTATCAATTGAATCTATCAAACTTATATCTTGATTTTTATAGGTATAGCTTAAAGAAGCTATTAATATATAATAAATTTGATACTTGTGCTCTTATTTCTAGTAGCTCGCCAATAATATTTGTGTGATCCCGACGCGTAGCATTAATGATTTGTAGTACACTTGTAGCATGTGTTCATTGTGAAATTGCAATTGCTTTTTCGGTAAGTTTGGCGAACATAGGTGAGACTTCTTCGGTTCTCCACGGTTACTTAAATTAATCCGTTTTCCTGTATATTAACCAAACAATGCCTCGTCCTTCATATCCCAGTTACCACGATCGATGACGCACACGCGCAGCCCTACGGATGCAATTCAAGAGGCGTCAAATGTAAGCAGCGTTTGCAGTTTCAGCAATGCAGGTGCAAACATGCACAATTTGGCGTGGGAATCGGCGAACATTGATCAACCAGAGTGAGCTTGGATTTTAAGTTAATTAATATTGTAGCAACAGGTAATATTAAAATAAAATTATAACGTGTAAAACCTTCTTTTAATTAAAAAGAACCCAGTGGGCACAGAGTTTCTGTGCGGCTGAATTTTTTTTTAGAAATTATACGTGACAATCGTTAACTTCCCTTTCCTTTGTTTTTCCGATTTATGTAGGTATTCTCGAATATTCATAAAGTCATTGTGGTTATATCTGTAAGTGCAATACATACTAAATAATCTTTATTATATATTAAATAATTTCAAACTTACTGCTTGATTTCATTTTTTCACATTTCGCGGATGACCATTTTCATACTCCATCTTCTGCCATGATCTATAAATGGAAATCAAAATATGATTAGAATTTGTATAATATTTGTTACTATTGATTCTGACTATTAAAAAAGTAACTACAATTGATTAGTTGTTGTATAAGGAGTTAATTATAACCACCTCGTCCTGAGTTTGGCTAGCTGAATCGCATTCAAGGCCCGCCTCGGAAGTCGTGATGAAATGAATGTCCTCCATAAAATTAACATTTATAATAATAATAGCTACAGTTCGAGGTCGACAAAGCGGGTCCTAACTTCTTCATTAAATCATTAAAAACAAACGCACTGTTCTATGCCGACTTCAAACGCAGAAGTTCGAGAAACAGTCACCTTAGTACCAACTCCAGCCACAAAATTTAGTACGGATGTAAGTCTGTATAATTCTGTATAATTATTTAAGAATTAAGAACTGTAAACATACTTACTTTGTATTCATTTTCTTAGGTATGCTCCATTTGTAACCGCTTTAATCTGAACCATCACTTCCATAGCAGGAGCTTCTTTCAATTCAAGAATGAATTATTTGGCTGCATATTCCGCAACGATCTATTTAGATCTCTCTGTTTTGGTATCTTATATGCTATTTGTTTATATGTTGTATACTGGAGAACATACATTTCACAGTCTACTGGAATTAGATCCGTGCATATCTTGGAAAAGTATTTCCAATACAAGAAACCTAATATATTTTTTGTTATTACAACATAATATGTACATTTATCCTGATTACATCTGTGAGTTGTATGAATATTAAAATACTCTTTGTTGAATACTTAATGATTTTACACTTACTGCTTGAATGAATTTCCTCCTTTAATTACGAGGATGAGTATTTTCATCGAACACCTGGTCCTTCTGCCATGTCCTACAAATGGAAAGCAAAGTATCGCTAGAATATACACTTACAGAGGCTTATTTGGCCTTCAATAAATTTAAACAAAACAAAAACGCTCCAAAAACTAAACAGGAGTAAAATAAGAAAGGATGTGGGCATTATCACGGGCCATTGCCTTCGCGGTATGCACTCCAGATCTGTTATGTACCTGTTCAGCCCTTGAACAAGAAATGGTATACTAGGAATTTATTTCTTCAGCAGCCTAGAGGAAATGTCATACTTTAGGATTCAGGACATATCTAAGTTTATAAGAAAAACAAATTGGTTGTAAATCAGGAGTTGATTAGCAAAGATAGGCCACTATGATACCACTATGTCGCTATCAGGTGTTAGTGTAGTCCATTTGAATAAAAGAGGGGGGGAGGAGAGTGCATTGATATCCCAATGGATCCAATCAGGATCTTAGTGGGTCAAAACTGTAACAGCTGTGACAGTCAACTTAACCTACCCTAACCTACATATACGAACTGTATAAGTCGAACTTATTCAGTCTGTAAGTCGAACATCCATAACTCGAATTTTCTATAAGTCGAACAATTTCAGAACTAAGGCACAAGACTTAAATATTTCTATATTTTTCATTCCATAAGACGTATCTCAGTAAGTCGGAAACCTCCTTAAATCAAATTTGAGACATGTTTATGCGTGATACTTTTCGTAGGAAATTCTTTCCATACCTCAAACTCCAACACACATTCAAAGTTAACACAAATAAAAGAGAGACTAAGCAAAGGAAACGAATAAGCGTAAGTTGGTTGCAAATACATCGGCTTAGCTCTGAGCTTGTAGATAAATACAAAACATATGTAAATGCATAGAGGAGTTGCAACTGTTCAATTGAAAATACAATTGAATTCTTTCGCGCTGACCCTCGTAGAATCGTTAATTTGACGTCTGTATTTTTTGGACACATCATTCAGTAAAAGAAAAAAAATAAAATAGAAAACTAATTCAGATTATCGAAAAAGTCTGAAGTTGCGAAGAATTTTGGTGCTACTTTTTTTTCGGATGCTCCATAAGTCGAATACAATATTTGTTTCCGTTTTCCGTGACTATTCAGCTGTATATTTATTTATGATTCTTCATAAATAATTACTTCTATATCTAAGTCATAACCTTTATAGTGGTGCTCTCAATTAATTGCTGTATTGTAGTTAAACAAGGAGTTATTTTGTAATGAATTGTGAAACAAAACACCAGAGACAAAAAGTGCTATCGATGGATGTTGGAGCGCTAACTAGCCATAATCACCTGAAGAACCTTTATAGGAAAATATGAGTAACCAATGACTTCATATACAGACAATGCGCCTACCTGACTAACTTTGCCAATGCATCTGCATTGTAAAATCTTTTTTTCAAGTATATAAGGATATCCGGGTGGTTGAACAACATATTAACAGAGGTACGACAATCAGAAGGTCGGCAAATTACGAAGTAGTAGCTAAGAGGTAATTTTCCTCCATGCAGCAGGACCCGTGTGCATCGTGAGCTTCACAAGTCGACCCACGCACTTTTTTAATGGCGGCCTAACATCCTCATTAAACGCAAACGCACTGTACTATGCCGACCTCCGTCATTAAAGCAAAACCCTTCCCTGGTTGCCACTATCCATGAGTTGCGGTCTTGAAGAAGACACTGAACAGCCTTCAATTCTCGATATGTGCGTTACTAACCATCTGCAGTGGGGCGACCACATATTGGATGTGGATTGACAATGCAGCAAAATGTTTGGGTTTCTTTGGCAGTTGCAAAAAGTTCTTATACCCAGCTGATCTGGCTGTAATATATAAGACTTACATACTTGAATACAACACATACATTTGGGCTGTGGTCCGGGCTTTCCAACTAATTTGCGGCTTTGGGACATTATCCAGAAAAGAGCCTTCAAAATGAAAAGAGACAGATATACTGAAACAATTCAATCTTGAACAACGTCGCAATGTTTCTTGTCTCTCTTTATTCTATAGATACTGCCACAAGCAATGCTCAGCCGAAATGGCCAGTAGTACTCCTCTTCTTAAGGAATCCAACTGGAATACACGTGCATCTAGGAATGCCTATCAGTTTACTCTCTAGCCCAATTTTGGACGAATGGTTAAATATAGAGATTCTTTAGCCGTACCACACGGAGGTGGAATGCTTTCCCCAAATCTCTCGTTCAGAGATTTAAAACCAACGTGCATCGGTATCTCCTTTTTAACCCTCACCCATTATCTCAACGCTCTGACTGTGTTTAACATTTAAAGGATATTCAAAACCCCACCATGAGTGCGTGCAAATTATAAAGCAGAAAAAAAACTTCACATGTAGAAATTTGAGAAGCAGTTAACTCACGCTACACAATGTATTACGCAAATTTCAGTACGGATGCAAGTGAATCTGCGAAATTTGTATTATATTTTGCACTGGAATTAACGAGTTGCTAAAAATGAAGAACTCTAAAACATAATTACTTCGTAAGTGTTATTAGATATGCTGCAGCTGACGTCACGTAACCTCCATAATATAAACCTTCAAACCAATTGCATCAGCAAAAGTTTTTTTAAACTCACGATTGGATACATATTCCGCAAAGCAAAGCCGATCTCGATGCTTAGGTATTTGTTTAAGCTTCGACTTTGGACATACATACATAATATACATTTGGGTTGTATACTGAACAATACACATTTCGCAGTCAACCGTAATTTGATCCCTGCATAAATTTCAAAAGAATTTTCAGTACAAAAATACTAACATGCAGATATTACCATGAAAAACGTTGACTTGGAGACAATGCTCGTACTGGATTCACTAGATACGCAAATGTTGAATCAGTGAAATCCAAGTGTTAATTTCAATACATGTTCATACAATACGTTTTGTCTGCGGCTCATTGTGTAATCTTATAATATGTCCATACTTACTCTAGATATACGTACATCTAGGTATTTTGAGTGTATATTATGTATTTTTTGCTTTGTTAGAAACTTAATTAGTTGGCAGTTTATTATTTGGATTTCATTGGTTTTTTTATTTGTTTTTTGTTGCAACTGGCACTCGGTATATCATTGTATGTATCTTTCTACAACAACTTATTTGAACAATAAACGATTGAAACACTTCCACTCGTAACTCAGGGCCTCCCGAAAAATTGAAATATGTGTTGCTATCAACTGAAATTACTAATAGGCAATGGGTTAGCCGGTGCAAACAATATAGAACACTTTAGTCTGAGACTACACACAACCACCGGAGATACTTTGTATCTCACACTGGTTGGTTTCTGGACACCAGTTGAACACTGTCTTGCCATGCTATCAGTGATGCCAAGTTACTTTTTTTCTTTTAGCTGTTGTAGTTAGTCGTTTAACAGAATGCAAAATTTTTTCGAAGTCTTAAGTAAAATTATGTATGGTTTAATCGCAGCGCACACTTAATATTATTTGTTTTTTCATTTACTATTTTATTTGAACATTATTAAAAGATATGTATGTATGATGCAATAAATATAACCGAAGAAGAGCTAGATACTCTCTCGAATATATTTTAAAATGATGTGGACGTAGGTTTGTATGTTGCGTATTTTTTAAGTATTTAACGTAAAAAATAGCGATCTCCTTTTGTTGTGATTGATCTACATAATCCAACTATACAAACCAAACATTTTTATATTTTACTATCTGTCTAGTCAGTTACACATTCTCCTGTTTTAGGTATGAACACTCAATCCGAACTTGAATTATTGATAGGAAAAAAAATTGTTTCAAGAAGACATTGTTTAGTGTACTTCTTCTTTTTTGATTTTTTTTTCTGGGTCGTAAGTATATTTTTTTATGGGTTGTGACACGGGAACGGGTGACCCACAATTAGTCATTGCCACATGGAGATTTTCAAGTTTGATGCCACAAACATTTAACGACTGCCGTTGCGCTTTATTAACCGACATTGCATGTGTTTTTACGTGAAGGCCTGAGGCAGCGACCTGTGATTATTTCCACTGCAGTAGTAATCTATTTTCTTTAGGGAGATCAGGCTACTTTATGTTTTTGTATCGAGATGAGACCAGCTTTGTGTGGAAATTGGACAGGTGACGCACGTCAACCATCTGTAAATAGAAGTTATTGATCTGTAACTTGAAGGAAGGTACCTGTAAGTTTACCTATGTCACGAGAGATTCTATCAATTTTCAGTCTAGCGAGTTGATCAGCTTTGCAGTTTCCCGGGATGTCCCTATGACCTGGTAACCAGTCGATTGCTATTTAAGAGTTTATGCAGAACGATGGCAGGGTCAGGGCATTACTAGTCACCATTACTTCTGCTTGGAAGACGCTGCAGTGATTAGGAAGACAAACAGATATGTTCAGGTTTAGAGAGAAAACGCCACTTCTTACTTAGACCTTCCGTCTTAGATATATCTGTGTAAGAGTGTATGACTTTACCAAATGGTATAGTGACTCCGTGCCACAAGTCTCTGCCCGTTCCAGTCTCAGGGCTTCGAAGTTGTTCTCTGGGAAATACCGTGATAAGGTGCAGTCTAAGTGAATTAAAGTGAGGTTTTGTTCGTGTAGGATTTTGGCATGTCCCTAGTTGTTATCACACCATTGAGGGATAGCGCAGTTGGTTGCTGTTTGCTTACCAAAAATGTCTAGCGGGGTAAGGTTAAAGAGAGTTTCCAGCACATCAGTGGGAATTGTTTTGAGGACTCCACTGATGCAGTTGCGTCTTGTCTCTGTACCTTCCTTAATTTATTGAGGTGCGCAACGACGTTGAGTATGGGGCACTACAAAGAAAATAACTTTTGCCGCCTTACTACTTTTGTCGCAATTCGATCTTGTTTTGAAGAGATCGTGGCACGACGTTTTGAAACTTTTTATATTTTTCTGTAACTCAAAAACATATAATTTTGGTAATTTTTAAACAGGGTTATAAATATAAAACAATTATCCTTTATATTCGATTCTTTTTAATAGGAAGCTTAACAAATGAAAATAAGAAGTAGTGTGATAAGTTTCATTAATAGTTTAGTTTCATTGACTCCTGTTTTTCCTCTATGCCTTATTATAACAAATGGCAAACTGTTCACAGATCTTTTTTGAACTGGCAGCACAGACAGGACACTTGCAGCGAATCCTCTGCTGCGTTGATCTGTAGATCCCGTTTTTTTTTAGCTTGAATTATGATTGACGGATCGCCGTTGGTAATTTGCTTCCATCCCAATCTTTCACATCACCGCAGAAAACTCATCGTGAATCTCAGCTTATGAGAACTGCGTATGTCTCAGGGTTCTTCCAGGCATTGCACATAGGAAGATCCAGGAAATCGTACTACATGCCATCTCTTGCATCATACTATCCAATTTTGTCCCCGACCATAATACCATGGGACCATGAATGTCGTCCACTGGCGTATACGAATTGTTTGCACAAACTTGTGTACAGCAGTCGCTGTGGGTGCTCCATTTCTGGCAAAACTTCTTTACAAGAAACGCACTGCTTGCACTACATAGTACTCATTTGGAAATAAGCTTTCAATATTTCCCAGCGTTATTCAAGCGTAAAGCGACTTATTTCGTATGGCGAAGGTATGATACTTACTTTCTGCCAAAATTTCGAGCGGGAATTGCATTTAAAAAATAAAATAAAAAAGTACGTATACGCCACCATATCTCCATTTAAATTGTGATATAAAGAAGGAATGGGTAGTTACTACGTAAGATCATTAAAAATGTTGACTGAAGCCATCATCGTTAGTTTACTTACTCATTTACTGTATGAACAGGCTCTGAAATCTAGAAACTCATTGCAATAAAATTTGACATTGTTATAAAGTACATATTCAATTTTATTTTCTGTTCAAAAATATTCAGTTCGATTACATTTTTGCGTTTAAAAAAACAAATCATTCTAATAAAAAAATTTAAATACATATACATCATACAATTTTCTGTGACGTTCTACAAACAAATGTAAAGTAATAAATATACATAATCAGTTTCAAGTCACTTTCATCTTAATAGAAAGTTTAAGAATAATGAAAATACAAGACGTTCTTATCTTTCCTTTAGAAATTATACCACAACGTTTATCATAATATTAAGTATAAATATAACAAGCATTAGAAAAAAATTAAATGAAAATCTTTAAAGCATGATTACCTGTGCAGTATTTTGGTTTATAAATGATTGGTTTTTGGTGGTTTGATTTCCTTATGAAATGATTGTTTACAGAAAAATATGTGAATCTAACTATATTTAAAAAATCATACATTTGACACATAGTATAAAAATGAACGAGTTAAGAAAATATGGTGACTCTGTTATGAGATGCAGTGAATAGTAAAACTATAGAAGGTCGCTCAGGTAGAATTAAACAATGTAACCTAGAGTAAGTCATCCAAGCAATAGAGAGTCGGTTGAGTAGTATTTCGACAGTCAAGTTTAACATAGATTCCTATTTCGGCAATGAATGAAAATACAACGTGGGCCAACCAGTGAACAAGAATTGGAATATTTTTCTATGTCGTGGAGTGACATTTGACATAGATTCAACCACGAACTTTACGAGCTTTACAGCGACATGTGCCTACTCAGGCGTCTACGCATCCAATGCCTAAGACGGCTATGCCATGTAGAGCGAATGAACAATTCAGCTCCGGCGCGAACAGTCGTCGACTCCATACCCCGGTCTGTAGACCAAATAAAGATAAAGAAGAAGGGCACTGTAAGAAAAACAACTACGATAGACATCCCAAGATGTCACAATCAATCCTATACCCATTCTCAATTATCGTGGACATACCCTTTATATTAATTTTTTTTTCCACAGAAAAAATGCTGTTTTCGTAGCTATATATAAATTTACAAAGATCGCGCACCCCACAAGTATTCCATGGCGCTCAATTGAAGATATTAATCGGCCTATAAATATCCTTTTCTTTTTTTGCATACCGGAATTAGTTGTAATAGACAGTGAAAAAAAATACGTTCCATGCCGCACTTAATAATAATACGCCAACGATCTATTAGCGTATATATATGTCTGAAGTTGGAAGTGATAAATATCATTTTTCACGGCGACTTCGAACAAATTCAGCCAATTTGCGATGACTGAAAGTTGATTATCAGCATCAAAACATCAATAAAACCACAGTTGAAGTGTGAAATTGCCCTCTTCAGGCCCCTTCTTCGGCATAGTTGACCCGCAGGGACGGCCGTTAGATGTGAAAACTGTAGCTAAAAAAGATTTTACTGTGGCAAGGCGGTTGTTTTATACCAGGGTGAAGGTTATCTGCTCTTACGCCCAATTATAGCATATGGTTGTCCACTGTGGTTCAACGTTAGTACTTCCCAGATAAATAAGATGAGGTTGTTTGAGAGACACTGTCTTCGGACCTGCCTCCGGTTGTATCGTATACACTAGTCCGAGTACAAGCAGTTCTATACTAACTTGGTCCTGTACAACGGAGCAAACTTTTAGAGGATAGATAATTTTAGTATTAAGTTGATCAGAAGGCACATTGCACGAGCTATGACTTCATCCAACAGTCTGTTCTTGGGGCTTACTACTCCAATATTATGTACCATGAAAGAGTGTGCCTCAACGGCTTTTTTCAACCTAAAGCATTCTGCTATTTCCACACAATTGGCCTCATACAGGATCCCCAAAGATGTCCTGTTATCGTCCATGTCGTACGACGAACAACGGACAGGCGACTCCAATACGAACGGGGTGTCAATCGCAGTCATGACGACTTTCTCCGGCTCAATCGAGTGATCTCTGTTCGAGACAGGAAAGAGTCTGCCAAGGATCGGCTATTTTATTGGCGGTTACACCAAAACCATCCTCCGCCTCCGCTTTTCAAAATGATGAGGTAGTTGACCATAGTGGCGAACTTAGATAGACTTATAGGTTTAAAGAAAAAAAAATCCTCAAAACACAAATTTAAATTTTCGTCCCATTTACCAACAAGCTTTTAAGTCCGAGCCCCTAACACAATAACACAAGGTCGCAGCAACCACTTCCGAAGTGCCAAACAGGCAAGCATACTCCAATCCAGCAAAGCCAGGAACCTGTCCATATTCCTCAAGCAAACAACCAATCAATCAATTAAGATAGAATTAAGTACATGAATTGTTAGATATTAAGATAGATTTTTACGTCATTTTTGTCTAGTATAAGTTGTCCTGAGAAATAAAATAAAAATGAAATTAAAAAAAAAAAAAACACAACCAATCAAACTTTTTCGTTGAACCCCATTCTGAAAACGAAATGAACTCTTCCATATTCCCAACATGTACGCAGTTACCCATTCCAGTATGAGGAGCAATCATTAGATTTTAGTGACATCCATCTTTTATCTTAAGCGATTCGTCGTTACCTTACTTTAAATGTAAGACGATGAATGGCGAAATACTCAAGTTCTTTATAAACACTTGATCACTAGTAAAAAACCTTCTCCCGAACGAACAAATTTTTTATGCGAAATCTTTAGCTAGCGATAAATCTTTTTGGCCAAAGGAATGTAAAAATTACATGTTTCCTGTTACCCACTCTGTCACCTTACACGGTGATATTGGGAAATGATAGTTTGAAAGAACTAGCTGTCATTTTCCACGCCAAGGAATGTTATATGACAATAACAAAGTACTACTCAACAAAGTACTAATCAAGATCAAGCAGTTAAAATCAGAATCAGTAAATTCAATAGCTATCAAAACCGATCATTTAACGACAAAGCAAAAGTATCTTCTCAATTAAATTGTAAACAAACATTCCCATATTTTTTCCGAACCTGAGGAAAAGCTCACTTATACAACAAAAGTCATTGCTGAAATTAGAACTTCCAATAACGACCCCGATTACTCCCTCCATTATCCTTTCCTCATGGACCTAATATCAGCAATAGAGAAACCGGTCCAAAAGTTGCTCGATGACGGCATTATTAGACCTTCAGCGTCACCCTACAATTCACCCGTCTGGATAGTGCCGAAGAAAGCGGATTCATCCGGACCAAAACAGTATAGGATGGTTATAGACTACCGAAAATTGAACACTATAACCATTGCTGATCGATACCCAATATAAAATATACGATATCAGTGAGGTAATATCGCAACTGCGAAAGAATAGATTTTAAGGTAATTGATTTGAAAAGCGGCATTAGATTCAAATAATGGTAAATATGAATTTAAACGGTTGCCATTTGGACTCAATAATGCTCCGTCGATTTTTCAGAGAGCGCTGGACGATATTCTACTCGAGTGCATCGGAAAATCGTGTTTTGTGTATATAGACGATATCATCGTCTTTAGCGATACCGAAATGGAACAAAATAATGTAAATATAAAAGTCCATGTTGAAATGCGATTTCTTCAAATCTGAAGTGGAGTTTATCGGTTATATTTGTTGCGATGGCGCAACACAGACATCAAGCAAGTCGAATTCATGGCAACACTAAACCTCTGAACTGACGCAGCGAAAAAACATAAATACGCGAAGGCATGATTTCGCACTGGGTCAAGCCATCCCATTATGCTGACCGTGCATTGCCGGCAGTAATTCAGGTAGAGAAATTATTGTAATTTGTAGAGTAAGCTAGATTTAAGTATAAACGATGTAAACAATTGTGAATAAAATGTCAGTCAGTTAATCGAACTCACTGAACGCTTTCATACTTCCTTATTCAATTTCTCCTCCTTCAATTTGCTCCAAGTTCAAGTGCTTGGTGCATCATCCTTAACCAACTCCAATTTTAAGTGCTTGGTGCAGCTCTTCAGGAAAACGCTCCTCTTGTGATCACAACAACTGATGATATATGATGCCAACTCATATCGCACACAGCCCACAGTAAACAATAGCTGCACATATCCAGCTCTTATTTCCACTATCACTCTAGTGCACATTTTTCGTTCACCTGTACGCACCTCTTTCGCTTCATATATCTTCCTATCAAAAACAACCCAATGTACATATCTTGTAGCAGAAGCAATTTGAAACCAATAGAAAATGTAGAATAAGCATATTCGTACTTATAAGTCAATGATACGTAAAAATACATTTTAGTTCCATACAAAACCCGTTCTAGTAAGTTGATTTCCCCCACCAGCGGTAAGGGGTCAATAAATTATTATTCAGGCATTAACTAACTTCCTGAACATTTTGGTAACCCCGACGTGAGCCGGCCCAAGGATTTTACTAATTAGACGTCTTCAACTCACATGTGGCACCAGATTCGAAACAAGGATTATATTCTCAAAAACATACACATCATTCAATCGAGCAGAACGCTTAGAGCATAATGACATCGTAAGAAGAAATGATGGTGGCACAGTCGGCAACTGGCCAAGAAATTCAAAGGATTGTCACAAATTATAAGAATGGCCCGGCAGATAGGAAAAGGACCAAGACCTATTTCGAAGAGCGGCTTCATAGAGCTCGTGAGTGCATTTGAGGGGACCCAAAAAAAGTTCGGTTATTAACGAATGCTCCGGTCGAACACGACTACTTCGTTAATGATTATTTTAATAAAATCGCAATCCTATTGCAGAAATATAAACGCCGATTTGAAGATGATATGAGTTCAATCATGAATGCAGAGGAGAGAAAAGCTGTGGGAGCTGTGGAAGAAACCCCATCAAACATGATTGGTGCAATAAGACGACAAGCAGCAATCATGGTTTCATTGCGCAGACTAGCCGAAGGTTTATCTCTGAAAGAAGAGCAACCCCAATAGTACTATGAATTGAGCACCTGTACAATTGAACAACTCACGCAGCAAATAGAAGCTTTAGTTAGCACAATTTGGGAATTGAACTGCAACCCCACAGGTATTGAGTACAATTACACGGAATTTACTACATTGGAAAAATTAACACAAGAGAATCTTATTGCATTATCAATATACCACAAGTCAACGAAATTGTGTAAGGTGCTTCATTAAATCAGCATCAAAACATCAATCAAGCATCATTAAAGCTCCCAAAGGTAACGATCCCAAAATTTGATGGCGATTACCTATAGTGGAGACAATTATTTGATATTTTCTTTTTAATTGTGGACAAGCAACCAATACCGAACACGTCTCTCTTTTAAGAGAAGAGGAGTGCCGTGTTTCCAAACACCAATCTGTCAACATTCAATGAAGCGGCAGTTAAAGCAGCACAAAACATCTAAAAGATCGTGCGACATGTCACCCGTCTGCACTTGATCATATTTCTTCAGTACGATCCTACCCGGCAACCGAACAGATTTGCTGGGCTCTGCCTCCAGTCCGCGTGTTTTTTAGGATTCCAACGAGGGAAATCCTTAAGTCGGCGGTTGAATCCTTCAACAAAATAAAGAACTCACTCATTTCTAAGGATTAACTTTTGGCATACCCCGATTTCATTACACCATTTGACCTATCAATGGATGCATCGAATTTAGTCCTTGGTGCAGTACTAGAACAAGAAAACTGACCTATAACTTTTATAAGTAGAACGCTCAGTAAAACTGAGGAAAGCTATGCAGCTAACGAAGAGGAAATGTTAGCCATAGTATGGGCTCTAGGCTCACGGTTCCGCAAGAGTTCGAATTTTCACTGACCATCAACCCTTGACCTCTTCTCTAAGTAACAAAAACAATAATAATAAGATTAAGAAGAGGATGAGTATACCCATTAGTTGAAACATAAACCGGAAAGAACGAATGTGGTAGTAGACGCTTTATCTAGAGCTCCGCAATTGTCACCCTTTGACTGCGCCAACTATAGAGGGATAAGTCTTCTGAACATCGCATACAAGATCTTCTCTGCCGTTTTTTGTACTAGCCTGAATCCATTTATAAGCAATTTGATAGGCTTCAGGCCAGGGAAGTCCACTTTCCACCATCCACCAAATTTTCACACTACGGTAGATCCTGGAAAAGACACACGAAATGAAAATCGACACCCACCACCTTTTCGTCGATTTCAAGGCCGCAAATGACAGCGTGCATAGGGATGAGCTATACAACGCCATGTCTAGTTTTGACATTCCTGCCAAACTCGTCAGGTTGTGCAGGATGACGATGGAGAATTCTCACTGCTCCATCAAGGTCGGTAACGAACTCACCTAGACCTTCAATGTCAAAACAGGTTTTAGACAAAGCGACGCGCTGCCATGTTATCTGTATCTTTAACATCATCCTGGAGAAGATCATGCAAGACTCACACGCCAACACTAGAGGCACGATCTTCGAGAATACCGTAAAACGCATACGCGGATGACATTGACGTGATTAACAGAACACAGCGAGTCGTCAGAAAAAACGAAGAATATGCAGTCATCAAGAAGAAAGGACACACAACATCGATGTCTTGGACAGAGCGTCACAATGGGCTATAACTTCGAGGTAGTCAAGGATTTCGTCTACCTCGGCTGTGCTGTAAATAGTACGAACAACATCAGTACCGAGATCAATCGCAGAGTAACTCTTGCCAACCGCTGTTTCTATGGGCTCAAGAGGCAATTGAGTAGTAGAGCCATATATACACCATGACCATGCCAGTCCTGCTGTACGGTGCGAAGGCATGGACAATCTAAAAGCGGATGAGAAAGTCCTTGGTCTCTTCGAGAGAAAGCTCTGCGTTGACAGTTTTTGGAGGAGAAGATTCAACTATGAAATGTACGGGCTGTACATCGACATGATTCTAGTCAGGCGTCTTTGGATCCAACGCCAAAGTTAGCTAGGCCATGTAGAGCGTATGGAGAACTCAGCTCCAGCCCGAAGAGTCTTCGACTCCGAACCTGTGGGACAACGTAATGGCCGCGATTAAGGTGGCGCACACAGATGGAGAAGGACCTCAACCAACTTGGCGAGCGACACTGAGGTCCAGGTCCACCCCGGACTGTAGCCCCAAATAAAGAAGAAGAAAAGTGTTTCTAGTGGAATATGCATGTCGAAATGCAACCTTAATATATCACCAAGAAGTGGCAAAAAGGTCCAAAGACCGCTCGTAGAACCCGTAACGTCCGAAGGAACTCCCGAAACCTTAGGGCCAATGCTAGTCGGACACTTTCCAGTCAAGCAAGAAATCGAAAGTACAGAGTCACCCAACCTCAGTGTCAAGGATAGTTTTCCACACACCGCCCACCTGCTAGAATACAATTCGCAAATCAATAACACACATTTAAACACCGCACTGAAACACCACAGTCTACCCAAAATGACAATGAGTTTGATGGATCCGCCCGAGCGATTGCTTGATTCGTGCAGCTGGTCGACCTCCAGTCAAAGAAGACTGTTTCTCCAGCAGACAAAGCGGAGTTAGTCGACATAGTAAAGCCTAAACTCACAGTTTGAGCAGGTAACGTTATAATAAAATGTAACGATTATGATGAATGGTCGGAGTTGAAAGACGCGCTCAAAGTTTCAAGAAAACGCGATCGCAGCAAGTAGTTCAAACGTATGTCTTTAAGTTTAAGCATGGTTTCGCTGAATCAGGAGCTACATACTCGGAAAGAGCGTACTTGCTGTTTGATGAACTAAATAATGCACACGCGAGTAGACGGAAATAAGGAAATAAGGCAACTAGATCTCTGAACAGCAGCATGATATTGAATTATTACTGCAATGGTCTCATATCCCAAATTAAACTATAAGTAAAGAGCGCTAGATGCACTACTTTAGACGCGGAAGTCGACAAAACCTCTTCCATCGCTTCTCACTTCCACTAACCACAATATCGACTGGCCATAACTGTAAAATGAAGAATCATGACACTTGCTTATGTCGCAATCAGAAAATCCCAATCAATGTTTCACAAACCACAACCAAGAGACCACAAAATTCACCAATTTCACGAACCACAGAGCAATTGCCAGAAATGGCCAAAAATTCCCACTCCGTAACTATGTTAACACTATACAAAGTACTACTTCCTGTAGACATTGTAAAAAGCAAAGTCACACTATCGAAGAGTGTGGAAAAAAACCTTCAATAACAACAGAAGTTCGGGGAGCAACTCCAATTTCAATCACTGATACTTCTCGCGACCTGACACGTCCAGCACTCGGAATCAGGTGAAGAATGTCAACCAAGGCGCGTGAACAATCCAAATCACAGAATCGCAAATTTAAATATGTTAAACCAAATCCAAATCTAACTTTACATCGAAATCAATTCACTGAATCAGAATACGAAATCCTCATCTGACATCTGACTCTAAAGCGAAATCGGTATTCAAATTCATTCGAAATCAAATGTATTAAAATACCAAACCTCCAAACCTGAATCCAAGAGATAAAACCTCATATACAAAATCGGGAAATCATTTGTCAAAGTCCAAATCGAGATGACATATTGCTCAAGCAACCGGGTCAATCATTGATTGAGGTTCGACTTTTTTTTTAAGCCTTTAAATCTTTTTGTACCATCTGATGTATGTCTGACGTACCATCTATTGGAAAATATAAATATGGTAATATGCATTTCTCGGTCAAGACGACTACGACTAATTATGCTGACGGTGCATTACGGGCAGTACAATTCAGTTTAAGATATAATTGTAATTAAATTTAAGTATAAATGATGTAAGCGATTATGAATAAAGTAACAGTCAGTTTATGGAAATCTTCGAACTCCTTAATTGAAAGCTTTTGTGTTTGATTAAATATTACAGCAAATAGCTGCAAGCTTAAGTGCTTGGTGCATCAACTCAAAAAAACAGAACTTTCAGAACGTACACGTCTCAAGTCATACCCGGGTGTCCAAACCAATTCAATCAACCTTGCACGAATGAATTTAACAGAGATAGCATTAGACAAACCATACGATTTCTTAATCGGATTGGATATGAAAAAAATACAAATACGAATACAAAATTGATTGAAAGAAAAAGAAAACTCGAATTCTACCAATTTGAGAAAAAAGAAAGAAAACAAGAAAACTCGAAATCAAACGGTATAATTTTATTTGACGTGATAATTACGAGTAAGAGCGACGAAGTGCATTACAGCGGTTGCTATCAAAAAGGAATGAGAAACAGAGTATTGCACGATTCAGAGCCTACGATCGCCAACTATGTTCATAAAAGAAAGAAATCCGATTCGCTCTCAACAACAACACACTGCCCCCTGCTCCAACTATGCTCATATGAGCTGTATGTATGACAGTATGTATGACAGTTTATAAAAAATTGTAATGAAAAAATTAAGATGAAGTAATCAAAGGGATTTTCAATATTACTTTCGCAACATTTTTACAGACATTCCTGAGCTCAAGACAGGAAAAGAGGAATGGGAACGTTAAAGGAGTAGATCTTAGTGAAAAAGCTTTTCCAGAGTATATGCGCCAGTGGACCAGGTTGTAAATGTTCGATTTTTTGATTGCAAGAGTATATATATAATTAATTAAAAAATTTATTTCATCCCAACAGTAAAATGCAATCGATAATGGCATCACGGATGTGTTCTTACAGCTTTGTTTTTTGTAAGACTTCATGCGACAGTAGCACTTGAGAACTCGGAAGCAAGGAATTTTAATCACAGATTTGGTTAAATAGCGACAGTTCATCTAAACGGACGAAGAGACTTTTTAACAAACTTTTGGCAACTTAACACCGGTGAAAAGTTGGTAACTGTGTCTGTTGATAACTTTCAGCTCTCGGAACGGGAGTGAACATCCTAAATAAACAAGAAATGCAGATCAAGAGCTTACTAATGGCCCGCCAACTGCATACCAAATCAAACCAAAAGCAAAACCACTTGCTTGGCGATTTGTTTGCCACAAAATTCGGTCCTTCACATAATTTCCGTTGATGTTGTTGTTTTGGGGAATCATAATAATGTTAAGATGAGTCATAAGATAGATGGTAATAGAATGGGATGATGATTTGTATAAGCTAATACGATTCGGAGGAAATCAACCATTGTCAGCCATCGTCGACTTGGACTCTTAAATGTGGGTGGCATGAAAATATTACGTGCCGACATTGCAAAAGGTACATTTCTCAGGGATCAGGAATTCGATCGTGTTTGTGCTTCAGGAAGACAGCATTGAAATCCATTTCTAAATTGAAAACGACCGTCGAGAAGCTGAGAATATTGATGTTGTACACTCTGACCTTGCAGGCTAGGAAAAGGCAAGGAAAATTAAAGGAATTTTTATGTGTGTGTGGATAAAGGCTTCCTCAAATTACAATTCAATATTGTGCAGTCAACATAGAACAAAATGTTGGTAGGGACATAAAGAGAAATAAATAGTACATCGATGCAATAAATAAACAAAAATTTAAAAGTTTTTGGATTTAGCGCATATAGTGCGCGACAAAAGTCTACATACGACTCCTATTTGTGCAACCCAGCGATAGGTGTAGGTATGTGTTATATGTGTACGTATTATATAATTCATTTACCTCGAGAAAGCCGTATACAATTGGAGGCAAAGTCTGAAAAATAAATAAACTAGGTTAAAATCAACGTTTGCATATCGTGGAATCGTGGAACATGTGAATGATGAAAAGGAAGCAACACTAGAAGTAATTTTAGTTAGAACTGGACATACACAATATGAACGAGGCAAATGGAGGGAGATTTTTTTTTCTTCAACAGGAGATATTCAGAACGAACGAATTTAAGGTTGATCACCTTAGAAAATTGAGTTGAGTGAAATCGAGAGCCATATTCTTTTTTAAATCTTAGTCATTTTGTGATCATAAACCGAATCGGAACTAACAGGAACAAAAGAGAGTATTGGTGTAAATTATCAGAGGTAAATGGATATAGGATACATATAGGTGGTTATATTTTCGGGAACATAGCCACATCGAAAATCAGAAGTTTCAAATTACTCTTTAGGTTCTTTAACAGACTTTAGCCATGAAACAGAAAAAAAGTATAGTCTGTATACGAAAAACATCCAAGCGAATATACATCCAAGTAATAGTAAACATGATATGAGGCGAGAATTTTATATATTATTATATACCCCTGCGACCCCTTTAGAAGATCATGCGGGTCAGAAGATGAGATGATGGATATATAAATACATAGACAGAAGAATTATACGCTTTCAAAACGATCAAACGATACAAAATAAATAACCGACTTGTAAAATATAAAAGAACTCAACGTCGACTAAATTACAAGTGCTCAAATAAAAATAAGTAGAAATATGCTCTCGCTTACCAGTTATCGTCATGCGCAATAATAACTAATGTACTAATATTAAACATACACAAACTATAACACTCGTTTTGATTGTATGAGTTTAGTTAAAATATGTTATCAAATAAAGTATTCTCTTAAATTATTTCTATAAATGTCCTCATGATGCAACCGCGCAGCGTTGATGACCGATATTGACAGTTTATTTTCGAAAATAATACACCTTTCGTCCGTTGAAAAAGGAGCACTTGGTTGACAAAACCTGATTTTCGTCTCTCCATGTACAATCTCTTAAACACGGTGTATTCATATGTGTACCTGCAGAACTTTGATATAAACACTTTAGTTGTTGATTCGCATCTGCTCAGATTATATTTGCATTCATCTGTCCTTAGAAGTTATTATAGCTAAGAAAATGGTATATAGTTCAAATATATTTCAACATTGAATTTAATGTCACTAACCGTTTAAATGATTCCATTCCTGAAATTATGTGAGTACCAACATTTGTCCACCTTTATCTTTAAATAAAATATAACACATGTATGTGTGTGAGCTATTTCATATTATATGTATTGAATGTTTCGAACATTTTGCAACGAAATAATAATAAATATCATGAAAATATACTCACTTGATATATAGGGAGACATGTTTTTTGAAACTTCTCAAATCAGAGTGGGTTGGGTTGAAAATATTTTGGGTCATCCTTTGCATGTTGAATACAAATTTTGCGATGATTGATTGTAATATTTAACATGATACTCTACTTGCTGGACGCCGGACGAAGGATACAGTTTTCTATTAACCATACTCTATCGATGGGTGTATACTTTATTAGAAGAGAACTGAAATATCACAAAATTGATTCATATTGGAAAACGTTCAATGGTTTTTAGAGTTCTTTGCATATATATACTTATGGTAAGCATTATTCACTATTCTGCCTTTTTTGAATTTATAAACCACGATAACATTATTTCTGTAGGCGATGTAAACATAAATTTTATTTATCGGCATATCCTTTGTTAAATTTAATAGTTGGTTTTTTGTTGATAACTTTTAAAGACGAGAATTCTCAAAAAATGTCGGAATATCTAACTCACAGACAAACTTACAGCAACAAACCAACATTTTCATTTCAAACAATATATCTAGCTTACTGCTTCTACATGCACGACGACCAGAATGTTGTAATAAAAACCTATTAAATGTTCAGTTCCCACTATCGACGTGACTCTTCTACGAATCATAACGACATAACTACTCTTTCCTCTAATGATTGTATGCATGTATATTTTGAATAATTTCATTTCTTATTTCATATTAACCCACTTTGCAAATCTCAGCATATTCTTCAAATACATTCATAAGTCATTTTTTGCTTTATTCCGCAACGACAAAGTGAACCAACACATAAGTGTTACATGTAATTAAACACTTCCATGCATGATTGTATGCACTTAGAGTACCATCGAAAGTACCATTACGATTTCTTGCCTAGTGTATTTCATATCATTTAATCTTTTCATCACTTCCGATGGCAAATATAAATCCTGTCTTTAAAAAATGTACGCAACCGGTGTAAACGAATCAAAGATTTTCAATTAGAATAATTCCAGTAAGTTGAATATTCGATTGAAAAACATAACTGTCAAAAAGAGTTTATATTCTCAGTGATGCCAAACTCTCAAGAATGTTCCTTTTTGAAAATCTTTTATTCATTCTGTAAAAACATTACGTATGTACCTGTTATCAAACCAAACACCTTAATTATATTATATGGGTGGCGCGACAGTCCGAGCTGGACCTGGGCCTAGCTTCTCAGCAACCACTCGTGTTGTGCGTGCTATTGTTCTTTCACGAGTGGAAGGGACCTACAGTTTAATGCCGACTCCGAACGGCGAATTTGAGAAGCTTTTTCTAGACAGAAATACTCTTTGAGCATTGTCAATGACTCGAAACCAAACATCTTAACATTTTAAAATATACTGATGTTTACTATAAATTTTTGTGTAAAAATCGTAGGTGACTTTAAATTATATTAATCTATTGATAGCTTAAATGACTGCATATGTTTTAATCGGTTATCCATACATTAGTGGAATGGTCACACAGTGAATTATAATAATAATAATAATAATATGGGTGGCGCGACAATCCGGGGCGGACCTGGGCCTAATTTCTCAGCAACCACTTGTGTTAGGCGTGCTGTTGTTCTTTTACGCGTGGTAGAGACCTACAGTTTAATGCTAAGTTTTCTAGACAGGAATACTCTTTGAGCATTGTCAGTGACTCGAAAGAGGCGGAGCCGTGAATTATCAAAGGTGCTAAATCGGGTATCGAACTTGGCACCCTCTTCGCAGGAGTCGACGCACTTACCCACTACACCACGGCGATCCACAAGTGGACACAGTGGATTAAAACTGAATATTCTAAAACGTTAAATTTTTAACACTGAATTTCGTCTCCGATTGTCTATGACTATTTCATAAGCGATATTGGGCGTATTCGTGTAGAAGTTATTAGATTCAACGACGTTATCAACGACCATGAGATTGCCTTT
This sequence comes from Eristalis intricaria, assembly GCA_964034865.1. Classification (NCBI taxonomy): domain Eukaryota; kingdom Metazoa; phylum Arthropoda; class Insecta; order Diptera; family Syrphidae; genus Eristalis; species Eristalis intricaria. The sequence goes on from OZ035877.1 coordinate 27,508,526, forward strand.
TTCACTGACGGATCGAAAATGAACACAGGTACAGCGGCCGGATTCTACTCGGATACCTTGCACAAGCAGGAATCATTATACTCCCTGATATGTGCAGTGTCTTCCAAGCAGTTTCTGCCAATGGAGAAAGCAGCCAAACACATACAAGAAACCGATATCCCACCATCTTTGTTGACAGCCAGGCTGCATTGAAATCAATAGGATCCTGCACGACGAGATCAAGGGCTGTTATGAACGACGCGTGAGTCGCGTCGTAAAGTCCATCAGTCACCACAAGGTCCAACTCTATTGTGTCCCGGGCCCCAGCTGAATAGCAGGGAAAGAGAGAGCGGACGAATTGGCCAGATAAGGGTCTGAAATGGACATAAGCGAAGCGGACACATCTCTGCAGCCACCGTTCAGTGCACTACTCCGAACTATATGTGACACCATTCTTAAATAAGCCAACTCGTCTTGGCTCGCAAGATATGACTGTCACATGACAAGATCAACGTGGTCAGAGTTGAACAACGGCAAAACAAAGAAGCTCCTGGCATTGGACCGCAACTCAATCCGTGTGCTAGTCGGCGTGATCACAGGACACTGCCCAATCGGAGCAATGCTCCGAAAATGGAATGATGAATCCAGTGATCTCCGCCGGAGCTGAGGAGACGAGGAAGGGTCCGAAACGATTCAACATCTGCTTTGCCACTGCCCAACTCTCCAGAACCGGCGTCTAGCTTCGCTGGCGCAAGGATTATTCGCAGAGACTGCGGACCTAGCGAATGCGGATATAACTAATCTTATAAGATTTGTAAAGTCCACAGGGTGGTCCAGCCATCACATGACAGGTTTATACAGAATGTGTACTTCACAGATGAAGGGATTCACAAAGGACCCTAAGGCCTCCGAGTGGAAGTGATGTTCTACCATCACACTCCCCTTCCTTAACCTAACCTAACCTAAAATCTGCTGTGTTAGGGGATACTGAGAGTTAACACATAGAGAACGTAGTGTTGAGTCTCCACTCTGATTGATATGAAAAAAAACAATTGATTACTTCGCAAAGTAATATTAAGGATTTCAAAAAATAAAAAAAAAACAAGATCTTTATTCGATCCGAACTTGTACCGAGGACAAGAAATACATGTCTTAGGTTTTCCCTTTAAAAAAAAAATATTTTGATTCTCATTTCAAAAAGGTGTAATATACCGGGGCATAGGACATATATGTCCCACCCGGATCGAAAGGGTCAATGTATGGAAATTTAGTAATAACATAATTTGCAACAATGAAATAATATTGAATTGGTGTTATTATAAAGGTAGACCAATAACACGTCTGAGACTGGAAGAGAAAAACACGGTCATTTAATTTAAACACGTAAAGTAAAGTTTTTCAAAAGTTAGGTTGTTTTCATAAAAATGTTCATTAAAATCCAGATTGGCGATCGTTGGTACTAACTTAGGTGAACTGCAGTACCTATTGTTCATTAACGTCGATATGTCTACTATGCCGGGCATACTTTTTTTTTACTGCAAGAAGAGCGCGATTTAAACAATATTTTACTTGCAAAAAATTAACCATAGAAAGATAACCTTATTTTATAGTTCTCAAAAGATAAACATGCACCTGAGAGGCGCCCAATTTAAATAGAAGATTTATTTCAAAAGCTAAATTAATTATTCTCTCTTTTATAACTTCAATGAATTGTAGTATTATTGAACAAAAACGATTGTCAATCGCAAGTGTTGGCCGAAACACGGGCGCGCGTACCCGTTAAAAGAGGCAGTAATATATGTGTAGCGGGCGCCTACGTACACCTAACGTTATCTTTCTAGGGTTAAAGTACAGTCAAAATCAGTTATGAAGACCATGAACGGACAGATGAATATGTTGTTGTAACCGTTATCAGGCTTGTAAATTAATCTGACCGGTATACCGAACTTCTCTTTGTCTTAAGCCATATTATCTGAGGATTATTTGTAACCTCAGTGTGCAATGACCTGTTTATATTTTTTTGCGCTAAGTTTTGCTCAAATTCTTATTTCGATATTTTCCGCACTTTAATATTTTGGATATAGTGGAGTGTAAATAGGAATATTCTTTGGTAAGGCACACGAGACAAAAATAAAAGCGAAATATTGCGAAATTCCATGCACTCGCGCCAGCAGTTGCGGCGATTTCAGTCTCTGTAACCAATATTTTATTTCAAATACATGGAAAAATCAGGCGTTTTAGTCTACATTAGAGGTCGGCAGTGAATGTCTTGAAACCAGTTTCACTGTACTCACAGCTTAATGAGTAAAATGAATGAATCATTGATGGTTGATTATAACGTGAGTATTGTACTCATTTTCAACGAAACATTCAGTGTAGTTAACTCATATGAAACGAGTATTCATATAATGGGTACTCATAAAATCAGTGTACTCTACACTGAGTAACTGAATACATTCATTCCATTTCACTTTCATATTTTTGTTGCAAGCCAAAGGCGAGTTTCAAATGAAAGAGCTGTGAACATTTTTCTGAATAGGAAAACCGATGTGATGATGAGTATGAATATGCATGTGTATGCAATTAGTAAACTAAAAGAAAATAAACGCATTAAATTTAATTTTGTCTTTGTCATAATATTTTTCATTGTCTACAAATAGTTCTTTATCGTCAGTTTCTTCAACCACTTTAGCGTTTTTGGTTAACACATAGCATTTATTTAAGTAAACAGTAAAATACGATCAGTACCAAGATTTAACGCAAAATAACTCTTGCATCGCTGTTTCTTTGAATTCAAGAGGTAATTGAGTAGTACAGCCGTCTCTCGAAGGACCGAGCTAACATTATTTATCACTTTGATCATCACTGCCAATGGCGTGGAAACATTGGCAATATCACAAGTGGATGAAGAAGTCCTTGGTGTCTTCGAGAGAAGAGATCTGCTCCGTTTGGCCCTGAAAATTCCAGCTGTAGATCTGTCGGCTGAGGTCACGTTCGACCCCGAACAGTAGTGCCAGTAGAAGAAGAACAAGGATTTATGCTTGTCCAAATTTGTAGTGCTTTTTTGATTGTATTTGTGAACACACAAACAACTTCTGTATAGTACTGTTCAATTCATTTTGTATTTGGACCATTTTTGTGTACTTTCCATTACACCAAATACATCCAAAACTTTACTTCTGCCTTTTTTATTATTTATTTTAAGCTCGCCGCTTATTATTATTTTTGTTGGCTGAATTATTTAATAATCCATTTTCCATTGGAATTGTTTGTTGAGTACTAATATACTTTTTAATGTATGTACAAGTTAAAGACAAATATACCAATTTCGAATAGCAACGACACATACGTCGGATGCTCAACGATTCCAAGAAAATCATTCTCCCTCCAATAAACAATCATCTCACTTGACAACCAATGGTCCACCAGATCGATCAAGAATGTCGAAAAGAATCATCATTTTGCTTATGCAGCAAAACTGACCAATGCCGGCAGGGCATTAGGGTTAGCTTAAAAAAATTGTTAGTCAGTTGATAATGAACGTTGAATAAAGTAAGAGGCCTCTTCCCAAAATAAAAAATTATTTTTTTATTTAAATCGAACAAATTAAAGTTTAACTTACATAATTCTGTAACCATGTAACTCTCGTCATTAATATTTACATTCCATTTCTTTTACCTACTTTTGAATTTTGATTTAAGTAAGAGACAGATTAAGCAAATGCCTTTTTTGTTTTGAATGAATGTACTCGGTGTACGCAGTGTATTTTGGGGGTTATATATATTATATATATACTCGTTTCATTTGAGTAAAGCATTCATGGGTGAGAGAGAAATCAAACAGAGTACTCAATTCGTTATCTGTTGATCGAATGTTGTAAGGTGTTTGTTCCTTAAATAGGTGTTCTCATTTTCGGTGTACTCTATGCCGAATGGGTGTGATGAATAGAGTGAAGTAGTGTACTCATTTAGACAGGGCAAATGAATGTATGCATGCAGATCTCTGGTCTATATGCCGCTTCAAGTGATTTCGTTATAAGCGATATGATATTCAATGGTTATAAGCAATATTTCGTCGTTGTAAACAGCTTTAACTGTATTTCCACGAATTTGGATGTATTCACCGGTTTATGTCAAATATCCGCTTTTTTCTTGCCATTTATCGCTCTCTCGTAAAAGCCCTAATGGCGAAAAACAGAGCTTCTTATTTCACATGCCTTTCATGAGGAGAACTTTTCAACAGAAAAATTGTTCACCATGGACAGGAACCGGTGTTAATCACTTGGTGCTAGGTCTCAGCCCCGCTATCGACGAACCAATAAAAACTTAAAAAGAAATATAGCAAAGATGCGCTCCAAGTTTCGAGTTCTGTAATGAAGTGAGGCGAAATTTTATCCCTTTATCTAAGAGAATAAGGTATAATATTTTTGGCCTCTCGAAATGCACATTTTATTTGGTCACATCGCGTTTTATGCGGATGCCGCAAACCTATGTAACTCTTATAGGCCATCATCAGAGTAGTTTCATGCAAGTGAAACATTCAATAGACCAGTCAGATGCTGGACAATATGTAAATAATCGACACTTACCAAAAATTTCCTGATTTGAAGGTCGCAAATGGTAGCGTCCTTAAATTCGAGCTATGCAATAATGTGTTGTTTGGTTCTCCTATTAAACTTACAATGTAACCATTTGTGTTATCTGTGATATTGTTCCCTCGCGAGTAGATATTATATGCCCATTTCCACCGCCCATGTTTGAAAAGCTTGTCAGTAACTCGAAGGATATATAATAATAATATGGGTGGCGCTACAGTCCGAGGCGGACTTGGGCCTAGCTTCTCAGCAACCACGTGTGTTGTGCGTGCTATTGTTCTTTCACGAGTGGAAGGGACCTACAGTTTAATGCCGACTCCGAACGGCCAAGTTTGAGAAGCTTTCTCTAGACAGGAAATACTCTTTGAGCATTGTCAGTGACTCGAAAGAGGTGGAGCCGTGAAATATGAAAGGTGGTAAATTCGGGTATCGAACCTGGCACCCCCTGCGTAGGAGTCGACGCACTAACCAACTACGCCACGGCGACCCTCGAAGGATATGCGTCGTGAAAATTGTTTGTCTTACAGACCTAGATACCATAACTTGAAGTGCGTAGAAGCCGAAGCATATACCCACTACGCCACATACCTTTTCCTATAACTTTCTATTAATGAATATCACGAAATCCCTCAATCTTCAATGTTCCATGTTCAATCGCAGCACATCTGTCCAGTGTTGAAAGCGGACGCTGGATGGGGACTCAAAATAAAATTATGGCTGTTTTGACAAGTTTTCCAGCACATCTTATTTTCCTCACCCACCATGAGCGTATACATGCTGTCGTCTGAAATGGACACACAACTTAGAAATCTTGAATAATTTTTAAGGGGTGTACCTATTTGGAACGTCCAAGAATAACCAGAAATGATGTTAGGATAGACATCTACGAGCTTTATGTGTAGTATGCTTACTTTTATAATGTGAATTTTGCTTAATTTTTTGTTTGCTTATACTTACATATTTTCTTGTTTTATTAACATTACTAATTACTATAGGAAACTGCAGCAAGTCCATCTAGTCATGGATTTACTTACGTTATGATTATAAATGTCTGGTAGGCTAATGAAAATCTATTGTAATAAAATGCAGAGTCATATAAATTTATTAATTATTATTTTTATTTCATTCGTACTTATTTATATATAAAATTATTTATCTCATTTCATTTTATTTGTACATTGTGAATTCATTTATTATAATGAATGATATTGATTGTAATTTTACTTAACAAATATGCATAAACAATAAAAATCAAGCCTACCTATGGGCATAATTCATTTCACACGTTTGTGTTAGTTATATAGATAGGAAATACATAATCACAAGTTTTTTTTATTACATTTTGAATGCTGAATACAACAGAAACATTACATTTAATTACATAATATAATATAAAACAATTTAGATAATAATCCAGCGTTCTTGTTTTACACTTATGTATATAGTAAGGAAATGTTTTTAGAAAAATGATTGACTGCTGCATAAGCTAAACGTGTATTTTTTTTAAAGAAAATTAAAAGATTATTTCTGTTTCTTTACTTTATACTTTAAGGTCTTTTAGATGATTCCACTCACATTTTTGCATTTACACGTGTATTGTATTTAATATATATTTTTGGCGCAGATTTGCTTAAAATACAATAAATCATAGTTTTCTTTATGCTGCTACTTTTTATTCAAGAAAATTTAAAGATTGAATTATTTTGTAGCAATATGTTAAATGTTATTATTATATTATGTTAAATGTTAGCTTTTAATAAATTAAAATAATAAATATATAATAAATCATATAAAATCATATAAAGTAATTGCAGCTAGGAGAAGATAGTAGCAAATGTATACTCATAGCAAACAAACAAAAGTGAAAGAAGCGAAATATGGAAAGTTAAGGTAGAGACAAAAGTTATGAACTATCCATTTTGGAACCAAAAGGATACAAGTTGTAATATAAACGTTGTAATATAAAAGGGGGTTCCATCGACTTTAACAAATTTAACGATTTAACGAGTTTCAAATAAATATAGCACGACGCAAAATTGCTTCTGTATATGAACATATGTAAGCTACGACAGCAAACAAATGGAAATGATTTGCTTGTATTAACTAGGTCTTAGGTCAGTTCAACACACATCGTTTTATTTTGATATTGGCTATTGGCGACGACTCGTATTTTATTTCAGCAGAGAGTGCAGATGAAACAAATTCATTTATAAAATGTGAAGTGAGGCGAACGGTAAATGTGTCATAAAATGTGTAAGTTTTGAAATAAGGAGGACTTCATTGTAAACGAGGGTACAATTGGTTTGAACCAATAAAAATAACCTGTGTACACAATTGCAGGTGCATTTCAAAATCTATCTACGGATGTAAGTCAACACAACATCTACATTAAATGCTCATCTTTATCGTCGGCGGATCATCTCCCAAGAAGTCCATAGACTAAACAAAGTCAATCGACTACAAAGTAGTGGAATAACGAGCAAGAGCATCCATTCATAAGAATAACAAGCGGTTCTACCGTCAGCATCGTCTATTGATTTTCGGCAACATCGTGTATTGATTTTGCACCCGGATGTCAATTATCAAACACATGGTAATTATCTAATCATAACAGAAGCGGCAGCGAACCACGGGCATCAACTTCAACTGAGTGGAACGTATGTGGATATAAAAAGGTTCTGACAATTTGTGTTAAGTTTAATTTTAAATTGATAATGAATAAAGAGTGAGGCTTCACCTCGACATTAAAAAAATATTTTTTGTCATAAACTCAATTAAACTCTTTTAACTTGTACACACACAGCTACAGATGTGGGCACACTCTTACCCAAATGCAGACACAATATTTTACTTATCTGCTTCGGAAGGGTTCTTCAACAAAATCGTTTAATTTACTGAAATTATGAATATCAAACATCTGAACAGATTGGCCATAAAGAAAAAATTTGCAAACTAACCACATAATGTGTTACAACACACAGGCATGCAGGTTGACTTCAATTCGAACAACAAGTGCGAGTTTGACTAGCACATTGCGCGAGTTACGGCACCCGCCTGCACACGCATCGCCCTCTGACCAGCACACGCCAACAACGATCACCTGTAGTATAGCACCCGCCTGCATAACCGACGCCCCCTCATCATCACACGCCAACGACGACGACGATCACCTGAAGCACGACACCTGCATGCACGTGCACTAGCAATATAGCTCAGCAGCGCCCTCACCGCCCCCTTATTATTAAGTTCACGATCACCTGCATAGTCAGTGTATGCAACGCGGTCGACGGATACTATGGAGCAAACACATGTACATCTTTACACATAAATCTTTAATTTTTTCGTAATTATCCAAGTGACTGCATGAACTGCAATGTCAGCCCTTAATAAAGATTATCCAGTCACCTCTGCTTAAGCGAGATGAATTGTAAATTCGATTCGAATAAATCAGTTATTGTCAGTCATTACTAGAGGAACGTTACTTTTTTTTAAGGCGTGGAATTTTAATTAGTGCATGTAGATGAAATTCTCAACATTCCCCAACATGTGCGTAAGCATATGTTCCCACTCGCAGCAATTTGTTGATCCAACAAAATTTGAAACAACATCATGTGTTGCGGATTGAACGAGATCCAATGGTTCGAAAGTAAGAGACAACCAACGATGCAACAGATGTAGGTTAACACCCCACTTCGTTTTTCCCTTTCCAATACCTGTCCCACATAAGATGCAAAACTGCTGACTGCATGAAATCTATTTGTCAATTAAGCACATAAATTGTGTTCTTAGAATTATGTCTGAATTAATAAGCAATGTATCCAAATTGTACGTATAAAAGAATGGCGCCCGAGCAGCTAAGAGTGTTCTAAAGCAGCAAGTGCTAAATCTATGTATAAGTTCTTAGTCTGAACAACGCAAGTGATTTACACATGTGAAGAACGCTCTCCCGAGTAACAGTCAATACACAAAAAAGTGTCACCGCGTCACTAAGTGCATATAAACCGTTCACGTAAGAACACGGTTAGACTAACTCAAAAATAAAGATATAGTGAAAGTGCTCGAAATAAAAAGTTAGTACGACCACCCAGTTCAAAAATTAGATCAACCGTCCACGTAAGGACACGGTTAGATCAATTCAAAAAGGGAAAAAGACAGTGCCGACATCCAGTGCAAACGTAACATAAACCGTTCACATAAGAACACGGTTCAACTGACCAACTCAACCATCGAGTCGACTGTGGCGGACATGTAAGCCGAAACAAGGAGCTAAAAGGGAAAAATACGGACCACCCGATCAAGCTCTCAATCATATTTTTAATAACCAGCTGTACGGAAGCTACAGTCAACATATATAACTATAACAAACCAATAATTGCAATCAAACTTGGAGACGGTAAGATCATAAACGGGGGATTACAAAATTATCCACACAATTAATCTGACCGACTATACACAAATTTTAACAAACCTCAAATCAAGCATTCGTAAAGAAGTGAGTTAAGGCAATCCCTTAATGCCCCAGCTAAAGCATCAAGTAACAAAAAACCAATTTGTTAAAATGGTCTAAGGTATGTCTTATTTCATTGGCGAGGTTAGTCGTGCCACGTGGTAGGTAAGTACGGGTTGTGTTGTGATCGCCAGCTCATATCGCACATAGCCTACAACACACAGCATAGAACGCACAGCCCACAACAGATTCATTCAGCTCGTATTTCCTCACAGTGCACTAGAATTGCATACACCTGTACCCACCTCTGTCGCTTCCTATCCGAAAATACGTGTACCTTGTAGGATAAGCAATTTTGTAAAGAATAAATTATTGTAGAATAAGCAAATTTGTATTATATAAGGCGACGATTTATAATAATAAAAATTAGTCCATTAGAATAACCCTGTGTAATAAGTTGAATTACCCTTACCAGTGGAAAGGGGTCAGAAGATTATTCAGAAACGTATTCATAATTATTGACTCATCATTGTTGCTCAAAGCAAACATTGGTCCTTCGAGCCAAGAACAGAGACTTAAATAGCGTGTTCAGTTCTCACACTGGAAGTGAATAGCGTTTCCAAGCCTCACACTGGAAGTGAATAGTGTAATCAGGGCTATAAACACTGGTTGTGAATTATTGGAAGAATACGATGTTTTCAAAATTGCCGAAAGACAGATGTTATCTTTTGAATTGGAAAGGAAAAAATTAATTTCGGGAAGATAGTGCCGCAAGAAAAACTCGCTACAAAGAAGAGCGATTGAAGAAATTTGCAATTTTTTTAAAAACTATTCTCTTGGGTGCCATACTTCAACCACGGCAAATGGCACATGGTAGGGTGGGTAAAGATCCGCTAGGAGGACAAGACCAGTTTTTTTGTTTTTAAAGGTTTCTCTTCTTTTTGGCCTTAACGTACTATTTCTCAATACAGCCTATAGTAATATGCACGCAATGTTTTTGTGTGGTGGTAAGTTCGTAGGCTCTGGTCCAAGACCCTCCCCCTCCCCAATCCGAGGAGTTGAAGCTGAGACCAGCAAGGTATGTCTCCGCATTAGGGAAACGAAGATTCAATAAAGAAGGAGGCTTCACCTCAAAAGTTAGTTAAGTTAAGTTTATTTATTGTGGCAGTAGTCTTACAATCTTTTTACAATATTTTTAAAATAAACTCAACGTCTTGAGTTTTAATTTATATTGTATGAACATTTCGTTCGGATATCGAAAGATTCCACTCAACTCTGAACGAGTATATTCGCATATATTCATCCGACGAAGCCAATAGGATTACCCTTCGAGACAAAGTTCTTAAAGCTCTAGTCATATATAATAAGATAATTCATTCCACAACAAAAAAGAGGCCAATCGATTTCATTATAGGAAATGTTACTAGTGAAGAATACCACAAAAATCATAGAACTTGTCAGAAAGATCAAAGGAAAATATATAAACAAATTAAACAAAAAGTGGAAGGCCGTAGAGTTTCCTTAACCTTGCGAATTCAGTTCACGGAAGACGAGCGTTGAAAGAGTGCTTCAAATGTACGAACATCTAAAAGGCAAAATCGCTGGCAAAGCTGATACAGTCCTGGGACAGCATCTCGAAGTGCTTAATAACGCAAGTAATATAATATTATGTATATCATCAAACATATTGGGTTGCAACATGATCAACGCTGGCATGAAATCATCACCAACGAAGAAAAAAAAAAACCAGAACACACTGAATCATGAAAGGCGATCGCCACCAGCCACTTGACATGATGATACCTACCGCATTCCATAGCGGACGATTGACCACATGCACTTGGCGTAATGACAACCACCACTCAAATGCTCAATCGTGAGCAATGCTGATCGTGAGGGTCAGGGAATACGAGCAGCAAAACGTAAAGGCGAATAAATCACCCACATGAGCAAAGTTGCCATAGTCCCTTTGTAAACAAAGGGCAGGGACAATTGCTCGTTTATGATATAGAAAAGGGAGCGACAACATCGTCGGTGGAGCGATTCAGCTGACGATGTCGAAAGTATACTGGGCAATAGCGATCGTGGGCACGTTCGGTGGCGCATACGTAATCAACGAAGTGTGGAAGGCGGTGACATGGCTGCGGCTGTGGGACTTGCTGGATTGGTGGTAATCCAGGCGGACAGTACGTAGACGATCAGTGAACCAAGCACATCATTTTCTTCCCTTATGAGACAAACATTGTAATTAGAATTGTAAAGTATCACAAAAAAGGGCAATAAAACAAATTGTATAAATTCAAGTATTTGTGGAGTTCAAATATACACATCGTAGTGTTCGGTTTTAACAAAGTAAGTTGCCGTGGCGCAACATCAGGAATTTGTCAGAATACTGACGTAGTGTCTGGTCCCACGGTTGTCTTCAGCTTGTAAGAAACCGTACACCAAAATGGGATCAGGTGCACGAACCTCGTCCGAAACAATTCCCATGTCTGCTATGTGCGATGATATTTTGAAAGTAAAATAAGGATCAGTTCTATCGCAGAACCTCAAGGAAACTGGTATTTTACTTTACTTGCATTACGCAGACAAGCGAGATGTAAATACATTGGAATACCAATTGACATCTTTGCTACAAGGGAATAAAGCAACTCACGAGTTTTAATAATCGGTATATTCCCATCTTTCGCTAATCCTGAGTAAAATATTCTGCACGGATATCCACCCAGAAGCTTTGAGATCGATCACTCAAGGTTACCGCAAAAAAGCCCTAGACTCATTCATAAGAGGACTTAAAGGTGACTTGCCGAGACTTCTTGGCATAAAGGAGCCAGTGGACCTACAAATCGCGAAAATCAAAACTTCAGGTCCAATTATACTCAAGGTATGAGAAAACCACATCACCCATTTCCGTCACCACCCAAAGGTACCCAGCCGATTTTAATAGACAACCATTCCAAACCCAAGCTGTACCCCATAGGCAACCATTCCAATCTCAACCTTGGAATAATAAATATCCCCAGAACCAAAAGCTTTCCTACTTTGTATCAAGACCAACGCAACCCTAACATTCTTCATACCCAAATCAGATATGTCATAACTAACAAAATAAAAGGAAACAAATTAAATCCTGGATACATAAAGAAAACAGTAGCTCCGGATAAAAATACACAATCAGGAAGAATTCATAAAAATAATATAAAAAATTAATTTTTTCAATAGAGCACTATTACCACTGTGCAATGGCGAGGCACAAAACTGGATTACTCAGATTCACAGCTAATAAAGATCAATACGGGTCACGCAAAATTCAGAACGGATCATTCAAGATCATACACTTGATCGACATCGAGGCTTACGAGACAACACTTACCAACTTGGAAGCTACGTTAAAGCCATCCCTTACTAGTAACCACATTCTAAGTCCTATCCTTTCCTTTGAAATATCCCGTATAAGAACTTACTTAAGTAGATTTAACATAAATAATAGAAATAAGAGATCATTAGATTTTATAGGCTCGGTGTGGAAGTGGATTGGGGGTAACCCGAACCACCACGACTATGAAATTTCTTAAAAAATTAAGAAATAATAATAATCAAATCGTATTCAGTAAGATGTCATTAGATAAGACTAATGAATTAACAAACATTATAAATAAGATTAAAAAAACATTCATAATCTAATGAACTGAATAATAGCGAACTATTCATGAAGATTAAATATGAACTAGATATAATTAAGGAAGAAATAGTTAATGTAGTTTACGCCACGCATTGGGCGAAAGTAAATATAATAAATTTATTGGTATTGCTATTCTCAACCACTGAAATAAATTTAACGGAAACAACAATGAAAGTCGAAAATATTCCATATATTAATGTGGATGAGGCATTAGAATTTGCCGAAATCAAAATTGCTTCAAATGACAATAATTTAATATATAAGTTAACACGCTCTCACATTACAAATGTGAGCGGTCAGCCAGACGCCGGAAGGTGCGAGAGCCAGACAACAAAAGGTGTTTCAAGCCAAGCAAACCGTGGGACCAGGACAGCGATGCAAGCCGACACCACCGTGTAAGCGTCGCCGATCATCCATCGTGGGACGCAATTGTGTCAAGGCCATTGCTCATCGACATCGAGCAATTAGGCTAGGTTAAGGAAAGTAGTTTAGTTTTAAGAAAGCAGTGATCGAAGCAAGATCGGATTTGAATTTAAATAAAGTCCCTCATAGAGGGGAAATAAAATAAAAAACGGTCTTTGTCTTTAATTTCATGTGGGTTACATCTTTTCCACATAATGTGCAATCACATGCATCATGTTCGCATCCTTTTTATTTTTCATTTTCATTTCATTTTCCGGCGCAGTGCACATCACTCAACGGGCGTCTCAAGTTACAGCTACACGCGCAACCGAAAAAGCTGATCAAACAGTTCCTGCGGTCCCACGGTGACCTGGTAAGCTGAGAGTGCAAGGTGGTCGATAGAAATAAGGGAGTGGAATCCCACTCGAGTTAGTTATTAAGCTGAAGTCTTTAAGTAATCTTGTTCATTGTAAAGGTGTTTTTTTTTAAATAATGTTTGTTTTCTTTTAACCCTGTCGGAACGTTTTTTATAAGTTGTATACCAACAACGTCTAAAGAACTATGTAATCTGTCTTTAATAAAACCCGTCAAAAGAAATAAAATAATTAATAAGATTAAATAGGATTCAATACATGAATCTAATACAGAAATGTATGGCATTCCGAACAAGTGTAAAACATAAGTTAACACGACGCACTTGATCCTGAATCCAATGGAAGGTAATAGACTGTACGAGAATTACTGACACAGTTTGTTCAGGTGCATACTTGTTCCCACGACAACTGAATGGTATTGCATCACACTGGGATCATGTTGCGTCGCTTCGGATACACGCGAGTAACGTCAACAACTCCCACAATTCTAGAAAATATTGTTGTGTTGACATTTTTGCCGAGATATGCATCGCAGAGTAGCCATGTCATCTGTCATCCCGTCTGGACAGATCGTGCAACTCTACTGATGCATGTACCACTCATAATTTAATTGAATAAAATAAAGATTCAACTTAAAAACTCATCTCATGTCGTCTGATCTCGTTATTCGCGCCGACATGAAAATTATGAGTGTACATACTGGTCGATGGGAACGGCGGCTTCCCATATGAAGCGAAGTAGTTCTAAGTTTACTCTAAGTTTAGTCTAAGTTTTCACCTGTAATAATTCGGTCGAATACAGAAATATTAAAAAAAAATAATAAAATTGTTTCGAGATAGTAAGTCGGACCGTTGAGAGGAGGCTCAGTCTCCCTTTATCCCCTTTAGGGATTCGTTAACTGGCACCTGTGACACTCTCAGATCCTCTAACCAGGATATAGAGTCGATACGTTCCATTGAACGAAAAGCACAGTCCCCATGAGAATACTGCGCCATTCGAGAGCATCCAATCGTACCCATGAGAACACGAATGAAAGTCAAAGGGGAATTAAGACGATTCGTGTGAAGCAAATCGTGCCTTAGTAGGTCGAGTGCATTTTAATGTTCGCATCCAAAAAGGGTTAACACGAACCTTCCGAAAGAGCGGTACCCATAAGAGACGAATTCAGATATTTAACTTTTCGTTTTTCTTTTTTTCTTTCCTCTCTCAAAGGTAATAATACGGTGGAGTTTCTTTTACGTAAAGCATATAATAATCTAATACGATGTGTGGTGCTGTCAATTTCCTAATAATTACTGCCATACTGCCTTCCTCCCTAGGCTATCAGTTATTCAACTATTGTATATTAGTTAAGTTGAAGCGACAGCAGACATCGACTCAGGTATCGGTCCACCGTTCCCAGCACCCGAAACTGCTGACACAACGTCTGGGCCGGTGCATTACCTGCACATTCCATCACGCGAGGCAGAGGTAATACGACGACACCCGTGGGACCGCAGCGCAGCTCAACGATGCGGTGGTGCAGGCGAAATAGTATTTAAGCTAGGGTAAGAAATTTGTAAGTTTAGTCTTAAGTAACAAGTGTAGGGACTATGTCCAAATTTTTAACAAAATAAAAAATTATTTTTTTTAAGAAATAAACTTAAAGTTTATTAATTTATTCACCAATTGAGACTATAAACGAAGGCAAGGGGTGGATTGTCGATGGACATTTTAAATTAGTACACGTATCAATTTAACCCAATTCGGGGTTCCCAAATCGGGAACTTCTCAACAGAAACGAACGACAGATTGTCCTCACTTAGAGGCGAAAAACATCGCATCACCACATCTATCAACTGGATTGGATCGGTCTGGAAATGGATTGCGGGGAATCCTGATGCTGCGGACTGGAATGGAGTACTTTCCAATGAAGAAGACATTGTGGCCAACAATATAAAATTAGTACCCGGCTCCTTAGTACCTTAGTGGAGACTACGAAGAAGCTTATTTGGATGATAGACCAATTTAATAATGGGATTAAATCAACCTTGCCCGGAGGATATGAACAAGATATAATAAATGAAGTTATTGTAATAAATGACGAGATTAACGAAATAGTACGTGTCTGCTAAATGGCGAAAAGTGGTATAGTAAACACGAACCTCCTGGATGAAGAAGAAATTAGTAGAATCATCGGTGAAATGGAAACTTTACCTTATACCAACGCAATTGAAGCCATAGAAAACGGATCGCCATCCATTTACACGAATGGTTCAATTCTCCCTTATGTGCTCTCCATGCCAAAAGTAAAAATTGACGAATTCAGCCTACTTTCAAGGAGAGCTTCAATTACTTATGGTCTACAGATTGACATGGACTACGATAGAATCATAATTAGTCATCAGTAGACCTATGGGATTATCAACGAATGCATTTGTATTAATAATCAGATCTGTAATACTAAATATTTACAAAAATTTGAAGATGACAGCTGTATTCCAAGGCTTCCAAGGCTCCGCACTAACACATTTCAGATAATCGAACTAATCAAGGAGAACACAATTTTTACTTCATTGGGCAATTGATCTCAGAAAGCCTTAATGGTACTTACGTTATCCAATTGAGTGACGAAACAATCAACTTAAAAAATCCCCTTCAGGGATTCGTTAACTATGAGGAATATGTATATAAGCACAATCTGTGAATTGTGAAATAATGGAAACAAAATAACTTATTCGTTGAAATAGAATAATCAAGTAAAGAATAAATATTTTTTGGAAATGATGTCCCAATTAGATATGCCAAAAGAAGACAAGATAACGAGAAATAAATTCTAACATCAAATCCACATGAGCATCCGCATGCAGCAACCCGATCCGATGCAACTGCAGCAGTACATCGCCGAAAGTAGCTCTGTGTCAACATTTAAAATGTAGATTTTAAGAAATATAAATTCAGATTGTCAAGAAGGCAGAATCGCTGCTGGTTTAGATATTGAAAATAAATACATTTTTTTAACCATCTTAACGAAATAAAATTTAATAGACATACCAAATATTGAATACGCCTTGCTATGGGCTAAGAATAAAATTTTTAATTCGTTTATATTGTCAAGTACAGACATCGAAATTGAAAAGAAAGGTTTCAAGACAATAGAATCCCCTCGTTGAAGCACATCATTACCGTCGTCATCGACATTATAATAATTATTATTGCAATTACGTAGAACACATACTTCTATCATAAACATAATATTGACATATAAGAGAAATTGAAAATAAGTTGAATACAAATAATGTACCAATAAATATTTTGCTAAATTTAAATTCCCGCCAAAAAAATTGTATTATCTATATTTTTATGAATAAAGGTTGAAAAAAACAAATGGTTGAATTTTATACCATTTGTCACATGTAGAACCAGAAACTGCTCAGGCTCTTTTTGTTGTCTCGCTTTGTGGATTCAGTCGTCAGAAATAAAAATCGTCGTTCTTTTTCGCCTATTTCCTCGTCATCACCTTGCCGTTTCATCGTCACCTATTCGCTACTTCGTTAATTACTTCAGAAACCCACACAAAAGGGTTCGCGCCTATCTTTCTTACGAACAGCGAAAAAAGAAGCGAACTCCAAGTTTCGGCAACATGACCGTTTTTAATATAAAAGAAGCATTTGTGTTACAGTTTGCACACAAACCAGTGTCATGGCAGATGATCGCCACCAACCACTTTAAGTAATTACATCCACCGCATGCCATAGTAATGACCATGTATGTATTTTTATTGCAAATTTTTTGTTAGATTTACATAGGTTTTAAAATACAACAGATTAAAATAGGCCTTATTTTTGAGGCCGACTTGGAATTGGTCAGGCTAATTACAAAAGTTTTAGTTTGATTTCGATATATCTAGAGTCGAATAGATAAGATGTAGTAGTGAGAATTTCTCTTCGATATGTGTATAAGTTAACACCGCATAAGTTGTCAAGTAAACAACATTCCTCACCCACGATATTTCGACATGCGCGGACACCCTACACCTGCAATGATGAACAACATCTCCACATCGGATGCAGGAATGCTAACACAGGTCTGTACAATGGACAGAAATACGAAACGAGGCAAATTCCATTACGCACGCTGGCGGCTCCCGTAGGTAATTTTCAATTTGTAATTAGATTGTAAGTTTAGTTTAAGTTGAGCTTTCCAACCGAATAAAGAGCCTCAGAAAAAATATAATAATAAATATTTTTAAATTTCAAATAATAAAAATTTAACTTATATATTCGTCCACTCAACAAGACGTATGTATTAAATTTGACTTAATAGTAATGACGATCTTGAACATACAATCGAGAGCACAGTGTCAAAATTCTAGCAGCAATTAAATCTAAAGGGGAATGAATGACCCACTTAAGCACCCAGTTGCCCTAGTCTGTTTGTAAACAAAAGGGAACGACAACATCGTTGGTGGAGTGATTCAGCTGTCGATCAATGGCCACACTTGAGGAGCAAGGAATTATGTCGAAAAGATATTGGGCGCTAGAGTTACAAGAACAACCCGCCACCTACAACAATAACATCAATAGCAGAGTGCATCGTCATCAATCCACACGCCACAGTAAAAGAAATAACAGAAACAAGGCTAACACCAACAGAAGCAGCAAATGTGCATAGTGCAGCGAATCAAATATCAATTCATGCAAATCAGTTCAATTGTAATTGCACGGGTGATTTCGGGAAATGATTTATCAGCGTCTGCTGAACTTCAGTTCGCACAATCACCTTTGCAAGAGTAGGTAGACATGTTCGATTATGTTAGACATTAGGTTCAGTTAATTTTTGTAAGCCGAAGTGAGTAAAAGATGACAAATAATTTTTTTTTTAAACGAACCAAGTCTTCACTTTATTTACTCTAACGATCGTGGGCACGTTCGACGACTTCTAAAAGTTAACGGCAGCAACTTGGCGTAACCCAAGCAACCCCCATTGAACTTCCCCTGCACGCTCCCTTTACAGCTTACATTGCATTTCCGTCACACACTGCACTCGTTTTATCGAATTTAATCGTTTTATTTAACTTGTGTACGTTGGTAACCCTGATCACCGATTACACAGCGGATTCCAATTCGACCATTCGACTCGTTTCCATGTTTCCCTATCTACTCCATTTGTTTACGAGGTGGCGTCCCCTCTCTTTGTTTACGCCTTTGTCACCATTACGCCATTGTGTTGTTTGTGATAATGTGAAATAGGCGTCCATTCCGAGTCAATTCCTCACCTTCTATTTGTTGACGCCTTTGTCAACCATTGTGTGTTGATGTTTGTGTATCGTGCAACGACCAATGAGATTCGAATAGGATGATGGCGTTTGCAATGGAGGGGGTAGGTTTATATTACACATATTAAGTGTAGGTGTATACATATTTCTATAAATAAATTCAAAGTGGAAAAGCAAACAAATCAAGTGTGTTTAATTTGTGAAATCTTAATTCGCGCATCATAGTGTAAGAGATTTGGAATAGCAACGACACATAAGCTGGATGCTCAACGATTCTAGGAATAAACAATCGTCTCACTTCACAATCAATGGACCACCAGATCGATCAAGAATGTTTCGAAGAAATACTTCCGGCAGCAGCTGAACAAAAATGAACCATCATTTTGCTGATGCAGCAAAACTGACCAGTGACGGCAGGGCATTAGGGTTAGCATATAAAATTTGTTAGGCAGTTGATTAATGACCATGAATAAAGTAAGAGGCCTCTCTTCAAAATAAAAAAAATATTTTTTATTTAAAATTAACTAATCAAAGTTTAAATTGTACATACATATTTATACACCTTCATACATATAAGTTGAAGACGAGTATGTTGAAACCAACAAGCAACGCCACACACGAGCATCCGGCCCATTTATAAACATTTAAATCACGCACGCAGTAAACCACCAAAACGACTAGTGACCAATAGCCTAGCAGCCAATAATAAACAATTCGACGAACGACATCCGCCAGCATCAGACGATCTACTTCATCGGAACCAACCGAGAAAACGCCGATGCAGCATAAACCAATAAAAAAGCAGCTTACCATTAAGTCCAATGTATTCTCTAGAGTTAGTTCGATTTTTGAGTTCAATAAAATAAGAGGGTTCTCCTCGAGAATAAATTTATAATAAAAAACTTATTGAGTTTTAACTTATATATGGCGTTAACGTCAACGATTAGCACTTATAAATACGAAGAACCGCCCTGAAATCTCGATTCACGCATGGGGTGTAAACACAGTCAGCAAAGGCGCTGATTGGACATTATGAAACAGACGACGCGAATGAGATCATCGAAGCAATATCACCAATAGGTGGTAATGTTAGTTCGTAAGTCGAGATGAACCGTGATGTTCGTACTCGGTAGAATAGGAAAAATTTAAATAAATATTTTTTAAAATACTCCCAAAGACTTGATATTTTAATTGGCGACCGTGACAGGACACGCGAAAACAAAAAAAACGTTAAGTTGGTAAAAGCGTGTCGGTAGTAGCAACTATTTGTTACTGTAAGCCTTATGTATTGAATTGCAAACTGGAACTTGCAATCAAAAAAAGGTTTCGAATCATAAATGGTTCCACAATAATCAAACACTACTAGGAAGTATTCGTATTTGATATAGTAGTTAGATTCTACGCCATAGAGAATCTGGAATCAGATCTATTAAAAAGGTTGTAACGTATTAAAAAAACGCGGATATAAAAATCGATTTTGAGAATAGAGTTCTCATACATCGAGGTAAAAAGGAAAACATTTTTATTCCGGAAAATAAACATGAAAGTGTAAATAATGTTCGAGAAAACATTATTAATCAGGAAACAATTCAAACGAGAATTATAAATAAGAGAAAAATAGAAGACAGGAAGGAACATTTGGAAAAATTAGCTCAACAAATGAGAACTGAAATTGGATTAATACATTCAAATATGAATATGAGGTTACCGTTTCGAACGAATATAAGGGCAGAAATACGTACAATTGCTGAAACTGGACTGTATGGAGTAAGCAATATCCGTGCCCCCCTCCCCTTCCCTCTATCCTCTACCTCGTTTGTAAATAAAGAAATTGAAAGAATGTTGCAGGATGAGATTATACGACCTTCTAAAAGTCCGCACAATTCCCCAATTTGGGTAGTACCCAAAAAAAAAGCCTCAATGATGACGGATCACAAAAAATGAGATTTGTGATTGACTTTAAAAAACTAATATACAAAATACAATTGCTGATAAATATCCAATACCCGATACAAATGTTATCTTGTCAACCTTAGGTGAGGCAAAGTATTTTTCCACCTTGGATCTTGAATCCGGTTTTCATTAGATAAAAATGAAATCCGAAAACATTGAAAAGACAGCATTCGCAGTAAATAACGGTAAATACGAGTTCTTAAGAACGTCGTTTGGATTAAAAATGCTCCTAGCACTTTCCAAAGAGCCATGGATGACATACTCAGAGACTATGTCGGGAAGTTTTGTCATATTTATATAGACGATATAATTATTTACTCCCAACACTTAAACTGGTGGCAGTGGTGGGATCCAGCTAAAGATCAACGAAAGATCTCGATGGAATTCATTAGTTTAATTCTGTAAGTAATTTCTTCTTGTAAAGTAATTATTTTATGCATGTCGAAAGCGGTGAATTTTCAAAATTAAATGAATGTTCCCGAGGTTTAGAGCAAAAAGTAATACTGTAGAAAATAGTTCCGATAGCGGAGAAGCTATAGAAAATAGTGATAGCAACGAAGAGGAATCGATTGTAGTGTAGTGCGAAAATAACAGTTCATTAAGTGAAACAATGGCAGGGGTTGCTATTAACGTATTGACTTCTTTCATTCAAATCTTCTACGGTACAAGCGATGAAGTTTTTTGCTTCATCGATGCGTGCAACGACGCTATCGAACTAGCGCCAGATTCACAAAAGAACATTCAACATTTAAATTCATAAAACCCAGAATACGTGGTAATGCTACTACGTTTATTATGAACTGCGACATTACCGATTGGGAAAGCTTAAAAAGAGATGTGATCTTGGTGTTTAGAGAGCCACATAGTGCTCTACAATTGCACAGAGAACTCATCTCAATTAGACATAACAGGGACGAAACACCAATCCAATTAAAACCAGTCTACATCAGCGTTGCAAAATGTTTATTAAAACCTTCTTTAATTTTGTTGTTGTGCTTACATGATGCACGAGGGTACGAGACAGATATCTTGTTCTCGACTGGCCAAAATATCATCTGGTCTCCGCTCAATCCATCCGTGATAGAATGCACTGGAAAGTCTTCTGTGCCTTCCCTCAAATCAGGTCCCCAAATAGTGGAGAAGGCTCTTGTCTTGAATCAAAAGTACGTTATAGATGGTTATTTGTGTACAGGAGTAGAGTTGACCACAAATGCTCAAAGAATTGGATCGGAACCAATACTGTGGAATTTTTAGAACAGCACATCGAACTTTCATCAATTGAATGCACATCCCACATCGAAAAACGAAGAGTATATTAAGGGGGATATCCAGGTAATCACCTATCCTCCTGAATCCTGTTACTGGTTCCAATAGTGTCACAAGCAAGTTTGTACAAATAGAAACTAGAGGATTATTGTATGATCCCTATGAGAATCAGCCTGTCTCAGAGTTATTCCCATCCGGGTACTGTCAAAATAACTTTTGTCGCAGGTCAATATTGTCTTCCTAATCAGAATCATCCAACCCTTTGTCAGGAAAATCTTGTGGAAACCTTTATTTTTATGTTAGAGCCTCAAAGGAGTGCCGTGGTTGATTTTTGGAACCCTTACTTCCATATACCACCCGGTCACAAGATACGCAACATGAAATTCTGCGGTATGGTCGGGTTTTTATTCCATGACAAAACCTGGGTTGGAATTAACCACAAGATCTACCAAAGGATGACGCCACTAAGGTATTCTTCCCGTCAAATGATGTAACAAAAGCACTCACCTCGATATGGTATAGAGAGAGAGCACTCTGTCCATGTTGCTGAACAAACTATTCTAGATAAGTTCCTGGAAATGGAATGCTTGAAGAGAAAGGAAAGTTTAATCTTTAGGAAACCCAGTTTCGAGCTTCAATACCTGGCTCCCCGAATTCCCGGACAACACCGAGTTTACCGACTAATTAACGGTTCCTTAGAGACAGCAATGAGTTATTACAAATTCGTAAAATTCATCTCTCCCACCGGCAATAGTCCGTTAATTGTTCGAGATGCACAAGGAACCGCCATCAAGTGGCATTACTGGTTCGAGGATGTACAACATAGAATCATTGACGGACCCAATGGCTTATTCATATATCAAGGCCAAGTGTCTTTCCACAAAAGGAATATCAATGAATATCAACTGGCTTTAAAATTAAGGCTGAAGCATTTGATTCCCATTAAGTCAACTGAGTTGCATCCTCGGACGTCAGGTATAATCGGAAGAAATAAAATTTCTTTAAAGAGTTTGGGCCTAACAGAAGACCTAGAGATATTGACTCGCTGTAGCGGGAATCATTATCATTTTATTAATTGTATTGTGTGTAAAACTATTCTTATGATTGTTCCCCAGATGGAAGATCCCTCCTGAAGGCACTAAAACTGAGCAAAGGGTCTTGTATCACAGATCCTAATATATGATTCTCAAATAAGATATATGTTTTTTAATTCCCAACGTACTCAACTTTATAACGTATTGTATCAATCTTGTAATCTTTTAAGTTAAGCTGATTTCCTAAAAGACTCACATAGCCTAATTAGAATTATACCTACATAGTAAGCATGAATGTGTAGTCGTAGGCAGGGTACAAAGAGTACATACAAAATTAAACCTTAACGGTTTTCGGGAAAAGTTGAAAACATATGTGAAAGCTCAACGCCCTAAGAACCTTGCTGAAGCGAGCAAATTTGCTAACGAGGAAGGCTTAATCTCTTTATGACAAACATCCAAAGAGATTATACTTCAAGAAATCTTGCGAGAATAAACCTTCAAGAGGTCAAATGTTTCAACGGCATAAAAATAGGACATATTGCGCGTAATTTCAGCTTACCAAAGCGTAATAAGTCAACCAATAATAGAAGCCCTAATCCACGGGTACAAGCCAACAACAAAGCTCCCAGTCAGGAAACCACTGACCAACCGTCAACCTCAAATGGAAGACATTTCAAACCAAAGGATTTTCGGTAGGCTGTACAATTCCGAAAATCCTCAAGTGGGAACCTTGATAAATGGCGAGTTTAAGAAATTAATTATAGATACGGGAGCTATAATCTCCCTCATCAAAGCCAACTGCATCTATGAAGATGAAGTTGACATCGTAAAGAAGATAAAGTTTAGTGGCATAGGAGGCAAGACGAAAGAAAGCATAAGAGAGGTAAAAAGTGAAGTACAATTCGGGCATACATCACATAATGTAAGCCATGCGAGTTACGTTGACACTTGACACCGAAAAGATATGTGTCAACGAACGAGCTTCCCACCTTCCCAGATATCGCGGAGCATACCCCATCAAAATTCTCAGACACCGCGGAGCGGATGTCGAAATTCGAAACCGCTTACTCGCGATGTCTGCATTGAGAGACTCAGAAAACCCAGAAAAAGAAATGGGTACACTGCATCAGCAGTTTATCAATTATTACCGCCATAAATATTTTTTTGTATTTTGAAGTAAGTCAGTCGCCTCAAAACCATAGGCGAATAAAGTGAATATCAACCCAATAACTCGTATAGTATTTTTTTTTTAAACCAAAACGGGTCGATTTACACCGTAAGTTGCGTGATTAGTTTCCAAGTAATTGAAAACAACTTACTAGGAGAGCAAGATCGGTTGATTGAAAACCATTTCCTACGAGAGGGTGGTTTCACAATCGATTACAAGAATAACGTTATCATCGGTAAATGTGGGAAAATTCCGTCAAGGTGTCTCCAAGAAGAAAATATGGTTCGAGAGAGATCGGAAGTCTTTAGTGGCATATCCAACCAAACCGATAAAGAACTAATTGAAATAGTTCATGACAAAGAACCCATTGAAAGAGTTCGTGTCTTTTAATTTGCTGCCACATAAATATTCGGCATTTAATTGCGTCCACTTGGACCGTACTTAAGAATATCGACACAGGCAATAAAGTCTCCGCTTTGCTTATGTACACGCACTTTAACCATTATCGGTCTGCGCAGCCACATGCGTAAACAATATAGCATTCCATGCTTTATGTAACTACGCATCCCTTTTATGATTCTTTGTCTACGAGGTATAGTTTAAGATTAGTTCTGTAAGAATTCTCAGTTCAGATCGAAGTGTAAAGTCGGGAGGTTGCTCCTATAGAACATAAGTTGTTTTTGTGTTTTCTTAAAATTAAATAAAGATTTTTTTTGTTTCCAACGTAGTTTGCAATTTCATTCTTTAGCCGTAGTGACACTTAAACAGGAGATCACCAAGGGCGTCATCACTCCTAGTTGCATTAGTGAAAATAGGAATGACAAATGCATTGTGTCAATAGTAAATACAACGGATAAACCATTTTTAATTTAAATTTTCATGATTTCGAGATTGCAAAAAACAGAACTGAAAAAGTTTCGGAAAACGTTCACACCGAACATCTAAATGTTGAAGAAAAGGAAAGTCTATTGGAAATTGTGAAAAAATACAGTGAGATATTCAATGTGGAAAACGAAAAGCTGACAAAAACAACAGTAACGAAACACAAAATCCGAACAAATGTTGGTTCCGAGCCAGTATTCATGAAGAGTAACCACTACCCAAAAGTTTCACGAAGAAGTACGTGAACGGGTGCGAAAGCTGAAAGAGGAGGGTATCATCCGCGATAGTAGCTCACCTTGGAGCCCACCATTGTGGATAGTGCCTAAAAAGGCCGGCGTAAGCTGAATTATTGGTAATTGATTACCGTAAGCTGAATGAGCTCACAATACCGGACGATTACCCAATGCCTACTATCACGGAAATCCTTGACCAATTAGGTAAAGCCAAATATTTCTCTACCCTGTATTTAAATTCATGATTCATTCACTATCATTCATCAGATACCTATGGAAGAGGAAGGCATGAAGAAAACTGCTTTCAGCACTCCATACGGACATTTTGATTATACCGAATACGGATACCGTTTGGATTGAGAAACACTGCCGCATGTTTGCAGCGACTAATGAACACCGTCTTAGCAGGACTTCAAGGGGTAAAGTGCTTTGTCTATTTAGACGCTATTGTCGTCTATAGTCAATATTTGCAGGAACATAATGACAAATTAGTGGAAGTTTTCGAACAATTAAAGAAGGGAAAAGCGAATTCGTATCGTATCTATGATACGTAATAACGGACAAAGGAGTGAAACCAGACCCGAACAAGATCTGTAGTATTGTGGAAATGGAAGCACCTAAGAATGCCAAAGGTATAAAATCGTTTCTTGGCATGATATTACAGAAAATTCAGAAAGAATTTCAGGAATATCGCCGAGCCGCTAAATATACCCCCCTTAAGAAAGATATTAATTTCTTTTGGGGAAAGGAACAAGAAGAAATTTCCAAGACAATGAAAGTAAGATTTAATAACCAAACACCCTATATTGCAGTACCCAGATTTCAGCAAACAATTCATCATTACAACAGATGCCTCCAATAAAGGAATTTCACATTTCGACAGAGATAGACGAACATGATGGCATTCTATCACGAGCATCGAGCAGCGGCATGCAGCAACGCGATCCGATGCATCTGCAGCAGCACATCGTCGACACCAGCTCTGTGTCAACATTTAAGTAGTATCTAAGATGTACATTTTAAGAATTATCAGTTCAGTTTGTTAGCAGACATTTTTTTAAACATTTCAAGTAAGGAAAAATTGAATTGGCTCCCGAGCAGGGACCAGAAGGTGAAAGTTATAACGTGTAATCAGTAATCCGCCAGTTTGCTTCAAGTAGCCGCCGCGCGTTTGTTAAATACTTTAATCGGAGTCAATGGCCTCAAGTAGGCGCCGCGCTCTCCCTCCCACGCCTATTGGTCTGGTGAATCGGGTATTGTGATGTGGTGAGAAAAAGTGGCCCCGAAGTAGCCCGCAGTGTGCAGAGACTTGACACCGTGAACAAAACGGTAGTTCTAAAACTCGATCCCCTACCCGAGCAAAAAGGAAACAACAATCAAAATGAAAGCAGTGGTCATCATCTTATTGTAAGAATTGATTTTTTTGTATTGAAAATAATACCATTTTTTTGTCATTTTGTATTGGAAAGGATTCACAATTGTGTAGAAACAACTACTGTACAAACATTTCATCTTCTTGTATTGAAAAGATTTTTTAACAGATTTAACAAGTGAATAGAAATGACCGCACTGTCTGAAGTACAAGAGTAAATTAAAGATATTACGAATTTGTTCAAAAGCATATTTAATATATATCTATAGTTAATTAAATAATAAAACCTTGTCTACTACATGGACATAGCAAATGTATCAATTAATGAGGGCGCTTCTCGCTACTAAATTTACACTTATTTTTTAATTATTTGATGAATGCGCGTCTCGCATTTCATATTGCATCTTGGATTAGGTGGCAGTGAAACCTATAAATGTATTATACATTACTAATCGAAGCCAAGGCATAACCAATGTTGATTCCTTATTATTATTATTATTCAAAAGTGAAAATTTCTACAGAACAACGAATTCTAAGATCTAATGCTCAGCAAGTTGCGGGAGCTGCTCCACAGAATCCGATTTCACTAGAATCTATCCCTGAAAATGATGTTAATTCCCGACCATCCGCCCCAAGGGTATCTCGGGAAAATAATATTAATTTTCCTAGACCCAAATTCATTATGACAACATCGTCCCTTGCATGCTTCCCGGTGAAGACACCTGATACAATGGTAAAATGATATTGCCCTAATTCTAAGAACGTGCTAAGGACGCAACTCTTAGTCAGCTTTTCGATAACATTTAAATAAAGGTGAATTGGATCGCAGGTGGTCTGGTCTGGTATCTTGCACTCCGCGTTCGAGTTAGTTTGAGCAATACAATATATTCATAAATTTGGTGTGTATCATTTCAACCTACCTCACAGTGTTTTATTGGAATAACCTACACTATATTTAGCTCATGCGATGTGCACTTATTGTGCGAATTGAAATCAAATTTCATGAACCAAGGAAAAAATTAGCTGTGTATTGTAATGTAACATGCATCTCTCCAAGTTGATCGGCCAAATCAGCCAATCCGTTTAGAAGTTTGATATTCATTATTTCTGCAAAATTAAATAGTTATGTTGATAAATCCTTCCCGAAGCAGAGAAGACTGCTCCATAGATGGGTTTGTGTATACAAGTTAACGCAACACAATATCACTCCACCCAGGTAACACGCGCAGAAAGCCAAATTGCTGATGAAGCACCATTCCCACGGTCTGCGTTCAACCTGCCATCGATCGCATCACATAGCACAGATGACGAAAATGCAGTTCCAGTAATAGGTTAGTATTTAAGATAGAAGTAAGAAACCATTGAAGTTCGATTGTGAAGTTGGCAGAGTCGCTGCCAGTTCGAATAAAAAATATTTTTTTATGAAAAGTAAAGTAAATTAATTTTAGTTTACATATATATTTGTAGAGATGCTGATTAAACAACTATCAATTTACGATCGATGACCATCAGTTGGATTAAATACAGTAGAATGAGTTGTCATTCGCTCGTGTGTTGACCCAGACGATCGAGTTTGTTCACTCCCGTTGAATCATCCGCTCGTTCGCTGACACAAACGATCGGAGTTTGTTTACACTCGTTGAATTACGAGGAGAACATCGTAAGGGATTTTGTGTTGACCTACATTGGAAAAGCATAAAAACCAAAGTGATATGAGCAATTTTGTCCTCATACTACAATGACTCCACTAAAGGCAATAGTCATCCTTGTTGGGACAGGCACCGGATTGGCTTTGTTTAGGTTAGGCCTGAAACTGTGGACGTGGCATAATGTGCTGAGTTCAATTGGCGTGTGGAACTGGCTGGGTTAACGGGATCAAGAGAATGACAATAAAAAGCGAGCTGATGGTGGAATAGAGGCAGTTGGATGACAAACAATCGCTAACACAAGGTCTGGACCATACGACACGAGCGCGTTCCATCACTTCCAGCATGGTAATCGGAAGCCACCTGTGGGAAAACATTGTATACCGCTACGATGCAAGATAATAAGGTAGCCCTAAGGAAATTGTATTTTAGTCTAAGTTTGACATTGTAAGGGGTAACTCTGTCCAAATAGAGTTAAGAAAAATACATTTTTTTAAAGAACTAAAGTAAGTGAAAATTTAATTGGCGCACGTGCAGCAAGCCGGTTTAATAAAGCTGAAAAGTGAAAGCCAAAAGTGAACTCAGTGAAACCGGAAAGTGGAGAAATAATTAAAGGGCCCCCGAGTAAGAGAAGTGAAAGGGACGTAGTTGAGGACAAGAGACTTCTGCCGCTCTGCAAAATGCTGATGTTAGCGATAGTTTTGTAAGTTTAGATTTTAAGACTTTATTTTAAAAAGAAATATACATCTTATTTAAATCAAAAGTGAACAAGATTTATTTTATAAGGAAAGACAAAGGAAATTTATTGTCCTCCTTCAAATTGGAAAGATAAACATATTAAGAAAATATTGACTTAATTGTCACGTAAAGAATCTAGAGAAAGGTTGTCTTAAAACTAGTTTAAAATCTTTTAAAAATTTGAAGCCATAAAAGAATTAAGAAAATGCCCGATTTACGATCCGGAGTTTCGACCAATGAAACTAACCCCTCTTATCCTAACCCTCAACCTAATCCCCAAACCAGTAGTGGTGCTTCCACCACTTCAGCGTCTACGAGTAATCCTCAAGGTTGTAGTGGTTCTTCAATTTACTTACAAAAGCAGAAAAAGTCTTCGGGTAGTAGTAGTGTTTCCAACCCTCAAGTTTGAATACGAATCAAGCCCATCCATATAATACTGGACCTTCAGTACACATGAACTTAAACGTCATTGTCGAAAACACATCCGAATCAGACGTTAACACTACACCAGAACTCGATGCTCTTATTTCTAAAGTTGTCTGCAGAACTTTAATGAGTCATGGACCTTCTATTGTCCAAAGCGTCCTGAATCCGTATTGCGATAACTTCAGTGGCATTGACCAACCAATTTTACCGGAACATCAAGCTAATTTAACGGATCTCGATATAATTCCTGACATAGTTCGCTGCCTTTTGAACATTTTTAGGTGATCCCAATGAGTTCAGTTCGTGGAAAAAAGTGTGGATCGAATTCTTCACATTTATGAACCCATTCGAGGCACACCTAAATACTATGGCATACTTAATGTCATACGAAACAAGATAAATGATGCAGCTGACACCGCCCTGGAGTCCTACAACACTCCACTGAATTGGCAAACTATTTCTCGCTGTCTGTTCATGCAATTTGCGGATAATCGTGACCTTGGTACTCTGGAGTACCAGATGTCCTGTCTGGTACAGGGAAACAAGTCAATTCGCGAATTTTATCAAATAGTCTATTCCCATTTGTCGTTGTTTCCTAATAAAATATCGTGTATGGATGCTAGCAATGAAACAATGAGCGTATTGACTCAAAGATAAAGAGACAGGGCATTAGACACCTTTATAGGGGTCTAAGCGGTGACCTTCCTAGGCTTTTAGGGATCCGAGAGCCCTCCGACTTACCTCAGGCACTAAATTTGTGCCTCAAGCTGGAGAATCAAGGGTTCAGGTCACAACAAGCCCACAACTACAACATTGCTAGAAGACAATTCAATCCACCACAACAGAACGCAACACGCAGGAATATCCAACAAACACCGAACAGACAACCGTTCCAATCGCAAACGATTTTTAGACCTTCGTTTCAGTCACAACGAATGCCTTTTCAATACCAGCAAAATACACCAGGACAGCAATAGCAAAATCAACCAAACTTTAGACAAGAGAATACAACAGCACGACAACAATCGGCTTAACCAATTCAACAATTAAAAAGGGAACCAATGAGTGTTCAAACCAGGAATCAGCAGTTCTCACAACGAGCAAGTCGTCAGTTTTCCCAGCAAGCACAACCGTCAACATCTCATCAGCTTGCAATAAGGAGATATCATCCCATTAATAAATAAAACTTCCACATCCATATATAATGTGACCATCTTGCACACTGATAATGGCAACTCCGATCAGACATGCAGCGATTAGAAGAATCCGAGATCACGAGTAACGTAAATGTCGATGAAATAACGGATTTCACAGACATTCATTTTTTAGACTAAATAACTCTTCGTTACCTTACTTCGAAAGTAAGACAAAGAACGGAGAGATTATTAAAATACTCATAGATACATGAGATCCAACCGCAATTACATACATACAAACGTATTTAGTAGATAAACCTATTCCGAACGATAAATGTTTTTACGCTGACTCAATTGGAGGCAGTATAAAAATTAGTCACCATTTGGAAACATGTTTTTTCGGTATGAACGACAAAATCAAATTCTTCTTGATACCAACACTAAAATCTTTTCACGCAATCCTTGGAAATGATAGCTTAAAGGAGCTGTCAGCTGTTATCTACACCAATGATAATTACATGCAGATTGGAAACAATTTAAAAATTCGGATAAAGCAACAAAATTCACAGTCAATTAATACAGTAAATATACGAACCGATCACATGAAACAAACCCAAAAACAAAATCTCATTACGTTAGTAAAACAATTCCCTAGACTATTCTCGGAAGCTGAAGGAAAACCAAATTATATAACGAATGTAAAAGGAGAGATCAGAACATCTACCGAAACGCCCGTGTATTCGAAACATTGTCCCTACAGGTTAAGCAATTATTGGACGATGGTGTTATACGAATATCCAAGTCTCCATACAATTCATCAGTGTGGATAGTGTAAAAAAAACCAGATGCATCAGGTGAAAAGAAGTACAGACTGGTTATAGATTACAGGAAACTAAATCTTGTAACTATATCCGATAGATACCCAATACCTTCCATTAATGAAGTACTTTCTCAGCTCGGGAATTACAAATGGTTCACAGTGCTAGACCTAAAGAGCGGATTTCATCAGATTCTATTAAAGGAATTTGACATTGAAAAGACCGCAAAAAAAAACCCCAAGACAGTGACTTTTTATTTAAATCAATTTTATACAAACATCTGAGTACATCTCTAGTTCTTTTGTTGAACTTCCCTGTGTTCTTTTAGTTTTTCACTCTAATTTAACTTGTCCATCCATCATGTATATGTGCGGCTATTGCGGTGAAAATCTTCCCGTCAAAAGCGATTTTACTGTGTGTTCGGCTTGCGAGCGAAAACTTCATTTCGATTGCACCACGGTAACAGAAAAATCGTGGAGAACCATGGGCACAAGGAGAGATGCAAGTGCCAATCTTGTAGGAACGGTGCAGATGTCCAGAATACTGCTGCAGGCAACAATACGGTGGTACCTGCTCCACTAACCTTACGGGAACAACCTTCCAAGAGAATGCGAGAACACAGCAGCCCCGGTTCCTCAATCAACTCCATCTCAACTGACAACTCAGCTGTTATTGCAGAAATCCGTCTATTGAAGGGGGAAATTAAGGAAATTGCGGCAAGCTGTGAATTCCTAGCTGCAAAATACGATGGCCTAAACGCACACATGAGAAAAAAAACGACCTTTTGGACAACATAAAAAATAACTAAATGAAAGAAGATAACAAAAAAAAAGATGTGATAATACAAAATATGCAAACACAAATCAACACATTGGAGCAAAAAATTATCAAAAACAATCCCCTTACTCCACAAGAAAATTTAATTGAGGTAGTAAAGGGAATAGGAAAAACAATAAACCTCGAGATCAACGACACTGATGTCACTGACATTTACAGAAAAAAAAACGAATAACCCCGAACGGTCGACAATAGTGGCAACATTTGCATCGAACATTAAAAAAATTCATTTTATGAAGCAAACGCGCTCCACTCGCTCGATCAAACTAAAAGCAGTACTGCAAAAAACCAACAACACTGCAAGCGCAAGAGTTACCACGCCACAGCCGCACTACATACAACAACAACAAGCACACGTGTGGACATCGACCCGATAAGGGCAACCGAAGTGTTTGTGTAATTGCAAAGGTGACTTCATGAAATTGAAGACTCAGCGTCTGCTGGATTTCCGGCCAATATCAAATCTGCAAGTTCATGAAATCACCTCGGCAAAGCTATGTTTCATTGTAAAGCATAAAAATTTGTAAATTCATTCTTGCCTGGTGATTAAATCAATAAAGTTGTGATTTTTTTTATCGAAGTGTTTTCCCTATACTTATAACTCGAGCGCAACTTTGCCTGATGCTACAGTTTCTGTGAACAATCAACTGACAAAGCATAATAAGCACTTGAGGGTGGCAAAGGGGAGAGCGAGACAGGAGAACTGGAAATTTGTGTGGGAGAGTGCGGGAAGAATACTGGCTAGATATATGTTGATAAGTACCGCTGACGATGTTAGCAAAATCAATCGCACTCAATAAGTGTATTGTGTGTAAGCAAAACGAAATACAAAAATATAACACCAAAATGAATAACACAAATTATGTAATTGTCGAATTGAATTGTAGGGTAATGAATGGTTTTAGTGACATCAACATAGACGAATTGAATGAAAACAAATGTTGCTATCTATGTTTCAATATAAGATCTTTGCGTAAGAACTGGAATGATTTCTGCCTAAACGTTAGTCAACTCATCAATATGGTGAATAAAATAGTATTGGTTGAAACTAATATTGAAGAAGAAGAAATAGGACACTACAGTATAGATGGTTTCCAAACGGAGTTTCTGAATCGAAATAAACGCAGAGGAGGTGGAATACTGATGTTAATACGTAATGAACTGCAATATGAACACTTAACATCTGATAGTTTATCATATAAAAACATCCAAATTAAAATTAAAGGAGAGAATAAGAATATTTTTATTATTGGGATATATCGACCAGCAGGTTACAGCAAAAAAAAAAACGTTTATTGAAGAATTCGGAAACAACGTTGGACAACTGGGAGAAAAGGACGAGATTGTGATAATGGGTGATATGAACATCAATGTGAATGATTTGGATTTGTATGGTGTAAAAGAATACCTTGAGATTTTGGCGTCATTGAGATTGAGAAATGTGATCACGAAGTTTACCAGGGTAGACCCGAACACAAGATCGAAATCAACGATTGACCACATCTTAACTAACGATATCGATCACCGACCATTATCCAATCATATACTTTCCACCAATGCAAAAATCTGCTGTTAATGAAAACACAGTCAGCTTGTCCTACATATCTAACGTAAAGGTTAACGAATTGATAATAGAAACGAATTGGGATGAAGTCATTAATGAAATTGATGCTGTTTCACTTTATTCAAAATTAATTGAAAAAATGAATTATATTTATGATAATGCGATTTCTATCAAGCATTTAAAAAACAAAAGAAAGCATAATCCTTGAATGTCTCCTGAGTTGATTGCCAAATGTAAAAAAAGGGACGATCTTTACAGGAGGTGGAAGAACAACAGACTAAATAAAAGCTATGAACTGCAATTTATTCTTTTTTTTTTAAAATGTGTCTGAGTAATCTAGCTAGTACATTTGCAAATAGTTTTAGCACTCAAATAAAAAACATTATTCATCAATGTGCTGCTGTTACTTCGACACACACACGCTCAACATTAGCTAAATCAATGTTCGTAAGAGAAACAAGTTTCCCAGAAATACGAAAAATAATAAACTCGCCAAGCGATAGCAAGTCGCCAGGTTTTGACGGTATAAGAGCCGGAGATATAAAAAGACACGCCAATATATTTGTCCCAATTCTGTGCAAATTCGTGAACTTGAGCATTAATCAAGCAAAGATCCCTGAAACCTTGAAAACTGCCGTAGTCGGGCCGATTTATAAAGGAGGTACCAAAACGGAACTCAACAATTACAGGCCAATTTCAATATTGCCTGTAGTAGAAAAGTGTCTCGAAGAAGTCATGACAAACATGCTGCAGGATTTTATCGGCAAAAATTCCCTGATAAACACAAGCCAATACGGGTTGCAGAAAAGTAGGAGTACTGGTAAGTTGTTAGGGGAATTCGCTAATTGTATCAATGAGAGCCTAAATAAAAGCCACCATGTCTTAGTGATATTCGTTGACTTCAGTAAGGCTTTTGATACACTGAGCCAAGATAAGCTAATGGAAGCACTAGAACATATTGGAATAAGAGGACTAATGGCAGATTGGCTAAGATAATATTTAAGAAACAGACTTTTTGCGTCAAAATCAACAATATATATAGTCAAAAGGAGAACATTAAGTATGGAGTCCCTCATGGATCAAAGCTGGGTCCAATCATATTTATTTTGTATACCAATGAGCTGCTCAGAGTCTTCAAAAATGCAATACCATTTGCGCTATAGGTCCTTGCTTACGGCAACAGAAATTATGCAAGAAGAGTTCGGCAACGCTGTGAAATGGTGCCATGATCATGGCCTAATGATCAATGCATCTAAAACCAAGATGATGCACATACGAAGTCCTCAATGCAAGGCTACACACTAACTGTCCTATCGATATAGTAGAGACCTACAAATATCTCGGGGTCACCATAGATTGCAATTTTCTTTGGGATGTGCACATCAATGGGTTGCGTGCGAACCTAAGAAAAGCATAATACGCATTCACCCATCTGCAATACCATACTACAACGTCCGTACTTAAGCAGGTCTATTTCGCCTTAGTACAATCCAAATTAAGGTACGGAATACTTGCTTGGGGCAATGCATCTGCAACACACGTCCAGAAGCTTCAGAAAATTCAAAACACAATTTTGAAGAAAATATTATTCAACCAGCGTAATGTTCCGGAACTACAACGATTTAAAGTTCTTCGAGTGGAGGACATCTTTAGGATGACCCTTATACTGGAGTACTACGATGACAATCGGTTTATCATACCAATTCAACATGGGATCAACACCAGAAGGCGGGCGCAAGGCATGCTTGAAGAACCCAGATTCTACAACAACTACGGGAGAAAACAGTTGAAATGCAGTGTACCTGAAGTTCTAAACACACTTCCGCAGGAAATAACACACATAGAAAACTTCAAAACTAGAAAAAAACATATAAAACATTTTTTTATAAACAATAATTTAAAAAACTAAATTTTTAAAACTTTTATTTTTTTTTTCTCTTCTATTTACTGTTAAACTAATGAATAGAAAAAATGTAACAAAGCTTACTTCATCTAAAATTAACTTTAACGAGCTCTGAAACACAATCTTCTGCAGAAAAGCCATCATAGAGCTTCGCAGAAACATATAATAAAATGAATTAAATTGTCAAAAAAATATATATATATATATATTTGGAGATATGGAGTCACATGTTCAAAACGTAAGAACTATTTTCCAAGTACTAGAAAATGCTAACGTTCGGGTACAACTTGATAAATGTGAGTTCTTCAGGAACGAAGTTGAGTTCCTAGGTTTCGTAATCTCCCAAGATGGCATTAAAACAAACCCTTGTAAGATAAAATCCATTCTAGAATTTCCTCTTCCTAAAACCTTTTAAGATTTGCGGTCCTTCCTTGGCCTCTCCGGTTATTATAGGCGTTTTGTGAAAGATTATGCAAAACTCGCAAAACCGCTTACTTCCTTGCTTAGAGGTGCAGAAGGAAGACTATCGAAATCTGTTTTTAGTAAGAAAATCATCCACCTAAGTGCAGAGGCAATCGATGCGTTCGAAAAAATAAAACGCACTCTTGCTTCAGAAGATACACTTCTAATATATCCAAATTTTGATAAAGAATTTCATTTAACTACAGACGCTTCCAATTTCGCCATCGGAGTCGTCCTTGAACAAAACAACCGACCAACCTTCATATCGAGAACCCTAAGTAAGACTGAGGAGAACTATGCGACCAACGAAAAAGAAATGTTGGCCATAGTGTGACCATTTTGCTCTCTTGAGGGTTACCTTTACGGATGAGCTAAAGTAAAAATATTTACAGATCATTAACCACTTACGTTTTCCTTAAGTCACAAAAATGTCAATAGTAAGATGAAGGGATGGAATTCATTCCTCGAGGAATACAACTACCAACTGGTGTATAAACCCGGAAAAATAAATGTTGTAGCTGACGCTCTATCAAGAGCACCGTACTCGTCAAATGTAAATGCTCTGACGTCACCACAACACAGTGCCGAAACTTCATCTCACGAATTAATAGTATCTGTGAAAACTCCGATAAACGTTTTCAAAAATCAATTAAAGCTCTTAACTAGAACTCTCGATAGTTACCAATTTCAGATTCCATTTCCTACCTTCCATAGACACATAATAATCCGACAGAACTACTCGAAAAAAGACCTTATTCAATTGCTCAAACGACATCTTAACCCAAGCGTGATTAATGGCATTCTAACAACCGAAGATGTAATGGGAAAAATCCAAGACGTCTATCCCATCCATTTTAAATCTTACAAAATTAGATTCACACGAACAGAGGATCTCAGAGATCTTGTAAAAAACAAAAACATAAAAGAGCACATCGAAATGGCCTGGAGAACAAAATTCAATTACTGCAAAGATGCTATTTCCCAAAAATAAAGTCAAAAATTCATTCAATAGTCAAACAGTGCGTTACGTGCAAAGAACACAAATATGTTCGCCATCCGAATAAGCCTGAACTGAAAGCCACTCCTGTTCCGCAATATCCCGGTCATATAATAAATGTGGCCATATATTCCACTGACACGAATTTGGTTCTTACAGCAGTCGTTAAGTTTTCGAAGAACGCACAAACTCGTATTTTGAAATCTAGAGCAATCGAAGATATTAGGGAACCATTAAGGCAAATTCTTTTCGCTTATGGAGTACCTAAGGTGGGCGTTTTCGAAACTGAAAAAGCTTTCAATTCCTCTTCAATTTGTTTTAATCTTCAAGACCAACTGGGCATTCAGATCTATAAAACACCACCGTATTCTAGCTTTGTTAACTGTCAGGTTGAGCGTTTTCACTCAACTCTATACGAGATTATGCGTTGTCTTAAGACGGATCAAGTTCATAGACCATTTGAGGAGTTAGTAGATGGTGCTGTATAGGAGTAAAATTTCTCAATACATTCTACTACTAACAAGAAACCTATTGAGGTATACTTCGGGAGGAACGTAAGTACTGACCTAAAACATACTAAAAGTCAAAGACAAACAAATCAAAGATCTAGATTACCACAATAAATTCCGACAACCATTGAAAAACTACTCTCCCGGTGAAGTTATTTTCGTTAAAATCAATAGACTCCTAGGCACAAAACTTTCCGCTAGATTTCGAAAGGAGGTAGTGAATGAAAACAATCCAACTACAATCCTAACTGAATCAGGCAAAGTTGTCCATAAGGTTAACATTAAAAATTAAATATCCCCTTTTAGGATCCTGACATCTTCTAGCTTCGCGGATGTTATATATGCTGGATTATACAAATTCCAAATTGGTAACTCTGAGTTCAGGAACCGCTAAGTTGCAGACTGGAGTACTTAAAATCGTACACGCAATCAACTTAATAAAGTACAGGACATGCTTGATGAAATAGATTTAAAAACGAAAAACGATGTAAGTTATGCTTCCCCATTCCTATCCTTCCGAAGTTCAGAAATCCGTGATCGACTCCTCCGTATAAAACCAGTAATAAGAAAGAAAAGAGCATTAAATATTATAGGTAAAGCGTGGAAATGGATTGCCGGCACACCGGACCACCACGACTTTAAAATTTTAAAAGAAAAAACTCAAGACTTGTTAAAGAATAATAATCAACAGATTGTAATCAATAAACTAACTGTAGACAGACTAAATAATATTACCGAATTAACCAATACCATTTCTAAATCATTAAAAACAAATATCGATATGAAAACCCAATATTATATGAGAAAACTAGATGTACTTAAGAAGACGTAACGAATAGTGAAATGCCTTACAATGGGCAAAAGTGGGAATCGTAAATTCATTCATACTTTCAAACCCAGAAATAAATTTAGTTAAGTCATTATTTGAAAGTAACAATGTACCATATCTTAAAATTGATGAGGCATTGGAATTCTCAACTGTAAAAATAGCATGTAATAACTATGATATAATATAAGTTAAAGCCAAGCTATATGTAACACCAAAACACAGTTCCCACACTTGTCGCTGCATTTCGCTAACATAGCGTCTGGACGAATTTCATCTGAATTCCACAACACAGTAGCGGATGCAATCCAATACCACCTGAGGGAACATCGTCGGAGCAGCCAGCATTCCATCATTAGAGGTCAGACATTTAGAGAAATATGTAATGTAAATCAGTCTTAAGTTGAGTCGAGAATAAAGAGGTTGATCCTCATAATAATAAAAACTATTTTTTTTATTCTGTCACCACCTTTGGTGTTTTAATTTATACATTGTAAGTATGCCAACAGTAAAAGCGGAAAATTGTCAAACGCTAGTTATAAGACCAGTTAAAAAAGAAAATTATGTAGCTAAGATATAACTTTTTATAATAACTTTTATAATATACTTAAATGTGAGGGCAAATATTACGGAATTGATAATAACTGCAAAGCTTTTAACGATTTAACTATTTGTAAAGAAATCGAAAGTGTAGACTTAAGTAAAAATGATTGTGTAACAAATCTTTTGCAAAGTAGACAGGCCAGCTGCACGAACATCAATAATGTACATCTCCCAACAGTCGATGAAATTCTCCCAGGGTCTATACTACTCAACCAGTTCAAGGGATCAATTTTGGTGGAAAACAATAACGTGAATCTAACAGGCACCTTTATTATCCAATACTACAACGTCACCATTGTCATAAAAAAAACATTCACCTCCAGCCTAGCCCTCAGTCCCTAGCTCGAAACCTCTCCCGGCTATCGTTAAGTTGGACTCACCGACAGAAGACTTTGAGGAATTCTTAACACTCGAAGTTATGAAGGAGCTGCACCTAAACAACACTCGCCATATTGACCTGATGGAAGTCAGAGGAAAAAAAAACATATATAATAACCATGTATTCCCTGCTAACCTTCAGTGATGTGGATAGTACGTAAAAGAAATAAACTATCAATTTCAACAACAATAAACAATGTTGAAGTGATAGCCGAACCATCATTAATAGAGTGTAATGAAGAACAAGATCGACCGTCACCCGTTAAGAGAATTGGTATAAGTCAATTTCCGCCATATTTTACTGTAACGAGTGAGGACACTCGAGCTTATGGAGGGAGGAGTTAACACCGCGAATATTTCCACTCCGAAATTCCAAAGTTGAACAAACAACGGGTTCCAATGACACCTCATCCGTTCCCAGCAAACACAATCGCTGACACATGGTCTGGACCATAAGACAACAGCGCATTCCATCACGACCAGCATGGTAATCGGAAGCCACCTGTGGGAAAACATTGCATGTCGCTACGATGCAAGATAATATTTGAGGTAGCCCTAAGGAAATTGTATTTTAGTCTAAGTTTGACATTGTAAGGGGTAACTCTGCCCAAATAGAGTTAAGAAAAGTCGAAGGACCGCAGAAATCGAGTAAAATCGATACAAAATCTTTGTATGAAATGGAAATGTCTTTATCTTTATTTTTTTTATATCATTGAAATCAATAAAACATGAAGGCAATTTTGTAAAAATTGTTATTTTTTTTTTAGAAATATAAACACAAGAGTTCGCCCAGGAAAATCGCCGCATCAAACTGTAATCGCGTAAAGTGCTTCTCTATCGTTAACGCATAAGTCGACCTAAAAGAAAGCTCTTTGAGGTACCGTGGGCGTACTTTGAACTTCATAACCGTAAGAAGACGTTTATAAAAGCTCGCTCGTTTGTGTGTGTGGTGAAATACCTGCGTTCCGAACAAAGCAGGCAGGGGATGTGGAGAAATGCCCTCGAGTAACTACAAGTAAAAAAGAATGCAGCCCCTTCACCAGCGTTGGTTCATACTAACGTAAGCTATATTTACGATTTATATTTTTTCCCTAACATTAAGATAAATAGTGCAAAGTGATAGCCTTAAGTTATAATTACTCTTCAGTACGAAAAAAGAAATAATTCAAAGTATTAATTTTAAGTTGTGAAGCATAAGCCATTCAACCGACAACCGCTGGCCCATATCTCATATTACAGACCCTTCGTTGCAATCTGGCGCAATCGAAACAGAAATGTTGAGCCGCGAAATTGTTTCAACATCGTCATCAGAGTTACCTTGCACATCTACAGCCAGTAACAACAACAACTACAGCACACAAACCAGCCAGTGCAATGGCAACCGCGACACGTGTGACCATCGATCTGCAGCCGAAATTCCCAATAATTGTAATGCAAAGGTGAAAGAAGGTGCTCAACGTCTACTGTACATCCGAAATGCAAGCTCATGAAATCAACTCGGCAAAAGTAATTTCTTGTTAAAAAATGTTGTGAATATATATAAAATTCTTTTTTCAAAAACGGGTTCAGTATAATAGTTAATTCCAGTGATAATGTTGAAACTTGCCTAATTGACAACTTTGATCGCGGTTCAACGGAGTTCTCCTGCGTGACACACACCGATCACATCGATCGATGTACATATTTTAGGTAGAATTAACTCAGTCTTAGGAGGGACTCCAACAAGTAAATACGGAATAAACATTATAAAATTATACGGTGTTTTATTTCATAAACTTAACTATAAATCTCGAGTCGGCGTACTGAGTATATTTGTCTAAATTAATAGCATCGTTGGAGTGTTTTTTTTTTTTTGGAAACCTGAAGGTAAAACCAACTTCGAGGGTCCCCGAAGGAGAGGAGGAGATGCACACCTGCTCCACCAATACACCAAAATTCTCGGAACGGCATCCGCCCAGCCACCTTTCATCCCAGACGCTACGTCAGCAAAGGTTGATCGCTACGACACAGCTGGCAACAAATGATTACCCGGTATAAAAACGTTTGTAAAGTTCGATTTTACTTTAAGCGTACATAAGTTAACGTCATCGAGTCAGCAAGTCCGCTGAACCAAACATCGGTCATAGAATCGCAACGTCAACAGCGTTCCCACGATTGACGCACAACCAACATCGAAGTGCCAAATTGCAGTGACAGCAATAATTAGGTATTTAAGGTAGACGTAGGTCAATCATAGGATCACTTGTAAGTTTTTTTTAAATACATTTAAAAGAACGTAAATTAATTTATACGCTTTCAAAAAAAAAAAAAAAAACCCACCCAATGTATACGTTAAAAACCAAATTGTTACACAGAATGTGTCGACGTGGCGCCTGGGAAATACACACGCCAATGAGGAATGCATCGGTCACCCGGGTATCCACGCCAGCGAGGAATGCGTCGGTCATGTGAGTACCCACGCCAGCCACCTGTACTCGTATTTTTTAAGGTAGTTCTAAGTTGAATATGTTTGAGTTATATTCCAATCATTGTAAGGGAAACCTCTGCCCATTCGGAGGTGTAATAAATATTTTTTTTATTTCCAAGCAACAAAAAGTTGTTTAACTGGCGCCCGAAAAGGGACCGGTGGTGTGTGAGTAACGTCAACAACGTCAGCACTTCCACATTTCTAGGAAATATTGTTGTGATGACATTTTTTCCGAGAATATGCATCGCAGAGTCGCCATGTCATCTAATCCCGTCTGGACAGATTGTTCTACTCTGCTGATGCATGCATTTAGGTACCACTCATAATTGAATTGAGTAAACTAAAGATTCAGTTTGAAAACTCATCTCATGTCTTCTGGTCTTGTTATTCGTGAGAGTGCGGGAAATTTCGTAAAAGAAAAAAAAAGTGCATATGGGTGTACCAGAGGCCTCAAGTCAACGTCTTGGACATTTTCGTCCGAAATGAAGCTGATGCAATCACCTTTGCAGGTGTTCTTGATGTCATATTAAAATTAATAAATCCAAGCAGTTGTTACTAAGCAGTGCTCAAATAAAGACAGTTTTTTTTTTAAGTAAACGACAGCGGGCAAACTATATCTCGCGCGATCGCCCACCAGTGAGCGAGTAGCCCGGTAGTGATAGAAAATCATTAAAACTAGTTAAATAAGTGAAATATTAAAAATAAATATGTGTAATTAACTCAGAATGACCGAAAACAAATAAAAGTGAATAATAATAAAAGAAAAATAGCGTTTTTTCAAAGTTGCACAAAATAGTAAAGTAATCAATGGGAAATAAGTAAACAAGAGAAATATCGTGAAAGAGTAGTGTAAGGAAGAAAAATAATAGTGAGCATCCGCTAGTGAAAGAAAAAATGTAGGAGTTAGCTTTCCAGTGCGACTTGACGGTCTTAAGAACGCCGCTAGCCGATCGTGTAAGTGTGTGTCCGAGGATCCCGAGTAACCGGTCCAGGAAAAAAGGGGAAAATAGAATGCACCGACATGGTGATACTACTTATCTCAGCCATGCTTTTCCAGTAGAGTTATTATTCCAATTCCCTGCTGGTAGCCGTACAAGCGGGAACGGCAAAATTGCAAATCGGAACATTGCAACTCGTTCACGTGATAGACTTGGAAGAGCTGAAGCGACTCATAGACGGCATAGAAGCGGACATCCAAAAACACCTTTCCAAAAATATCCACAGCTATTTAAGGAGGTTGGCGCCTAGAATGTTAAGTAAACGATCATTGAACTTTCTTGGCAACGCATGCAAGTGGATTGCGGATAATCTCGACCATGCAGATATTCAAATTATAAGTGCTAAAATTAACAACTCATTGAAAAACAATAATAATCAAGTAATAATCAACCGACTTATTTTGGGAACAAATAACGAAACTTACCAATACAAAAAATAATGTGGTTAAAATTGTAAACAAATAATGTATGTCTTACATTTGTCGAAATCAAATATTGTTTAAGTAGCGATGTAATAAAATTTATAAAAAAAACATTGAAAAAGGAAAATGTCAATTTCTTAAATATTGAACAAGCAGCAGACTTTGCAGAAGCTAAAATAGCCTCGAATGGTTCAACTTTAATATATATTATTACAATTCCTAAAACGAGCAATGAAATTTGTAAGGTTCTTGTTATCAAACCATTAAAAAAGTCAAATTTTATGCTTAAAATCATGCTGTTATAAATAAATGTAAAAGATATAATAATATAGCCATATGTAATAAAAGTAAACTACAGAATGCATTCCAAATCTCCTCCGAAGTCGACCGAGCAACTGCAGCAATATCACCAATCAACATGTCATAGATGTAGAAGAAGTAGTTCCTGGCATCTTACTACTCAATGGATACTGACGCACTTTAGTCAAATGGTTACACTAGGATTCAGAAATATACAAAAATTATATCAATTCTAAGCATAGCTACCAACCTAGACAAAATAATATTCAACAAAATAATGCTCATCATCAATCGCATACGCAGAGAGTTATGTTGTAAAGTGCGATCTTTACAACCCTCTACCTATATAGTCATATTTCCTCATCCTATTCCGTACAAGTTAACCGAGGTCAACATATACCCAATCCATTTACCCATTTCCGTCACACATTCCCAGCACATTCACCTCTATTCACTATGCACTTCCCTCAGGCGCTGCACTTTCCCTTATTAGCATTTCTCAACATTAGCGCGATCACCCCAAAATGCATATAAGTTAATGCTAAAATTGCGACAACAGACAAGCTGCATCAGCAGATTCCCAGCGCGAGGCAGTACATTAAGCCATCGTCATATTCCACACACGAGGCAGCGTATCCAGCCAACAAACCGTGGGAAAGCTCACGTTACACCTGTCGAGCAACGACGAGAAGTGTCCGGTCACATGAGGCCAATTCCACACAAATTATTAGACTTAAGTTAGGTATCAAAAAAAGTAAGAAAAATGAATGTACTCAGTTAGAATTGAACAGGCAAGAAATAAAGTTATTTTTTTTAAATAATTTTTTTATTTTTATTTTAACTGGCGCCCGATCAGGGACTAATTTCTAAAATCGAGAGAGCGGTAGAAGTTCGAAATCCGATAATCAATTGATGCGCATAAAGTCAACAACGTCCTAGAAGAGTGGTGTGACTAAAATAAAAAGAGTAGTACTACTAAGAGTACTTTTCCTTGAGTGAACTTAGAATCTACCAAGCAGTTCCATTAAAAAGTGTGCCAAGGCACCGGAGTCATCGGGGGAACCAGCGAACAAA
Source organism: Eristalis intricaria (assembly GCA_964034865.1). Taxonomy (NCBI): domain Eukaryota; kingdom Metazoa; phylum Arthropoda; class Insecta; order Diptera; family Syrphidae; genus Eristalis; species Eristalis intricaria. Next base: position 27,553,273 of record OZ035877.1, read on the forward strand.
ACGGGAATTACCGAAGTCACCGAGGGGAATTCGAAGGAAATGGTCCAAATAACCCTTATATTAGTTTTTTAAGTGAAACTTAAATATGCAACTTGCTTTTAAAACAAAACTGTAAAATTGTTGTAACCAATACTAAATTACATTTACAAGGAAATTATCGAGAGACCAATAACATAAGAGCCTATTAAAAAACAAAATAAAACTTTAATCATTACATTCTTATTGTAGTACATATTCTATAAAGGTGTTAATTAAATAAGACACGTGAAAATTAGTTATTTTTTAAACTAAAAAACTTGGACAATTATTTAACTTATACCCGAATGAGCACTTCCTGCACAAGTCCCAGCACCAGTAAATTGTTAAGATAGGTTAAGAAAAAGGAAGAAGAAATAATCGATTGATCATTCTGATCATTCTGATTCTTGATTGTAGCACATAACGAAGTGTTTTAACTTACATACCTGCATACATGTAGAGATGCTGATTAAACAACTATCAATTTACGATCGATGACCATCAGTTGGATTGAATACAGTAGAATAAGTTGTCATCCGCTCGTGTATTGACCCAGACGATCGGAGTTTGTTTACTCCCGTTGAATCATCCGATCGTTTGTGTCAGCAAACGAGCGAGTTTGTTTACACTCGTTGAATTACGAGGAGAACATCGTAAGGGGTTTTGTGTTGACCTACATTGGAAAAGCATAAAAACCAACGTGATATGAGCAATTTTGTCCTCATACAACAATGACTCCACTAAAGGCAATAGTCATTCTTGTTGGGATAGGCACCGGATGGGCTTTGTTTAGGTTAGCCCTGAAACTGTGCCTGGGAATACCTGGTATGAATCGGTTTATCACCAATCGTCCCACGGGTACGATGGCATCAACTTCTACGTTTAGAGGTTCCAGCGGAGAATCCCAACGAAACGCACCAACAACGAACAACACACGAACAGTGAAATGTTTTAATTGTGAACAGCCAGGCCACATTTCTATTAACTGCCCACGACCCCAACGCAAACAACGCTGCACGATATGCCGCCGAACTAGCCATGGAGATAATTCTTGTCCTGAAAGAAATAAACCAGCCCCAAGCGGTTCGAAGAACGGCATCCTCTGCATAACAACAAACGACCAAATAGCCGACAATAGAATGAGAGCCATCCACATTAACGGCCGCAAAGTCAACGCTTTTATTGACATAGGAAGCGATAAATCTCTTATTCAACAATGTATCGCAAATAGCATTGGATTGATCACAACATGTGACCCATACAAACTTAGCGGATTCGGCGGAGGAATATGGACGGGCAACCGCTGCATCAACGCACAAATTCTTATGGATGATCGACACTTCGATCAGAGGCTCCTAGTTGTAGATGACGACGTCCTACCTAACAGAATCGTCTTGGGAAACGACATATTGAGCGACAACAAACAAACATTTCAACTCGTCGTAGGGAAAGAAACATATCATCTTAAAGAATCAAATAACATCAAACTCGGCAGCAACTTGGAGGCACATACACAAATAGTATTTTGGAACTAGTCAACACGTTCGACGACTGCTTCGGTGAATCTCTCGACAAATTAGGAGAATGTAACACAACGGCAATGAACATCAGTCTCACATCAAACACTCCGATCGCCAATAACCCATATCGCATACCCTTTGGAAAGAGAGAAGTAATAAAAAAAATCGTTGAAGATCTGCTTGAGTTTGAAGTCATTCGTCCTAGTTAATCGCCGTATTCGTCGCCAGTAGTCCTCGTAAAGAAATCGTCAGATTTCCGAGCACTTGATTCGATCACAGCAAAGATACCCTATCCAATGCCCACCATTGGCCGCAGGCAAAAAGTATTTCACCGTTCTCGATTGAATGTCGGAGTATTATCAAATACCCATCGAAGAAAAATGTAGGAGATTAACGGCGTTCGTAACGAATATTGGACAGTTCGAGTTCAATCGCATGCCGTTTGGACTTGTAAACGCCGCTTGTGTTTTCCACGAGGCTATCGCTAAATTAATTAAGCCGCTGGAAGGGAAAGTATTTGGTTATGTGGATGAAGTAATAATACCCTCAACGTCACCGGATGAAGGAATCGAAATTCTATTAGAATTCATTCAACATGTGCGAAACGCAGGATTGAATAAATGTGTATTTTTCACTAGCCAAATAACATTCTTGGGACATCAACTATCTCAGGACGGCCTCAAACCAGGCGAACGAAAAACAACAGCGATTAGTAATTTCCCACAGCCAACTAATGATACTGAACTAAGGCGGCTTATTGGACTGGCAAGTTGCTTCAGGAAATTCGTGCAGCATTTTTCCATCATTGCAAAGCCACTCACATCGATGCTCAAAAAGGACAGAATGAATACTCCGTTGGAATGGAAAGAACCACAGGCAAGAGCGTTCAACACGTTGAAAGAAATTTTACGCAGCAAACCTGTGTTGGAAGTGTTCGATATCAACAGACAACATGAGGTGCACACAGATGCGAGCTCCGTAGGACTTGCAGGAATATTGTTCCAGTCAACCGACAACGACAACGAACTTAAGCCAGTATTATAGTTCAGCAGGGCATGCACACCAGTCGAATCAAAGTATGCAAGTTACGAGCTGGAACTACTAGCTGTGGTTGCAACATGGGAAAGATTTAGAGTATACCTACTTGGAAGACGGTTCGCAGTGATCACCGATTGTTCCAGCTATTAGTGCTGTAAAAGAATGCAAGTCACTCATACCACGAATAGCCAGATGGTGGTTGCGCCTTCAGGAGTTTGATTTTACAATGGTTCATCGATCTGGAAGCAAAATGACACATGTGGATGCCCTCAGCAGAGCACCGGTGGAACCTGCGTGTGAGATTTCGACCGTAGCTGCAAACATATTAAGGATTAATATCAAACACAACGACTGGATTTACTGCATGCAACGCCAAGATCGCAGACTCGTCGAAATCATGAAATCAGTGGAAACGGGTGAAAAAACTTTTAAGAGCCATTTTACTAAGAAAGACGGAAGACTCTTCAGAAAAACAATAAGCGGCACGAAACTGGTGGTGCCATCGGGTGTTCGTTGGCGAATAGCTAAATACTATCATGACGACATGGGTCATCACGGCGTCGACAAAGTGACACACTTTGGTTTCGCAGGATGAGAAATTCAGTCGTTCACAGACCTCTGAGCAGTGCAGTGATAGTTCGCGAGTGTCGACTTCAAACAATTAAAGCAAATAGTGAAAAAGTAGTGATATAGCGTAGGGACGCTGTTTCAGAATAACTATCAGTGGCCGGACAGGTAGAGTCAGTGCTCTAGACTCGCCGGGTCCCAGGTTCGAGCCCCAGTGGGGGCGGCAAATCCAAAAAGACTTTTTTTTTTTTCATTTATCCTCGTATTGTGTTAATCACTTACATAACAAGAGGAGTGGAGACAATGGAATCGAACGAGCGGTCCGCGCTCTTAGAAGCGGACAATGACCTACAACAACCGGTGGCAAAATCAAGCCACCAGTCAACAGTTGCCCAAGAAGGCACAAAAAGGAGGAGAAAGAAGACTTCTCCCAAGAATGTGAAGCGCCGCAACACAAATGCAACACCCGATGGGATGCAAGGGGAAGAGCAGAGTGAAGCGGCGGCTAGTTCATCAGCAGCCGAATCTGAGGAGGATGCCGTTCAGTACGTGTCGGATGGAGGGGAAGGACTGTTCGCTGTCAGCAGCAACAGCTTTGACTCGCTCTCCTCCGACACGGAAGATGAAATTGAGCGTGTTCTTCGCATGAAGGAGACGCTAGTTGACGACATGCAGGGGAAAATTCAGCGACTCCTGCATGAAATCAGAGAGCTGAAAGCTAAGACAACAGCGAGGAGAATGCTGGATCAGCAGAAAAAGCCACAACAAGTGGCAACTATGCCGCCACAAAAAAAGAAGCAGCAACAACCAAAGGCTGCAGTGCAACAACAACAACCAGCAGCTGAACAACAACAACAGCGGACAGAAACTGCACAACTGCCAGCAACACAACAGCTGCCAGCGGTTGAGCAACATCAGCGACCCGCAACAATGAAGCGCCCGGCAACGAAACAGCGACGCCAAGAAGCAACACAACAGCAGCGATCAGCAACTCAACAGCAGCAACCAGCAACGCAACAGCAGCAGAAGAAAGAAAAGGTGCCGCCGATCAATATCTACAAGGCGGATATTGAACAAACTGCCAAGATGTGTAAGGAGGCCGTTGGTTCAGGTAACTTTTTTATCAGTAGATGTAAAGGCGTTAATAAGAACGCAATCCACTGCAAGACAGTGGAAGATTACAACACTCTAAAAATATTCCTAAAGAGATCGACGTTGGAGTTCTTTTCGTTTACTCCAAAAGGCGAAAAATGCCAGTCTCGGCTGTTAAAGCTTAACTGCCCGCTCGAACCGGAGAAGGTCCTCCAACTGCTCAAAGAGCAAGTGTGCGAGGGAATTGAGTACGTCGGGGTCAAGCCTTTCACCACAGTGAAGGCAAAGAGAGAGGGGCGGAAATTACCCTTTTATATTGTGCAGGTTACATCCACAAGCAAAGTGGATAATCTAAAGAAAATTGAGTTCTTAGATTACCACAAGTGCGAGTGGGACAACATAAGAAGGCGCGATGGCATTGCCCAATGCTTCCGTTGCCAAAGGTTCGGGCACGCCGCGTCGAACTGCCAAATGCAGCCTCGATGCGTAAAGTGCAGTGAGAACCACAGTGCGGAGAATTGTCCTCTGGGGCAAAAGGGAGCAGCTGACAAGAGTCAGCTCAAATGCGTACTCTGCGGGAACGCGGGGCACACCGCTAACTATCGGGGTTGCCCTAAGTTCCAAGAGCGAAAATCAAAAATGGTTCTGCAGAAGCAGCCCCCAGTGAAAAATCCACTCGGGGCAGCCATACCCGTCACCCCTCAAGTGACCTACGCCCAAATGGCGTCTGGCCCGAGGAGCACGGAAAAGCAGCAACTACCGAAGGTAGTGCCGCAACCTGCAGTGCCAAGAGCACACGATCCAACGCCGGATTGGAAATCCTCCATTGAAAGGCGTATGGATCGGTTAGAAGAGCGGGTAGACCAAATTCTGGCGCTACTGCAGAACCAACCACGTCAACCGTTTTAATGGCTGCGCAGACGAACGAGTTATCTTACAAGATCCTTGCAGTGAATGCAAATTCATTGATAGGGATCCCTCGAAAGAACGAGCTCTATAAACTTTTGGATGACCAAAGCCCAGAGCTGATGCTGATTAGCGAAACCAAGCTAACTCGGAGAGGCATACTGGAGCACAGCAATTATAGTGTTATTAGAAGAGACCGGCCCAATTCCAGTGGTGGAGGCGGTGTTGCGATCTTCATTAAAAATAACATAAAACATAAAGTAGTGTATAGTGGTGAAGTACGAAGGTTTCAGGAGTTGGAGGCCTGCATCGTGTGCATTTCGCTCCGCAGTGGAAGGAGGTTGTATGCGGTGTCGGTCTACTCCTCCGGCAACCCTAGTTCCAGAACGACTATATCAGAGCTCGATTCACTCTTCCGATGCCTAAGGCTGGACTCGGAGGAGAACTATTTTATTTTGGCCGGGGACTTAAATGCCCGACATGGATATTGGGGAAACACAATTTCCAACAATAGAGGGGACCAGCTTTACAGCTGGTTCTGCTTGCACAGTGTCGAGTATAGACTCGATTTGAAGGCAACAGAGATCTCGTCGTTCCCCAGGAGCGGCTCTTATCTGGATCTCCTGTTGTTAGACGCAAGACTGCAGCTGACAGACACAGACGCACAAACGGTAAACTGTTTGAACACATTCGTGTACCTCAGTGACCATTGCGGACTCAGTGCCGAAATCAAGATCCCTAACGATATTGCGGAATTAGGAGAGTTTGTTCAAACGTACCCCTACAATTACAGTAGGGCTCGATGGACACGCTTCTCCAGACAAATGACGCGAGCACTCTCTTCGAACGAGCTCCACATACCGTCCAATAGAAACTTGTCAAACGAAGAGATTGACATGTATCTAATTCAATTGGACGAGACAATCAAACAAACGATGGACAGCACGATACCACGGTATATACGTACAAACAACCAAGACATTTACCGCAATGCGACAATTGATGCACTACACCAACAAAAAAGTAGACTCCTAACAAGATTAAAAAACTTGTACAGGCGGTTTACTGACAGACGTAGTGAGGAAGTTAGGACACTGAAATCGCTAATTAAGAACATTCAGACATTAATTGCCCAGAATTACAGACTTTCTGTTAATTCTTACTGGAATAATAAGATTCGGGCTGTTAGATCTAACAACCCGAGCATGTTCCCGCAAATAAACAAATTCTTTCGAAGGAAATCTAGCGATCTTCCGTGTCTTAAGCTCCCCAGAACGACGGACAACGAACAAATACTGACTACAGCAGGTATTGATCCAGATAACGCTGTACTCGACGATAACTTCTTTGCGGTCGAAGATCCGCAAGAAAAAATGGAGGTACTAGGCGCGGTCTTCCAAGAAGTGTATAAGGTGAATGAGAGCGTTCGCCCGAACCACGACTTGGATAACCGCGTAATAGCTAGCAACTCTCAACTTCGAGAAGACATGCAGCAATGGCGATCTGAGAACACTGGCTTTGTCGTGTTCAATGATGATAACATGGCAGATAATGCCATCGCCGACGAAGGGGTTCAACCCCCGTTCATATCGAAGACAGAACTCCAAGCGGTCTTCGAATCATTAAAGAAGAAAAAGTCTGTTGGAATCGACGGGATCTCCAACATTGTGCTAAGACACCTCCCCCTGGAAGTGGTTAATATGTACACAATCCTATTTAACAATGCTCTGAATAATGCACATTATCCGGAGCATTGGAAAACGGCTATTGTGCAACCCATATCCAAGAGAGGAAAAGATTCTTCGAATCCATGCAACCTCCGGTCAATAAGTCTCCTGCCGAATATCAGCAAGGTATTCGAGAAAGTGATAAATAGAGTTCTGATCAACTGGACTAAGGACAAAAATATAATTCCGGATAACCAATTCGGTTTCAAAGCGGGGCATGACACTATTCATGCCGCGTCGAAACTGGTGTCGGATATCCAATGGAACAAAAGCCAGAAACAATGTACGGGTGCCTGCTTGATTGACCTGGAAAAGGCCTTTGACACCGTATGGTTAGAAGGACTTTTCTACAAGCTCAATCGGCTAGGCATTAGCAAACCACTGCTGTATCTACTGTGTAACATGCTTACCGGTAGACGGTTCGTAGTCAAGAATGGCAACGTGACCTCGACAGGTGTATTTCAAGTTAAAAATGGTCTCCAACAGGGTGCCGTTAATTCGCCGATCCTGTTCAACATTTACTTGAGTGATCTGTTAAGTTCTCTTCCTCATGCAATTGCGTATGCCGATGACTTGATCGTGTACAGATCAGGCAAAAAGATCGAGGAAATCACTACCCTCACGCAGGGTGACTTCGATTCATTCATGAGAAGTTGCGATGACTGGAAGTTGAGTATCAACTTCCAGAAGTCGGAAACCATTCTGTTCAGGACGCCGTTGTATAAGGCCTCGGCGGACACGAAAAAGAATTGGCGAAAGTTCTCAATCGTCGGACGACACGGGGAACCACTGGCGCAAAGGACTGTAGTCAGATACCTGGGGATCTGGCTAGATCAGTATCTATATTTTAACAAACATGTAGATGCTGCTCTGGCCAGGGCCCGAGGCGCTTTTGCCCTTACGAAGAGACTGTTTTACAACAGCCAACTCGATGCGAGGGTGAAGGTTATCTGCTACATGGCCCTCATCCGGCCAATGCTCACCTATGGCTGTCCTGTGTGGTTCAACGTGAGTGCAAGCTTGATGGAAAAGATTCGGTTGTTCGAGAGGGCTTGCCTTAGGGCTTGTCTTCGCCTTTATAGAACTCCAGAGTCCCAGTACATAAAATTCTATTCCAATGAGGTCTTATACAACAGGGCAAACCTGATAAGAGTGGACAATTTCCTGTTGAAGTTGATTCGAGGTCATACTGCTAGAGCGATGAACTCGTCCAATAACTTCATCTCGGGGGCTTACTACCCCAATCCAGAATACCACGAAAGGGTACGTCACAATGGCTTCGTCCCCCCAGAGGCTTTTCTCCATTTAGATAAGTACGGCCTGTTACAAGATATGAATGCGGTACCGCTCATTTTTCACATCGCCAGATCGACTGTGGATGGGCGACTCAACCACGACCGTTCCGTCGCACAACGAGCTGAGGAGGGTCTCCTCCGTTTCAGCACGGCAGTATCCAGGCGGGACATTAGGGATGTTGCTAGGCAGCACCAGCATTTCTGGTGGCTGGGGAGCGAGGGAACTCCAGCGTCGAACCCTTTAGACCCGGGGTAAAGAGGGTAGTGCGTTCCCCCTTATGGGGCGCAGTCGGTCTCTGTCTTTCAGCGGATTAGATGGAAATCTATCAGCCGCAACCTACGGCCGACTTATATATCTTAGGTAGTTTTAAGGTAGTTTGTAAGCTGTAAAAATGTATATATATATATATAACTACAAAAAAAAAAAAAAAAAAAAAAAAAAATAAAATAAAAAAAAAAAAAATAAATAAAAAAAAAAAAAAAAAAAAAACAAGAATGTATATGTGTATACACGACGATACATGTATACATTGTGTATATTAAGGATATATGCGCATACACATGGGTATAGGGGTATATACATGTGTATATGCATATATACGTAGGTTAGCTTAAGTTAGCTTGTAAGTTTTATTTTAAGGTAGAATGTAAGGTAGCTTGTAAGTTTTTATAAAAACCGTCCAGTCATTAAGTTTTCCAATTTTTTCTTAATAGTAACTTGTTCTTTTTAAATTTCCATTTGCATTTTACTCTTTTAGGTTAGGTCGAAAGACATAAATTAAGATTAAGTTTAGCTTAGAGTGCCCGCCTAGGGCCAGTAAGTTAGAAATAAAAACATTGTTCGTCTAACTAGTTTTAAGCATTTTTGTCTAGTACGTAAGTTTTTTTTATGAATTGAATAATAAAAATGAAATAAAAAAAAAAAAAAAAAAAAAAAAAAAAAAAAAAAAAGGATGAGAAATTACGTGAAGTCGTACATGCGTGGAGTGCTGCTACCCTAAGTGTTCGCCAGGAGTATCAGGAGGGCAGATGCATGTGTCCGACGTCAACCCCATCCCATTTCGAACGCTCCATATTGATCATTTGGGCCCTTTTCCAAAGAGCCGGCGAGGAAGAACACATGTCCTAGGGATCGCGGATGCTTTTACAAAATATGTGGTGGTCAAGGCAGTGAGGACACGAAGACAAAGCCGATAATTGAGGTTTTAAATGAACTTACTGTTTACTTTGGTTTGCCAGATATCCTGATATCCCGACCGTGGAACAGCTTTTACGTCGAGAGAATTTCAAGGATACTGTGAACGCAATAATATTCGACACATCAAAACAGCAGTACGTACGCATCAATCAGACGATTTTACAACACCTGCGCACCTCGAGCAAGACGAACACCGATTGAAACTTAAAGTTGAGAAATCTGCAGTGGGCAATTAATACGCAATGCAACAAGACGACGGGATTCTGTCCTTTCGAACTGGTGTTCGATTTCAAACCGCAAGACATCATCCTTAATGAATTCGTTCAGGCTGTACATGACGTCAACGACGAGTAACCAGTAGACGTGAAGAGGGGAATCGCAGCAGAACGAATCTGCAGGGAACGAGAAAAGAGGAAGTTGAGGTTCGACAACAAACACAAACCGCCTACGAAATATCGTTAAGAGACGATACCAAAGCCGATTGGAGAATCGCATAAATTGGAGCCTCGGTTCAAAGGGCCGTATGTGGTGAAACGATCTCTACGATACGATCGCTATGTCTTGGAGGAAGCCGTTGCAGACAGTGATGACTTCCGACAGGATTAAACCGTGGTGCATTCTAGGTCCGGAAATTGAAAGCGACGATGACGTTGATGAGGATGAACCAGTGGAGCCGAGGACGTCTCCAGAGCCAGGTATGGCCGAACTGTCACCATACGAACAGCGCCCTACATCTAGGACAGACATGAGAACTGTCAGAATACGAAATACAAATAAAAGTCATTCTTGGGACATTCTGGCAATGGAATGAAAACGAACGGTTGTCTTTTATTCTGGGGTTATCGTTTCTTTTTTCGAAAAAGTTATATGAAGGGTAAAACATCTTGACATATGTAGAAAAGCTATGTATTCATTTGTAATCATTTTTTAATTACTCATTTGGAATGGATTGTCGACCGCCAGCTGCGCTCGATTTAAAATTATTTACAGTATCCTGAGATGTCATTCGCTCGTTTGTCGACCCTGGCGATCGCAGTTCTCATCGTTCACCATCGTTTGAGTCACCGAAAGTATGTTTACATTCGTCGCCGATGGATTCGAGTTGACCTACAGGTAGCAGCATTAAACCCGATACGATTTGCTCAGTGTTGTCTTAGGATACAATGACTCCACTGAGGGCGGTAGTAATCCTTGTTGGGGTAGGCGGCGGATGGTTGATATTGACTGCGGCGTCAAGTCAAATTGTTGTCATGGTAAAAACTAGTCGACTATAAAACGACGGAACTATGGGACTTTCTGGACTGAGGAGGAGAGACGACGAGCGAGCGAGTGATAAACGCGGGAGGGAGTCTTCATTCAGCAGTGCAGTTCGACGGCATCGGCGTTGCAGTTCAATTTTATTAAATTTTGTCTTTAGTTTAATTTTGTCAATTTTTGTCTTCAGTTTAGTTTTGTCAGTTTTTGTTGCCTTTATTTTGTAAATCATTATTTTTCACTTTTGTCAATAAAATAATATTTCCTACATGTATGTACATGGATTAGATATTGTATTGTGACATTACATTTAATTCAATTTCTTATTAATTAATAACTTATTATTCTACTATTTTGAAATAAATAGTTTGTGTTCAATTAAAATAAATATTTAAACATACAGTCTATGTGTATTTATTGTGTAGAAGTTTCTTTATAATGTAGTTGTTAAGCACCATAAAACCGCTTTAGATGCAATATATAACGTAGTACCTTTGGATGCATTTGAATACGTTTTTCTAACGTGATGAGTACTCTGCCTTACCAAAAGGGAGGGAACGCTGAGAACAGGACGATCGAGTGTGAGGAGGAGTGCGTAGAAAGCGAAGAGAGAACAAAAGGCAAGAAAAGGAGTCAATATGAAAGGAAGCAAGAGTGGGTTAAGATGAAGAGAGAGTTTTAAATAATGGAACGTGAAATGGAGTTAAAAAAGAGGGAGTACGAAATTATTACGAGAGAAAATGAGATTTTAAAGAAAGAGAGATCATTAGTAAAAACACAGCGGTTTTAAGGATTTGTTTCCACAGTTTGAAGGCAAAGAGAACTCTTACCTTCGGTCTCTCAGCTAAAAAGTATCCAGAAAAATTATAAAGTGGATGACAATAATATGAGAATTCATATCTCATGCAAATTAAAAGGTAGAGCTTTACGGTGGCTCCACTGCAAACATATTAAGGATTAATATCAAACACAACGACTGGATTTACTGCATGCAACGCCAAGATCGCAGACTCGTCGAAATCATGAAATCAGTGGAAACGGGTGAAAAAACTTTTAAGAGCCATTTTACTAAGAAAGACGGAAGACTCTTCAGAAAAACAATAAGCGGCACGAAACTGGTGGTGCCATCGTACGTGAAATGGAGTACGTGAAATGGAGTTAAAAAAGAGGGAGTACGAAATTATTACGAGAGAAAATGAGATTTTAAAGAAAGAGAGATCATTAGTAAAAACACAGCGGTTTTAAGGATTTGTTTCCACAGTTTGAAGGCAAAGAGAACTCTTACCTTCGGTCTCTCAGCTAAAAAGTATCCAGAAAAATTATAAAGTGGATGACAATAATATGAGAATTCATATCTCATGCAAATTAAAAGGTAGAGCTTTACGGTGGCTCCACTCTCGATCAGACATAACAACAGTCTCGGTTGAAAAATTACTGTCAGATATGCGCAAATTATTTGTGGATCTAACCAGCCGCATCACTCTTCGACGCCAATTTGATGGTAAGACGTGGACACAAAATGAAACTCTTGCAGAATATGTCCATGAGAAGATAATTCTCCCCAACCATGCAGATATTCCAGATAATAAGTATTGGAGCACCTTATCGATTGAATCCCGGATTATAACTTGACAGCGCAAGCCAGGACCCATCGCTTCGTATGCAAATCGGATTTGCTGGACGCCTTCTACAATGTAACACTACCGAGGAGAGTCACACTTAAGACAATTCAGGAGCAGCCTGAACAGCAGCGTCCGACTTCATTTGGAACAACTGCATCTCTATGGGGCTTCTGCAAATCTAAGAGGGAGTTAGGTGCCTGTCATGTGTGGGCCGAAATGGGACATTTCGCAGCCCAATGCCCCAAGAAGAAGCAAAAGGAAGTGTTGCAGATCAACGCAGGGGATCTTTAATTTTAAGCAATCCAAGTATATTTATAAAACATTATAAGGAACATTAATAAATACCGGCAGTCCGATAACTTTGATTTGCCAGCAGTTCGCGCCTGTGTTATAAACATGTATAACACCACATGAAACATAATATACAGCGCATGTATCCGGTCAACCGATGGACTACGACCCATGCACAAAATGTAAATGCAGCGATAATCACCTCGCGCGGGTTACGTCGAAGTTTCCGACGACAACCACAATTCTCATAAATTGGAATGCAAATTACCAATGTGCAGACTTAAGAGAAGCAACATTTTTTCCCACCAGAAATCCAGTGTCCGGCTTTAAGAGAATCCTATTGCAACATTTTTCCCAGCGGAAATTCAACGTCCAGAAATATGATAATCTTATTTCAGTACGTTGAAATTTCGCTGTAACTGAGGAACGGGAAAATCCAACGTAAGCAGTTATGATATAAAGCTTATAAAAAATTATTGTTAAGTTAGTCTCTAGTTGAAGCTCAATAAACAAGGTCATAAGATCTTAAGATTGAAACTAAAAAAATAGTTTTTTTTATATTTTCGGAACTACCGTTCTTTAAGTGGCGCAGTCGGTTATTCTACGATGATAAAATCGATCCTCCTTCCGAAGAAGAGAATTTAATAAAATACTTATTATCTAAACATAATAAAGTCGATTTAAGTAGTGAACTGCTAACCCTTTATCCAAGGACAGTGAAAAAAAAGGAGTAGTGAATCGATAATTGTTAAACCAAGGCCAGTAAAAAAAGAGTAGTGAATTGGTAATTGTTTACCCAAGTGCATAAAAATATCTTATTGTCTAAAGACAATAATACATGAATAATTTTAACAGTTTCAAAGTGTGATAAGGACAGTGAAAAAGTGAAACAGGTACCATGATGCAAGCCGGCATACCTGTAAGCGAGCCCAATTAAAGAGGCCGCAAAAATATAATAATTCAGTGGGGATGGAAAATATGATTTATAATCGTTCATTCGTGAAGTGGATCTTGTCCTCCCACTTTTTGACGGGAATCCACAATTAAAAGAATTCATATACCAACGTAATGTACGCAATAAAATACAAGGAAGCGGCTCGTCATTGTATCAAAACATTGTGCCCCAGTTCAACATTAGAAGGAATCAGAGACGAATTGAAGAAAAACTTTGGAGTACGAGATACATACCACAGGCTTCATCATGAAGCAATAACATGCAAGGTTACTTCTATCAACTGGACAATACTATTTACGATAATGATAATACTGTCACATCTCTACATAGCGAAAGCGGTTCTAAGACAATTGAAAACTACAACGGATTCGCTGAAATAAGAATTGAAGTGCCAATTATTCACAACTACAACATATTTTTACATATGTTTTATGCCCATCTGTGCTCCAGCTATATTTCTACTGTCCATTACAATGTATGGTGGACAACGATGCGGATGACATGGGCAAAATTATTTCGGCAATTAAATGTTGCATAAATCAATATTACGTCAACACTTGACACCCAAAGTCGTGGGAATGTGTCAACCAACGAGCTTCCCATTTTCCCAGACATCGTGGAGTTTACATCGAAATTCGCAGACATGGAGCGGACGTCGAAATTTGAAAACCTCTTACTCGCAATGTCTAAGTTAACGCAGCACAATATCACTCCACCCAGGTAACCCGCGCCGAAGTGAAATTGCTGATGAAGCACCTTTTCCCACGGTCTGTGTTCAACGGATCACATAACACGGATGACGAAAATGCAGTTCCAGCAATAAGTTAGTATTTAAGGTAGAATTAAGAAACCATTGAAGTTCAATTGTGAAGTATGCAGAGTCGCTGCCAGTTCGAATAAAAAATATATTTTTATGAAAAGTAAAAGAAGTTAATTTTAATTTTTACGTTAAGAAGCATGGGTCACAAATGGTTACACTGCACCAGCAGTTTATAAATACTGTGAATGAATATTATTTTTTGGAATTTCATATCCATCAGTCTTAGTAGAACCATACAACAATAAAGTACATTTCGACCCGATCCCTTAATCGGAACGTGAGGATTTCTATGTAAGTCACATGACTCAAAGAGTTCGAATGTGTTCAAAGTGGTTCTGTTTGGATTAGACAACATGTACCTTGATGAAATTAAATGCGAACTACTCCAAAAAGGTCTACAGTGTCGGGATGTTCGAAAAATAACAAAGTCATATAAAAAATTCAGCAATGCATTTTATTTAGTTTCAATAGAAAACAGGTCAGTTAAATTAAAGAATTTAAAAAAAACATCACAAATCCGTCTGGTATACTCAAGTTCGTTGAAGCACAGAACAATCAAAGGAAAACCAACTCAGTGCAAAAATTGATAAGACCTACTGTGGAATTTAAGCGGGTCCACTCAAGACCGTGGATTCTAGCATGAGTCGAAGCAGAGCGAAATACTTAGAGCTTAAAAGCAACCTTCCCAACGGCAAGAACAGACAAGAGATTTTCATTCAACAAAAGCTCCGATCTCTGTTTTAGTGCCAGAAACCTGTTTAACAATGATCGATTCTCCGTCTCCTGTTTCCTTTATTCCACATAATATGCAAAACCAAATTATACGCACGAGTTCCGTCACCAACAACAATAATCATCACCTTCGCCCTCCACCCCTTCACCAAGAAACGGAATACGCGAGTTACAAGAACCACCCGCCACCTACAACAACAACACCCATTGCAGACTGCATCGTCAGCAGTCCACACGCCGCAGTCGAAGAAACGAAATAAACGAGATCAACATCAACACGAACAGAAATATGCATATGTCATCAGACCAAATATCAATTCATAAATCAGTTCCAATTGTAATTGCACGGGTGATTTCGTAAAGTGCTTTATCAGCGTCTGCTGAACTTCCGTTCGAACAATCACCCTTGCAAAAGCAGGTTTCATGCTGAATATTGTTAGAGAGTAAGCCCAGTTGATTTTTGTAAGCCAAAGTGATTAAAGGTGAGAAATACATTTTTTTCACAATCACACCATTACCCCAAACAACAACTCTTCATACCGATCATCAAGGTCAACAGCAGTGCCCTGCACACGTCAACCAAGTAATGCATCGTAATCAATTTCTACCCTTGTGATTGCACAGGTGAAATAATTAATTGAAGAATCAGCGTCTGGGCATTTTCCGGCCACTTCAATTTCTTAAAATCACTTCTGAAAGTGTAGGTCTCATGTTAAGAAAACAAATTGTAATAAATCATTAATGTTCCGATCATCAACGAATAAGGATTGTTTTTTTTACCAACTCCACGGGTTTCGACTTATAACTCGCTCGACCCTAGCATGCTTATCAGTGCCGTGAATCGTGTATAATAAGAAAAGTGGTCCCGTAGTGACCCAGTGTGCAGAGATTTGATTCCGTGAGCAAAACGGTAGTTCTCAAAGACCTGTGAACAGTCCCTCGATATAATTATGCCCTTTGTTGTGAGCAATCACAACGAGCGATCATGTTCTATACATGTGCATGACTCGTACTCCACAATGTGATGACAAGACGTGCAACGTCAGTATTTTACTACCTGTTGCGACGCTGACGCACTTCTATCGGCTCATCTTACACCACGTAAATTTTTTTAGAATAAGCACAAATGTACTATTTAAGGGAAATTATTTTTAAATAAAATTTAGTTCATCACGAATCACCTAGTTATACTTTTGACTTCCCCCCACCAGCGGTAAGGGGTCAGATATACATACATAGATACACACTGCAAATTAATTACTTTTAATAAATTGTGGTGAAGATCCTCCTACCTTAGTAGGTCGCTACGAATATACCAGAATCACATTAACGACTAAAACGGACAAATACGAGCCTTCCGAGCAACAGTTCTACCCCGAAACTTTAATGGAGATGTGCCGATTGAAAAGTTATTTTTATCTTTTACATTGAAAGAAAAAGTTTAAAGAGAAACCTATTTTAAAAGAAAAACTATAGAAAACTGAACTGAACATCTCTCTGGCTTACCTATTTCACACTTGGTATTTAAGCGCAATTTCTCGGTTAGTCCTTGTGAATTAAGAAGAAGAAAACGATCATTTAGGAGCTACCACTAATCCTATACTACCTATATACTTATATACTACTTGTTCTGGAGTGAACGAATATTCCTACCCTACAAGCAGAACCGTCGGTGCAACTATGCGCACCTAGTTGTGTAGAAGATTTAAAGGAAATATCTAAGCTCCCCGATTCTGTTAAGGAATTCCAGGTCATTGACGGCAACCCAGTGCATAACGCCTCTTCGGTTCATACTGTTCAAACGGTGTTAATGAATTATGAGATTGTTCGAAATAAGCCTATCTATCGTGCAATCCGTCAACATATTCGGCAAAAGATTATGGGGAAGGCAGGTTCATAATATCTTTACCAGCGATTGGGCAGAGATGAACAGAGTTCTCTCCCTTACCCTCACAAGCAACAGCGGCTTCATCACATCACGAATGCGGAACCCGAACCACCAACCATAGAGGAATAGCACAGTGTGTGCCGATCTTGCCAATGTTACGGATGAAGAGCCACCAGCCAGAAAATGTTATGGTGGAGGCCCCATTTCCAGCGTACCACACTTAAAGTATGTTACGAGGGACGGGGTCATTCCCAACTTCCTAGTGGACCACTTATATGTTTTTTTAGTTTAGTTGCTACAAATTATTACCAGTGTTTACAATCTAAACATGATAAGAAACCATTAAGCCAGCATGAGTGCTGATTCATATCGTTGCAGATACTTTGTCTGACAAAAACAGAAGGATATAGTTTGGACTAATATTGAACGCCAGAGAATAATCGCTGTAATTTCAACTACCCGAAAGTGGGTTATTAAAGTGCATACAAATTGAGATCGGTGCTAAATTTATTTAATGTGTCAAAGAATGTGGTTACAGTAGTGAAATGCTAAAAATCAACAATTCTAAAAGAAATTTTGTAGGAAAATTGTTTAACAGCCTTTCCGAAAAGTGCTGTTAAAAGAATATAAACGGTATAATTTGTACAACATGTGACAAAATAAAGAGACTTGTGGAAATTTTGTACGAACTTAAGAAATTTGAAGGTTTTTAATTATTTATATTTTGAGGAAAAAAGTTTAAATTGCAGCAGCATATTCCTACTTCACTTTACAGCAGGTCAAAAGCATCCAATAACAACAACGACGAAAATGAACATACTTCTAGCAACTTGTCAAGCAACTTTTCCGACAATTCCAGCGATGACTTTAAAATGGATTTATCTACAGCGTTGGTTGCAGGAAATATACCACGGAATGTGCTTACCAATGCTACATTTAATAATTTGTATCTGCATATCTCTACCATTAGCAAAGACAATGAATTTATTCAAGGAAGCTAAAATATATATTTCATAACGTAGCCGGTGAATTTGAAATGGATTTAAAAACGAAATTTGAAGCCATTTTGAAAAGAAAACCAGTTTCATACTTGAACCAGTCAAAAATGAAAATATCGTTAAATACAAATTTGCTCCAATTACTTCCTGTGACGTTGAAAGAAGCTTACAATTATCTTGAATAATTTTTAAAAGCTGACAATAAATAGTAAAATTTCATATGTATACAACCCTCTGAATCGCTTTTATATATATTATTTTTTGATTTGTTAAGAAAGAAGTTAAGTCACCCGATGACATTTATATTAACATTTATCTTCATCGTTCCAATCATCAGCATTACATACCTGAATAGGTATACCATTTTTCAAATGTGAATAGGTACAACGTTTTCCAAATGTAAATGGTTCAATATTTGACATTGACGTGCACGGATTTATCATGTTATGCTTTTATATGGTACCCATGTTTCTAAAAAAAAAATCGAAAGTAACGTATACTAAAAATAGCCGATTTTACTTGCGTCAACTGAATAGGTTCAATATCTTCATTGCTTGTGGGTATTTTGCAGTACACAGAAAAAAGCATAACATGATAAATCCATGGACGTCAATGTCAAATATGGAACCATTTATATTTGGAAAACGTTGTACCTATTTATCTGGAACGGAGTGTATATACAAAATAACCAAAAAGTTGCATATAAAAAATTCAGCAAAAACTTGAATTTGATACATAGTTTTCAACGAATTGAAAAAAATGCAAAAATGAAAAGCATATCTAAACAGTTTGAAGAAACGGCATGTGTCTCTGAAGAAAGAGCGGAGTGAAAAAACCATTAAGACAGAAAACGCATACGCAGCATCGAGATCTAGGACAAAGCAAGTGAACGATGATATCCACTTCGTATCTCAACATATAAACATTATTTTTTTTCATTGTATCAGATTTCGTTCATAAGAATTGTGTCTGTGTCTATAGCTTCGATTGCATTTTTGTCTTCATAAGCGCTTCTGTACATTAGAACTCGAAATATAAATTCCGAGATGATCAAATATTTTTTTGAAAATCCAAATAATGCCCACAGAATATAATTTACACCTATAAAGCAATAAAAGGTTTCTCTGTTAAACAGGATTTTTAGGTTGTTCTTGTAAGAGTTTGTACTTCTAATGTTCTTCCACTCATTGATACGTTGAGCAAATTTCGGAACTACATACCTACATCCCAGCTACAAGTACATATATTGTAAATGCAAGTGAATCAAATTCTCAATAAGATATTAATTTTCTATTTGTTCATGACCACTCAAAGATACAAATAGTTTAAGATGCACTTGGTCTTCCTTTTTTCAATGTACAAATATTGAGTTTATGCAAACATGAACGGTATTTTAGATTTTTATCGCTCTTGTTACAACTATCTCCGATTTTTTTCCTCATTAAACCTATTACATCAAGTATTAGTGATCTTATTGCTAACAATACATATGTAGGATCCTGACATGTAGCGTTAATTATAGGAGATCACTTTTTAACATAGAATGCATACTTGTGGTCCGGTAAAATAGACGAACATGTCTAGCCACCCTTGATTCTCCTTAGTATCTTAAATTAATTTGTTTACCTGGTTAAACATGGCAATGCTTGCTTCATATTGCTTTGCTTAAGTGGTTGTATTTCCCGACATATGTATATCGCTTCCATTTTCATACAGCCATCGTGGTTACATCTACAAATAATTGATTTAGGAATAAAAGTAATAAACACAAATAATATTAAACTTACTCCTTGGATGAATTCCTCTACTAAATTACATGGGTAAGCATTTTCATTTAGCGTTTGTTCCTTCTGCCATGATATACACGGTATCCGTTGAATATGTGTATGTAGACACATTTTTATAAAATCTTCAGTGACCCACATGCGGACAAAGTGATCGTATGTACAAATGTTTATTATATACCTTTTTAATTTGGATGTCATAATCCTTCCAATAATTGCGATATGGATCTGTATTCATAGATAAAAATATATGTACATTCTATTTATCTCGATTTAAACCCAAAAAAATGTATTCATAATAATAAGCATTGGACTACACTATAATGGACAAAAAAAAAATCTAGAAAATCTATGTAAGCTTTTTTTTTCTTAGTAAAATCCGGTAATGATGCCGGCAAATCTAGACTGCGTTGTTTCATGCAACCCACAACCCCAATGGCAACATTAACATGTTCTCTTAAGAATTCAACTCAAGACTCAATTCATATTTAGCAACATCGAAAAATCTTTTTATTGTACAATTTACTCACTTAAAAGCATATTTCCCCTCAAGTAGTCATCAATCATCTAAATATTTGGTAATCCATTTTTGGTTCAGTATTTGTTTACGTTTACTTTTATATTCATAAAAGCAGCTCCGGCCATGGTATGGTTTACTAGCATACTAATTATAATTGGATATTGGAGAACATTTTCACAGTCCATTGGAATTTAGAATTGTACATATGTACATATGTACCCATATCATATAGTTAAAGTATGCCCATGAACACTTACATATGGCTGGACAACTTGATCTAATATAATAATGTTTATATTACATAAACAAAATACTCAAATAACGAATCAGTTAGATTAAAGTGATTAATCGTTTCGCAATTAATGAACAAATTCGTAACGCCTTATGTTGATGAATTCCAACCATAGTTGCCTACATTAGCCGTCTATATTAAATATCACGAATCCGTGCGTTGCAATCTTCAATAAACTGTTTTCAACTAAGCACCTCTAATTAAGAATTGAAATAATTGTTAATATCAACTATGTATTTTAGTACACAAATTAGTTAGCCGGTATAAAAAAAATCATTTTAATCCAAAAAAAATATACACCACGACTACACAGTGCGCACATCTCACCACTTCTATCAATAACATTTTGTTTCTGACAGTGAGCAACCAGTGTCAGTGATGCCAAACCTGCTTCAACTGCTTTCTGTTGTAGTTATTGTGAACGTATTTTGTATCTAAAGGCATTTTAACATAATACGTAATGGTATCGAAAACTTAACAGAATCATTTTAACAGTTTATGTTAAAGTGTAAACATATTCGATATTTTTATTTTATTTAAGCTTCATCAAGATATAAATAAATAAAATTAAATTATGACAGGTTTCTCGGGATAATTTTATTACAGAGTCCATGAGTTGTGGTTACGTTTGATGGAAAGAATGTGTATCCATGAACATTTTCGACTGAACGACTTGTTCTATAAGTTCCATTAATTCAACAGAAACTGTATTTATATAATATAATAATATAATATTGCGCGACAGTCAGAGGAGGACCTGGGCCTAGCTTCTCAGCAACCACTCGTGTAGTTTCACGAAAGGAAGGGACCTACAATTTTATGCCGACTCCGAACAGCTGAGTTGAGAAGTTTTTTCTAGACAGGAATACTCTTTTGTAAGTGACACGAAAGAGATGGAAGCCGTGAATTATGAAAGTTGTGAGATTGCGGATTCGAACCTGGCACCCTCTGCGTAGGAGTCGAAGCAGAGGATACCAGGTAGTAGGGCAAGTAGCGGACGTGGCGTTGTGAGGCTATTGCACCTACGGTGTTTAGGTTCGATTCCCGGTACGAAAAAATAAATAACCCACATGAGTCCGCATCAAGGAGCGAAAAAAACGTTCAAAAGCTTTGGCAACTGATATAGTTAAGACTATAACTAGATGTCTGAAAGGCTCAAGCAGAGTGTTCGAACATATATAGCTGTCAATAGTTTCAAATGATCTAGTAGTGAAATGCTTAAAAGTAACATCGTCTCAGAAAAAATACTGAAGCAAGTTGGATTTGCGATTGATGCCTTCTAACTAAGCCTGGTGGTAGAAAACGGCCATCTGGCACCAATCGGTTTCGACAGAAGATAGTACCAGGGATATATACGATTTGTGTCCATCATAAACCAAAGACTGCCTGAGCTTTTCAAGCACGACATAAAAGGATGTCAGATCCCTAGGAAACCTAAGGCTCGTTCCTGGCCGCCGACAATTCCCTCTGACGCCCCAATCATAAAAAAGTTCACCCAGGTTTGGAAACCAGAAAAATTGGAATAACACCAAGTGGAAAATAGGGCCCCTTCCAAGGCAAGACAGAAGGTGTGATTCATTATGGATCTAGGTCGATAGCACTAAGAATGTACAAGACGTATAGGCAGTCTTGACTGAGTGGAGTTGACCACTTATTACAGTACAACTGGACCTCAGTTGTTTCCAATTTAACTTTCCAAGTTGTTGGTTGAGATCCTTCTCATATGCACCGTAGAACAGGATAACAATAATCAAGGTGTTATACACTGTTAGCTGAGTGTTATCTCTTGAGTTTAATGAAAGAGTGATTGGCACGAGTTATCTGTTATCTCGGTACTAGACGAGAGAGGAGACGGGGTAGACAAAGTCTTTGACTGTCTTCGCTTAGCAGTCTACAGAATGGGCATTTCGATATTCTCAGTATCGACTGCGACTCTACTAGGAGTTGTTCCTCTTTGTCTGTGCCAGGCTTCTGCCCAATGTCTATACCCCATTGGATAGTTGTTTTATGCGTTGGCAGAACATGAGGACATAATTCCTGTCGTAACACGTCTTCATTTCCTCGAGCCCGCACTTCTCATGCTCTTCCTTTTTACTTGTGCGAAGTCAGTGGTCTTCCCTTCTCTTAAGTTCGTAGAGCTCACGATCTGCTCTCGTCCTTCAGTGCCATATCGCCTGACATGCTACTTTCTTAGATGAATGTACCTGCCACCACTCGTTATTATACCGTTGTAAAAATGGCGTTGTAAAACTCATCTCCACAGACGCAGCTTCTCCGTGAGTGTGGTTGTGACTGAACCGCGTACTAGCAACCGAGAGGTTTCACATTGTCACCAATGAGTCTAAGTTGAAATCTCCTAGAACGATCTTGGTGTTGAAGTTCGTATTCATCGTATATACATTCTATGTCTGTCTTGCCGTGTATGCTTCCAAGGCCCACACCAGCCCACACCAGCCCAGCCAAAACTAAAATCCCCATTTTAAATATTAAACATCTTATTAGAGAGTTCTGATTGAACCCCTGTTTTTTGGCTTTGCAACAAGCACGTAGCTGTGTAGTGAGATATTTCGGCATTAGATTCTGTGGCATCAAGATTGAGATACTAGATCGAACAGATATCCGTGGTGTAATTCCTGTTTATATTACTTACTTACTTTTCAGGCTGGCGACCATGCAGCGTTCGAGACTGAGCGATTGCTGCTTTCCATTTTTGACGGTCCTGGGCACGCTGCTTTCAGTCATCAAGACCAAGCTGTCTTGCGCCCCTGATTACTTGGTCTTTATACACCAGATTCGGTCTTCTTCTCCTTCTCGAACCAGCATTGTTATCCATGCGCTCGATGTGGCCGAGTCAGTGCAGTCGACGGATCTTCGCCTTCTACTACATCCACATCCTGGTACAGCTCGTGGAGTTCGCGGTCATGTCGTCTCCTCCGTTTGCCTTCCTCGCAGACAGGGCCATATATCCGACGACGTTGAATTTTTCCTTCGAAGGCACCAAGAATCAGCTCCGTTTTTGTTTTGAGTTTAGCTTATTGTCCAGCTTTCGGTTCCATATAGCAGGACTGGCAAAATAAGAGTTTTGTAGAGCATGATCTTAGTCCTTCGAGTCAGCAGTTTTGATGCCAGTTGTCTTGACAAACCGAAGTAACACCGCTTGCCAAAGGCGATTCTACGTCGGATCTCCATAGTGATGTCATTCGTGGAGGTAACATTTGTCCCGAGGTAGACAAACTCCTTTACTACCCCGAAATTGTAGCTGTCGACTGTCATATTTTGTCCTAGGTGGTATATGATGGATCGATTTTTGTCGACAGCATATACTTAGTTTTATCCTCATTGATCTTAAGACCAGCTCGCCTCGCCTCTTCTTCAATTGCCGTAAATGCTTCCACTACGGCACGTTGAGAACGCGCGACGATGTCGATGTCGTCTGCATATCCCAACAGTTGCACTGACTTGTAGAAGATAGTGCCTTCCGTGTTTACAGCTACCCGCCGCACTCTCTTCTCCAGTACCAAATTGAAGAAATCACACCACAGCGCATACACATCGCGTACTTTTTGGCCTAGTGCGACACAACCTGATCAGTTTTCCCGGGATCCTGATTATATTATAATTATTTCTATTTCGACGGATGAAATCGAATCCAAATCCATGCAGTCCTTGGATTGAACTTTTGGCACAACGGAACGCGCTACAACCTATACCATTCGGTCGAGAAAAATATGCCACTTTTGGTATTTATTTCTACTGCGGGACCACTGTGCGACAACAGACAATTTTATGAGACAGGAAACGGCGTTTTCAAACAAAAAACAACAAAACATACATAAAATTCTTCTATAATTCTGTTAAGACCTAGCCGAATAGAGGTATCTCTAACATCCACAGATCCATAATATGAACTAGCGAGTTAACATAAAACATCTCATCTACTGAACTCCAGCGGAATCCGTGTACCTTATATTTGAATTTTTCATCCAATTTTCCAAGTCAGTAATTGACCTATTAAAGCGCTTTGTTTTTGCTTGTAAGTTGTTTTGTTTGCAAAAACCGCGCTTCCTGCTACATGGATGAGAACCTTCTATATTCTGCATTAGTTGTTTATCCTATTTATTCTGTAATGAAATGTCAATGATAACAGAACAAAAATCTTAGTTCACAATAATGAACTCAGATTCTTTAATGGTTTAGCATCACTGGGAATACGAACCCTTGCTGACAGTTCTGTTTTTGATTCAAAAGGTGTCAGCAGAAATTGGAAACGAATAAATTCAGAAGAAATTCACTTGGATTCTCATCAAAAGTGCAGTGGTGCATTTCATTTCAGGTTGTCACTGAAATTATTTAATTCGTTTATACTACTTGCTCCTTACATCGTGCACCGAATTATAAATAAAATCGGCCAATACTTGTGACTTTGTTGTCCGAAGATATTAAAGTTTAAATAATATGAACTACTCTGCCCGAGGTAACGAGATCCAAGTTGCACGGATGTCATATAATTATTCAAACAAATGTTCTATACGGTTCAAAAGTAAGTCCATTACACTTTGTCACTGCAGAATAACCTAATTAACAGAAAGTGTAATTGAAAAGAAAATCATATACCTAATCACGTACATAAATATGGATAGTTGAAGAATGTATTATGATCTGCAAATGTCCATTATATGTAGGAATGGTTTGCTCCTTCCGGCTCGTAGGGAAGTTGTCCATATTTTTATTTCCAATCCTGTTTCATCAAATAACACATCAAAAGGACAAACAGCTAACTTGGAACAAGCGCAAAGTGATGTTGATTATTCCGTGCATCTGCCGCGTTCAAGAATGCTCCAGACATCGAAAAGGGAATCGAACGAGTGAAATAAGTCCCTGATTCGACGGCTTTGAGACTTGTATCGTAGAAGCAGTAAACATATGTACATGTATGGACGTGAACTATAGCAGTCTACCATTGAATCTAGTAGTGAATATGTTGCTAAATAAATCGCGAAATTAGAAGAATTACGATGAGCTTCGGTATAGTAAACCAGTAAAAAAACCAGAAAAGTGCAGCCTACATGCGAAGCCGAAAATGTTCCATGCAAACGATCGTTTCTTCATCGTTCATAAAAAAGGAAACAAAGAACGTTCCTCAAAACATATCGATAATGACATCACAGTTTTCCGCAAAATGGAGTCAATCACTTAAACATAAAATTTACTTTCAATTTATGGACATATTTATATAATATATACATATACATATAAAATACATTCAACTTGTAAAAGAGAAACTATCAACAATTGTCTTTCAGGTGAGTGCATCTTGAATTTTTTCATGGATTAAAAAATACACATTTATGAAGAGTTTTACGTTAATTATTTTTACAAATCGATCCGGTAAAAGATATTGTTTCGATGTCTGTATTCTACTTGTGCATATAATTTGCAAGTACAGTGGACTCTTCCTAAGTCCTAATTTCTGTCTAACTCGAATCGCCATATTTTCCATACATTGCACTCAATTTTCCATACAAAAACATCCACTATAAGTCAAACTCCGTCTAACCCGGACAAATAACAATGGTATCCCGTGAAAATTCGTCTTAGGGGGAGTCCACTGTACATACTTGTTTGAAGATGTGTCTCAAAATCGGCATGAAAATTCCACCTGAACGATGGAACTCACTGTATACATGTGTACTCATGTCTTCAATATCTCTTACTTTTAGGTGACGACACAAGGAGAGAAAGCTCGACGAATATTCATACTTTCATAATGTTTAACAAACGGAATCCTTTAACCGGTAAGTGAAATTGCATTTAGAATTATCAGTTCTAGAAGTTATTTGTCTTTTTTCTCGTAGGTGGGATGAGGCATTCTGCAAAGATACAAGCGAGACGTTAACAATTTAAATCAATCTGAGTGTATGCACAATTCCGCAGGTAAACATATAATTCATCTCTGTTTGATAGACGCGTAGTTGGAGGGACAAAATAGTTAAATTTGACAACTGAAATGCTGTATTTCATTGGACCAATAGCATACTACTTGGGAAATGAATCTATCCACTTCGGTTAGCAACGCTTTACGATTGTTTCCATCATGATATTTTTAGAAATAAGTCCAATAATTTTTAAGTTAGTTTCTTATTCAACAACTTATTTAAGTAGACGCGATCGGTTTTAATGTGAAAACAGTCAGAGGCACCTATATACATGTTATGTGGTCATTATAAAAGTACGGTAATATTGTTAGTATCGTGAAACATATCGAATTCAGGATATTTAACTACATGATGTGAAGAAATTAGGTCCTTTTCCAAGAGTAACCAATTGTCGATAAATTTCAATAAAATCTCGTCGCTTCTAGGAGTCAACTTATTTCTTCATCTGTACTTGGCATTCAATTTTCGTGAATGTGAACTTGAATTTATTGGGATTTGGTTAGTCTTTAGTCAAGACATGCCCTAAAAATTCCGTTTTATATTCGTCAAAACTACACCCTTCAGTTTGTAACTTCGAGATTAAATAAACAAAAGGGTTCTACAAGGAATAATTCATTTGATTTAATATTCATCTATTTGCAAGGAGTGATTGTGACTTGGCTGATGTAATTTGCCCCAGTGAATCTGTGACATCCATTCACGTGAAAAATGTACTAAGCGAACTGAGAAAGCTGTCAAGTGCGTTTAATATACATGCATTTAATATGCAACAGCTCGTCTCTCATAAGAATTAATTCATTGCTTACAAAAAATAAAAGTATTATAATATATGATAGATTTAATAGATAGATATTAATGCAAAATGCAACTAAAAAAAAATAAGAGAAATACCAAATGAAAAACTTTAAATCAACCCATCCCACCCCAACATTCTTCCTGTAGATTATTTTTTTTTTAGTTTTATTATTATTATAATTTATTAGAATGAAATTAAAATTACATACTAACAATAGAAGAGCCCTGGCTGCAGGGGCTTACGGCTCTATGGTGTATACAAAGTTATATATTTAGATTATGCTGTTTAACAAATTTATATATATTACATATATTCTCCTGTGTTGGAATTTTAATCATTTGAATGATAGGAATGTTGATTCTCATGCAATCTGTGGTGCCCAGAATGTGGTTTATATCCAATTGGAAGTGACAAATGTTGCAGGTGGGAGGAGGTCTACCTTTCAGAAGATGTTCATGTGTTCATGCTGTGTGCCCCAATTTAAGTCTTGTAAACATAGTGTTGGAGATTTTAGATGTCGTTAATGGATAAGTGGGGCTTATCCGCTCCGGATTTATAATGCTGTAATGATGCTGGTAGTTCCGCCAGTTAGCTACTTGCTTTTTGTGAAGTTTGTGCTTCATTAGGCGTAAAATATCCAATTTTGTGCTGATATTGAATTTGAATATTGGAGCATGGTGGGCAAGACTAGCTTCTAAATCAACTGATTCGTTCCCTTTGATACCAGTATAATGACGTGGTTACGAATATCCATTATGATTTCTGTGTCATTACGAGGGTTTCTAACAGAATTGATCACAGATAGACTGTGACATATTTCCCTTTGGACTTGGCAACGTCGTTAACTGCCTTTTGGATCGCCACAACTTCTGCTGTAAAGACAGAAACATACCTTGGTAGTAGCCCGGATGTAATCAAGGTACCATTATCTTTGGTAACGGCAAATGATCTACTGTGGTCTATTTTGGATCCGTCCGTGAAGATAAAATTCCATCTTTGAGTTTGAGATCGGCGGAAATTCTTGTATAGGATGTGTGAAGGACCTGTTTCAGGGTATTTTTTTTTGTCGTACCTGGTCATGCCCAAAATAAATTAATCAGTTTCTATGCTCCACGGAGGAAATTTTGTTGTGGGATGGTGTAGTACAGTTTGCGGTAAACCTAGGTTACTCCCAATGATGCGGGCTTTGGTAATAGCTGACAAGATTGGTTTTGCTGTGTTGATGTTGCATGCTAAATTCTTCGTTATGAGCGAGTTTCTGGAATACAGCAGCTTTATGTAAAGTTTTGCGAGAGAGCCTTCAATTCGCTCTTCGATTGATGTAATACCCACTTCAGCAAGAACATTTTTTATCGGGCTTGTTCTGAAAGCGATGATACTCCGACGTGCAGCTTGATGGTACGGTGCTTTTATGGTGTTTAAAGTTGATTTGGGTGAATTACCAAAGATAATAAACCATAATCTCTTATCTTTATCTTTTTATATAAAAAGTATTAATCCAACATTTTAAGTCGCCATGCCTATCGGCTTGGGCTTGGGGCAATAGTGATGTGCAAACAAATATTGGTATTACAGCAAATATGGACTTTACATGTAAGGCATTTGGACATTGGCGTTCCTGTCGTGCACAATCTGCAACGTCCTATTTCACCAAATACTACCCAATATTCCATTTTATCGTAGCGCTGTGGGTTTGGAATATTCGACTGGAATCTCTATCTTGGATATGGTAATATCAGCCGGTGGTATTTTCAACAATGATATTATTTTGGCCGCTTCTTTGACCGCCAGGACCTCCGCTTGAAAATCAGGTAATCTGATGAGCAGTCCATGTTTAACAACTCGAAGAAGATGCCCGCGCCTGTTCCTTTTTCCATCTTCGTTCCATCCGTGTAATGTTGAACTTTTGATGGGTTCATTGGTGCTCCACTCCTCCCTTGTTGGGATATATGGGATATAATACCTGAAGGGTACCGCTCCGCCATGTCTGGGAATATCGATGTACGCTCCGCGATGGGTGGGAAGCTCTTTCGTTGACACATTCCCACGACCTTGGGTGTCACGTGTCGACGTCTAATCCGCATGACCATTGGGGCTTGTGTGCTGGTTCTTGGATTGGATGATCTTTATGGCGCTCTTTACAGCAGTTTTCAAGTCAAGTGGAAGAAGGACCAGTAGTACCTCTAAACCCGGTTTTGAAGTGGTTGATATTGCTCCTGTCACACCTAGACATGCGACTTATGCATGTATATTGGTTTTATAAACGACGAATTGGAAATACAAGATAATGAACATCGCTCTTGCTCTGTTGAGTGAATGCAGCGCAGTTTCTACGCCTTTGCCCTTCATATATGCATGCTGTGCGCACGAGATTGGGTTGTGCTTGAGATTGAATGCGTTAATGAGCTTTTACGACTTTGGGACGAATGAAGTAAGGCTTATTGGCCTCAAGTCCTCAGCTGTGTAGTGACTAGTTTTACCTGCCTTGGGAATGATAACCACCTTAACTTCCCTCCAGGTGGACGGTGTGTATCCGTCAGATAGGCTGCATAGGAAGAGGTCTCTATGGATAGGATTGATAATCTTCTTGGTCTTCTGCACCAAGATGGGGATGATTGCATCGACTCCAGGGGATTTAAGAGGATCGAAGGAATCAATGGCCCATTTTATTCTGCTTTTACTTACTATTCCTTCTAGAACGTTGTGTGCACTGTTTGAGAACGTTTCAGCCGTCGTAGGTTCGACTTGTGTGCATCCCCGGAAGTGGGTATCTATAAGGCGACGTAGAGTGTCAGCTGACGATTGTGACCCTGATTGTTCCTAATAAAAACAGGGACTGCGGGACTTTTGGCTAGGAATTTCCTTAATCTGGCAGTTTCTTTGGCGGACAAGATCTCACTACAGCAAGATCTATGAAGTCTCCGGTGCCCGACTCATTTGCGCCACAGTTCCTTGAAGTGTTTGTGTTAATGGAGTTAAATTTGTTCCCACTAGTAAGGGGGGAGAAACTGTTGCACTACACTCACCCCCTGCATTTACTGAAGAGGACTTGACTGAAACCAGATTGGTCCAGGATACGGAGTTCACCGTTAGAAGATACGATCACGCAATGCCATTCGTCCCTAGGCACGGTTCTTGTAGGCCGCCTTGCTGTGGTGAAGATTAATTTGAACTAACTTCATTTGGGCCACAAAAGGGTTCATTGCCTCCCTTGTCCACCGTTGCTAGCAGGATACTTAACCTGCAGAGGGTAATTCCCACTTGAACCTTGAATTCCTGCTGGCGGCGTAGCGGTATCGACTTGTGGTCTAAAAGAATGTCGACATCCATGCCATTCCCGTTATGCTCTTCCATCGCAATGACGTTCCAGTCATGACTAAGCAGAACTGAATTGAGGTATCGGCGGTTATTTCCTTCGGGAGGTACGGTCCCTGAAGGTGAAGAATACGACCTTTGGTAGTTAAGGATTCCCCCCGTATTTACTACACGTAGATCGGCTTTTGCTCAAGAGGCTGTCGTCCTGGCTATAAATTTGTTTCGAGGGTTTCCTTGTTCCAACACTCCATGATCTTAAAAACCTTCAGAGTTGTCAGCTGTCCAAGGCGAGGAACTACATTCGTTATTCGTTAGCGTCATTCAAACCATCAAAGCTTCCAATCTCAATGGTTTGCCATTTGTTCGCCTTAAGCTTCCGCTCAGGATTCCCAAAGTCTACTACTGAAGCTTGCAGACGTTCTCTTACAACTACCGAATATTTCGGCCTTTTTGCCTTCCTATTCATTGTGGTTTTTGGGGAGGGCGACTCGTGGTGGCGACAATTTTAGAGGACCCTGAACCCGCTTCAGAGTGAGATTTGCCCTTCCCTGAGCCAGTCGAGGGCTCTGTGGATGAGGTGTTGCAACTTGTCCTTTGCTAGAGGAAGCCATGCCTTTCTCGCTTATTAATCTGTTTTGCAGACGCTAAACAAGAACAACCTGTGGTAGGCACCAGCTCTGCTTCAGCTGGCCTACTTTGACTTCCTGGCAATGGCCGCTCTCGGAATGGAGAATGCACCTCCTTCCCCGTAGCGACCAAAGCCCGTTTCGCGGTTTTGGCCTCGCTTTTGCAGTATAGCTTTTCGAGCATTCTCTTTTCCTTGTCCGTTAAGGACACAGGGTCGCGACGATTGAACCTCCTAATGGTTCTCTTGGCATTGACGCGTTGCTTGAGGGGATTAGGTGTTGCGGTACTTTTTTTGCAGTACATATTACTGTTTTTAAACTATCACTTGCCCAGGGGATATTGTTTTGAGAGACGGGGCATCGGTTGTTGACTGATCACAGAATGCTGCTGGCTGATTGTCCGTTGCACTCTGAATCGTCAACGGCTTTTCCTTTTTCACTCCATCGGGGTTCTTGCTTGGACAGTTGCGCAGGTCACAGACGATACAGAGAATTTGGATGAGCTAGCAACGGAGCAGGAGTCATCATCCAGCTACATCCGAAGACTGCCTGACTGGGGATTGAAGAAGGATATCCTCCTCCTCTTCCCTCAAGTATTTTTCAATATGTTTTAAGTCGGTTTTATGGAGACTTCTGTTGCCCGACTCAGTTGCACCAGAGCTCCTTGAAGTTATGTTTTGGTTGGAGTTAATTTTGTTCCCATGAAAAAGGAGCAAGAAAAAGTCACACTGCACTCAACTCTGTATGCAGTGAAGAGGGGTTCATCGTCAGAAGGCACAGTCACGCGGTGCCATTCGTCCCTAGGTAATTGCC
Organism: Eristalis intricaria; assembly: GCA_964034865.1. Classification (NCBI taxonomy): domain Eukaryota; kingdom Metazoa; phylum Arthropoda; class Insecta; order Diptera; family Syrphidae; genus Eristalis; species Eristalis intricaria. The sequence continues at coordinate 27,585,276 of OZ035877.1, forward strand.
CCCGGGGACTGCGGGTTTTATTTAGTTATTCCCCTCTTGATCCGCTAGATCCACCTCGTGCAGAGGAGCCACTTATAGTGGTTTTCATCACGAGGCTTCGCCCTGTTATATGATACTAGTATCTTTAATAAGCTGGTCGATATTAATCTGTTTATCTGTAGAAAAAGAGTTGATATTGCCCATAGAAAGCCATAAAACCAAGAATAGCTTCTGGTTTTGAATCGTCATTTAAAATAGAGTAGATGGCCTAGAAAGGTCCTGAAGAAATGAGGGATTTCAAATCTACAATGAATTAAAACAACTTGAACTTCTTGATTTCAATAGCCGAAATTGATTTTATGCCCGCTTGACTTAGGAAGGTAATATCAGCTGGTGGTATTTTCAACACTGATATCAATTTGGCCACTTCTTTGACCGCAAGGACCTCCGCTTGAAAAACACTACCATAGTCAGGTAATCTGATAGAGTAGTGCATGTTTAACAATTCGGAGAAGATGCCCGCGCCTGTTCCATTATCCATCTTTGACCCGTCCGTATAGGCATGGCTGGAACTCGAGTCAGTGATGGTTTCATTTGAGCTCCACTCCTTCCTTGTAGAGAAATACTGTTTGAAGGGTATTTCGAAGTCAAGGGTGGGGAGAGAGTAATCGCTTTCTCCATGTTCTATGTGAAGTCTGTCTAGAATACATGCATGGCCATAGGGGCTGGGGTGCCAGTTTTTGGACTGGAAGATCCTAAGGGCTCCCTTTGCGGCAGTCAGTCAGTGCTATCAGTTGGTTTTCAATTTTTTTCTATATTGTTTATAGTACAGTTACTGACCAATTATTTAAGTACTGAGTATAAGTATTTATATTCCGTTTTATATATTTTTTCCAATACTTTATAATAAAATAGGTGTTATTATATAATAATAACTTTTCTGAAAGTTGTTGCTCTTCTTCTGCTGAGGGTGAGGTGAGCGCGGCGGCTACTTAAGGCGCGTTTTTTGCTAAAACTTCACGACATTTTCCTCTTATTCGCAACACAATATAGGTTCTTGGTCGGGCGCCAATTAATTAACTATTTATCTAATTATTTAAAAAGATGATAGTAACAAAAAGTACATTCGCCTTACATCTACATGAACTTTGTCATGCTTTCATCAATGGATTGGAAAGGTGTCTGTTCTTTACTTTGCTTTTACAGAATTTATTTATAATTTCGATATAATAAAGCTTTGAATAATCTGCAGGCTTGGACAGATGGTTAACATATAATTTTGACATAAAAAGCTGAAATCTATTTATAATTCGTGATATAGCATTTTTAATTGCATCATTACCAAGAGATGTGTTCATGCTCCAATAGTCTTGCCTTTTAGGTAATCTATTGTAGCTTATAACAAGGCAAACACCAAGAAAAGCTAGAATTTCGTTCGGGTTGTTGTCTTTGAAGAATAAATCAACTATTTTCCATTGCGATCAGCTGCAGACTGCCTCCACCGTCCATTCTGCATTCCCTCGATTTGGCACTAGTCACATGTGTGGTCTCATGTTGGTGCAGTGCTGGGCATAGCAGGGTCAGTCCTTGGTAACTTTTTACACCATTTCTTTTCCAGCAGATCAATTCTTTCATTCGTACAATCTGCCAGAAATATGAGCAAGCTTGGAAAAACTTCTACCTCAACCGTCCATTCTGCAACCCCTCGTAACCATCGATCGCCCTTCCTGCTCTAGGTCAACCTCGTTATCGAGTTGCGTAGTCGGTTGCGTAGCATGTGCGGTATTTATGCCATGCAATTCCAAGATATAATTATGTACAATTTTAATACTATAAATGACATATCGAAGAGCATCTCCTATGCTCTAACGTAGTGTTGCCAATACACTACACTCCCCCGCCCTTTTGTTCAAACATACCCCAACGTACCTTGTCTCGAGCAATTATGCTTTAATAATTTGCTTGTACTTACTGCTATCGTTCGGGAAAAGAAGCGCACGCTCTAATGTTTATTTTTTGCACTTTTTCGCTTGGCTTCGAGAATAAAAATGAAGCAGAAATAAAGATGGCTGCTCATTGGAAGAAGTGCCAACCGAGGCAACAGAAGTAGTGCGAATACAATTCCTGCGAGAAATTTATTTTATTTTCAATTGAATAAAAAAACCAAAACGAGTAAGAAGCAAAGAACACTATTACTTTCTGGATGACGGCCCAACACGAATTGACACCGAACACCAAAACAATCATTCATCCTCGGTGCGGTGAATGATCAAGTGGGCTAAATTCAGTCATTACTGCCGAGTTGCTGATCAATATAGGTCAGGAAAAATGCATGGGTTGTATTTCTGACGATTTGCTCAATCGTTCGTTCACCGCCAACAATATGCTGATTACTTTGCTATTGGTTTCACAAAGTCAATATTGCAGTAATTAGTCCGTTCAACTGGCTTAACCTCCATTTCAAAGCACTCTTGAGTTTTTACAATTTTATTACATGGGTTGATTTGAATAGGAGTTTTCGCGTTTCCTGTTTCATTTTTTCATGAATTTTTACAAGTTTCTGTTTCATTATTACAACTGTTATTAATATGATTGGCGTAACATAGTACGTATTTGCTCTGTGAAACTTTAATTCTGTGATTGAATTTACATTTTGCATGTTTTCCAGAGTAAAACTATTAAATCTTAGGGTATTGCTTAATGAAATAATCTTTTCTGATTCATAATCAAACTTATGAATAAATTCTATGGGTCTCGCATTTATTATCTGGTTCCAATATTTAATGAACAATTATGTATTTGAATATTTTCTTACATTGATATGATTGATGAGCTATTATTATTCTATTGTCTTTATATTGCATTACAACAGCTCTTATTAACTTAAGTTTGTTTATAACTTGGTTAATAATTCCAACCTCCTTTTCTGATAAGATGCTTGGGAGTATTACTCCTAATCTTACTACAGCAATTGTGTTTAGAATATCATCTAACTTATTTTCTATAATCGTTTTAGGAAAGTCCTCTGAATTTCGGTAATATTGTTGGTTAAGGAAACTACAGACTGCCTGTCCTTATCGATTAAAGATTGGAGGTTCAGGATATTATCTGAGAATTGTTTATTTACTTGAATCTGATTGTTTAAAGATTCAATAGTGTTATGACTATTTATTTCTAAAGTTTCTAAATATGATTTTATGTTTTGGCGGTCATTGTTGTTCATTGTACCAAAAAACCATTTCTCTACGTTCCCTATTATATTAATAAGCACTCACGTTTTACTTCATGTGGCGGAATCGCTGATATTTTTGTACTTTCTTAAGGATTCTGTAAATTGCAGCAAAATAACTCGGTTTGTGTTAATTTTGATGATTGACTTGGTACCTTGCTATTTCGGAAATATCTTCTTTTATTGGCCATTTAAAAGTATTGTTATTGTTTTTTTTTGAGCAAAGCGTACTACATATCCATGTTAGTGATTTTACTGTACCAACATAACGGTGTACTCGGTTTTTCATCGAAGGCATGTAAGTTAAATAAAACGATGTTCTTCGTTTTGGTTCCAGTCTATGACTGATTATTTTTTTATTTTCAATGGCTAAACTTAAACTGACCTATCTTAACAATGAAATGATTACTGAGGGAAATGTTCGGTGCAGTGGAAAAGTGCTGATCGTGTATGATTGAGTTGAGGTGAATGAGTTTAGTGCTGAATATGCTAAGAGTGAATCGTGCGACAGAAGTGCAGGGTGAATGTGCTTGGAGTAAATGTACTGTAGTGTAGTGTGTGACGGAAGTGTAATGTGAGCTGTAAAAGAGAGTGTGCAGGGGAAGTGCAGTGTGGAGGCTTATGTTGGGGTCGTGCCGAATTGCTATTTAACTCCTCCCCTTAAGACTGAACGTCCTCGTTCATAATGTTGAGCACTTTAATTTTTATTCTATCCTTATCTAATGCTGATAAGCCGTTGTCTACTTCTGTTGTAATTTTCACAGCCTTTGGTCTTACTTTTGTATAAAGTAGAACAAGAATCACAAGCGCCAGTATTCCTACGATGACATACCACATCCATTTGCTTGTCTCAAGAGTAACAGCAAATTCTTTTATTTTCTGGTTGTTGATGATGTGCAGCTTATGTAGGTACGGTAGCGTCATCTTTTCGTTGAAAATGGTTTCCTTTAGGGTGGTTCGCTTCGGTGCTGGTAGGTGGTTCACTTCAAAAATATTATCTGCACAATATTCTTTCCCGTTGATTTTTATATTAGCTTCGTATGTAATGAGGAAAGTTCCATTTAACACAATGCGCTCTTCGTTTTCTTCTACGGTTATATTTTCGTCCCTGGCTATGATTAAACCATCCTCGACGACTTCAATCTTATGTATGTGGTCAGCGTGAGTTGTTGGGCAATTCGTCGTATTTAGTTTATTTTGAATTGCAGCATTAATGTCAATCTGTCTGTTATTAGCCCTAACAATTTCATCTTCTTGTGCTTTAAGTAGTTCCATGTCGGTATGATCCGGAGTGCTGCTATAAATTTAATTGTGGAGCCTATAAAATCTATAGACCGTCTATTCCTGATAGGGAATTTAAGCAACATTAGTAAACGTTCTATTTCATTTATGTCTTGCAATAGTATTTCCTTGCATCTTTCGTTTTTTATTGCATTTAAAATCTTTCTATTTTCCGACATTATTTCATCAATGTTCGAAATATTAGTAGAATGTTTCAAATAGAAATAGTCTTCAATAATGGCAACGTCTCCTGCAGGAATGGGGATGAACAGTGCCGAGGAATAGTCAATAATTTTTGCAGCGCCTAGCCATATTTGCGAGAAACTAAAAGTAAAGGTTTATCTCAAATTGTTTTTATGAGCTTGTCTTCCGTCAATTAAAATAGCTGTTCCTAAATATACTTGAACTGTCTTTTGATTATACAGTTTAGACATTTTGTTACCTATTCTTTTATAAATTTTTGAAAAATAGTGTGTCACCTGGTTTGAAGCTTTTTGGTGTAGTTTTATTGTTGTGAAACTTTAAATCTTTAATCTGCTTATTCTTCAGTTTTACTACGATTTCATTTTCCTTAAAATTACCATGAAAAATGTCTGGCGGCTTACGATCTGTGACTGAATGGATTGAATTGTTGTATTTATATGTAGAAAGAAGCATTAATTCTATGGGATCTGTGTAGTTTTCCTTTGTGCATCTTGCAATTTCAGCAAGAGTCGAATGAAAACGCTCCACTTGTCCGTTGCCTTGACTGTGAAGGGCTGGTACTGAATACATTGAAATGTTGAATTCATTTCTTAATAACGCTTGTATGGAATTTGAAGTAAAAGCACCTTCATTATCTGTAACAACTAATCTTGGATTTCGAAATTGTGATATTATTTCAATCAACGGATTTTTTATGTCAACTGCGTTTCTTGAAAGAATATGTTTAATAACAGCAAATTTCGAAAATTTGTCGATACAGGTTATGAAATATTTTTTACATGTTTAGTAAATGTCTAAGTGCAATATTTCACCTACATACGTGGGAATGGGTGTTTCCGCTATTGGGTGCTGTATTGGTTTACGCAGATACTTATTTTCTTTACAAATTCTGCATTTGGATGCAAATGTTTTACATAATTTTTTGATGTCTGGAAAAAATACTCCATTATTATTTGCTTATAGTTTTCTTGAGGTCCTTTATGAGCTCTATTATGCTCATTTATAATGATTTCCTCTTGATCATTTTGATTAAAAACGTCTTGCACGAATTTGCTTGTGTATTTCATTTTGATTTTGGGAAAGGCATTGACGATGTCATTCTGGATTTTTTTCCCAGAATTTCCAGATTGCAATATATTCCGTTAATTATATCCGGATGAAGGATATCGCACAACATTTCAATCAGTTCTACATTAGATCTGAATACAATAGAATGTCTAACCATTTTTTAAAAATAATTTTTACTTTTTTGATTTTTTCAGAACCCTGGGTTATAAATATTTGGTTCTTAAAACAGTTTATTGGATTTCCTACGGAACGTATAATTTCAGTTAAGGATTCTTCACTATGAACAGTCTGTTCGGAAGTAGAAAGGACGTTAATGTGCTGCCGAGAAAGTGCGTCAGCAACCTTATTCTCCTTACCAGTTTTATAATGAAATGTTGGAGAAAATTCTTCAATAAATGCCCTCCATCGTTTTAGTTTTGTGTTAGGGTTCTTCTCAGATATAGCAAAAGTAAGTGGTTGATGGTCTGTATAAATGTGAATATCAGGGGCCCCGTATAAGTAATTTCTTAAAGACTGTAGTGCCCAGACTATTGCAAGCATCTCGCGTTCATTGGTTGCGAAATTCTCTTCTGTCTTGCTCAAAGTACGAGATATCATTGTGATGGGTCTACCAGCTTGAGAAAGAACCGCACCTATTGCGTGTGATGATGCATCTGTGGTTAGATTTAAGGGTTTACGAAGATCTGGGTAGAAAAGAACTACGTCGCCCGAGGCTAGAATGTTCTTTATTCTATTAAAGGCACATATAGCCTCTGAGTCAAGATTAATTTTTACACTTTTTGACTTATTTGTTCCTATGTGACCACTGTCTCCTCTAAGGTACTTTGTAAGAGGTTTTGTTATCTGAGCGTAATCTTTAACAAACCGAAGATAGTACCCGGAAAGACCTAAAAATGATCTTAGAGCACGAAGTGATTTTGGCACTTCAAAATTAACTATGTCTCTTATCTTACTAGGGCAAGTCTTGATACCGTCTCCAGACACGACAAATCCTAAAAATTCTAACTCTTGTTTGAAAAACTTACATTTTTCTGCAGATATTCTCATGTTGACATTTAAAAGTTTAGATATTATTATTTTAATGTCCTCTAAATGTTCAATTTCTGATTTGGAAAAGATTATTACGTCATCTATATAGACGTGGCAGCGTTTTCCTATGTCATCTCTCAGTACGTTATCGATTGCTCTCTGAAAAATGCTAGGACCATTTTTCAATCCAAAAGGCAATCTACAGAATTCGTACTTTCCATTATTTATGGAGGATGCTGTTTTTTCGCGGTCCTTTTCCTCTAAAAGAATTTGGTGGAAACCGGATTTTAAATCTATTGTAGAATAATATTTCGCATTTCCAAGATTCGATAAAATAACCGAACTTTCTGGAATGGGATATCTATCTGGTACCGTTCGTTCATTCAATTTCCTGTAATCAAACACGAATCTAGATTTTGGGGAATCGTCCGCATTAACGCCTTTTTTCCCTACCACCAAGGTGGGAGTGTTGTACGGGGAATGCGATGGGCGTATAATTCCATCATCTAGAAGTCTTTTGATTTCTTTATTAACGAACGAGATATCTGCCATATTATATGGCCTTGGTTTCGAATAAATTGGCTCTGAGTCCAATGTTCTTATAGTTGCTTTAATATCAGTATTGAAAGGAAGTTTCTCATCAGGGTGAGCAAAAACTTCTGAAAAATTTTCAATTAATTGTTGAAACTCATTCCTGATTTTTAAAGGAACTGTTTTAGTATCTATTTCGATATTGTTTACCTGCTCGCATTCAAAGAATTTGATTTGCTTTTTTACAATTTTCATAAAGCTTTCGGTATCAATCTGTGCTTTTATTTTTACGAGAAAGTCGCATCCTATTATCGCATCAAAAGTTTTTAATTGAGGGAGGACAAAAAAATCTGTAATTGTGTTACAAAACCTAATTTTACATTTTTGAGTTATCGTATTCTCACCATTTAACGTTTTTACTTTAAAAGGTTTTTCGTTTGAAATTGCTTTTAAACACGGCAATTTTTTAATATAGTTTTTGGCTGTACCAGTGTCTACTAAGATTTTCAATACAACTTCGTTATTGAGACTCTTTTCAACATATGGTAAAGCCGACTTTACCCTAAAAAATTAATCTGGTCCTCATATTCATTTATTGAAGAGTTTTCACCGTCATTCAAAGCGTTAGCTTGAATATAATTTATTCGCTGAGTTTTTGGCATAGGTGTCCTATCCGAGTCGCGAGGGCGTTTAAATACCTTTTTTATTTCTGCTGCTGGTTGCCTGATTATGTTTTTCCTACTTGAATGTGGTTTTTCATTGTAACGAAATCTAGATGAGCTATCTACACTCATATGATCATCTATATTTTCAGGTTTTTGACGAAATCTCGAAGAATTTGAAGTATTTGTATTAATTTGATGGCGTTGATCTGATGTGTGGTGAATACTTTTCATATTCGACTGCATCGTGGAGGATATTCGTTTGAAATGAGGATTACCCCGAGCATTTGTGTTAGAACTGTTTCCTGTGTCTACGTTATTGTCAAAAGCTCTTGCGAAATTGTACCTATACTGGTTCGCTTCAAGCTCTTCAGCCTTTGCCAATGCAGAAGGCAAGTCTTCACATCCAGCAGAAAAGAGAATACTGCTCAAAGGCTTATTAAGCCCTGAAATAAATACGCGTAGCGCGTCTGCTCGGAACTTAACTAATAGAGAATCAATCAATTGGCTATTTCCTGAATATTCCATTGAAATTTTATTTGTAATGGCAGTAAGATGCTGCTCAACCTTATCGTAGAATTTTGCAATGCTCAAATTTCCTTGACATAACACACTCATTTGGTTCTCCAACACATGTAACGGACGTTTATCAGAGTAAGTATTATCAAGACGTGCAATTATCGCATCAAAATTAAGAACTGTATTATGGGATGCTAAGATTAAATCAGCTGCCCCAACAATTTTATTTCTTATTATGGCAACAGCTTGGTAGAATTTTTCTGATCCTTCATAAGGTTCGAATAACTTAATTGTCGTTTTGGCTGCTTGTCGCCATGAAATATACCTTGCTCGTTCACCCCAAAACTCGGGAACGGATTTAACAATATCTAATCAAATTTCACACTTCACACTAGAATTTATTGCAATGGGCTTATATGGAACTACTTCAGCAGATATGTGGGCATTCAATAATTTTTGCTCAAGTTCTTCAATTCTTGCACTAACTACACTAATGTTTTGAACATTATCAGTGGATATTTCAGAGACTTTTTTTATAACAGATTGGCATGCTGTTTCTACAGCTACTTACACGGCTGCCGCTATTGTATTAACTAATTCTGACATGGTAGCTTTTTTTAACACAAACAAAATTTCACAAACACGTGTTTTTATATAATTTCCGTTATTTTTTTAGTTCCGATTTGACTTAAAATAATATATGTACTATCTTACACAATATATGATATCAGCATCAGCATCTTGGTTGAGTACGTTGGTTTTGTGGGCCTTTTCCCTTTTTTTGTAAATAAAAAATAGCTCTATTTTCTTTTATATGAAGAATTTTGGAGCTTTAGAAAACTAAAGGGATTCTTTATAAGTTGGGCGCCAGTTAAATAAAACGATGATATGACTGATTTTATTTTCAATGGCTAAACTTAAACTGACCTATCTTAACAATGAAATGATTACTGAGGGAAATGTTCGGTGCAGTGGAAAAGTGCTGATCGTGTATGATTGAGTTGAGGTGAATGAGTTTAGTGCTGAATATGCTAAGAGTGAATCGTGCGACGGAAGTGCAGGGTGAATGTGCTTGGAGTAAATGTACTGTAGTTGGGGTCGTGCCGAGTTGCTGCCATTAACTTGCACTCCCAATTAAGTGGGGTGTTATATGACTCTAGGACAGCATGCGCATTACCCACAATCTTATTGCGGATTATGTTAAGGATACCAAAGTATTTTGGAGTTCCTCTAAATTGATTATAGATGCTTAAGACCCTTTCAACGCTCTTGCGCCAAGAACTAAATTCACCCGGAGTTCCGCAAAACTCTCTTAAACATCGCACGACGTCTGGTAGTTTGTCCAGATCGCTTTGGTTCGTGCGCAGGTGCTCGTGAATGGTTTCATCAGTTCCTCTATGGAACTGATTATCGGGATTTACTATAGATTGAACGAGGTTTCTGCACTCAGTCATGCAGACGCGACTCACAATGTTTGCGATTAGCGATTCCAGTTCAGGCGTTGCGTTAACCCTAACATTTGGATTCGAATTCGATGGATTTTGATGCGTAACTGATGGAGTTGGATTCTCGATGTTCAACACCGGTGGACGCAAAGTATGATCGGTCATAGTTGTTATTTAGGCATAAAAACTCAAAATAAGATACGTTAAAGTTTTTCGAAAGGAACGGGAAAGATATTTTTAAATTGGTTTACAACTACGGTTAATATGATTACTCTTTGCAACTTTCAATTATTTCGTTTTTCGTAATGAACAATAATTATATCTTAGAGCTATCACTTTACTATATAACACTATCTATTTCAATATGAAGAAATATAAAATTATTATTCTAATTATTAAATCTAACTTACATTAGGATAAACCAACGCTGGTGAATGGGCAGCATTCATTTTTACTCGTAGCTACTTGGGGGCCTTTCTCCACACTCCCTCGTTGGCGGCAGAATCTACAGATGCTGCTTTGTCCGGAACCCAGGTTTTTCACCACACACACGAGCGAGCTTTAACAAAGGTCGTCTTACGCTAATGATGCTTGAAGTACGCGCACTGCACCCGCGGCGAGCTTTCTTGAGGTCGACTTATGCGTTTACGACAGAGCACTTTACGCGAGAGAAAATTAACGCGATCACACTTTGATGCGGTGAATTAAAAACAATTAAACTATTTCACGTTAACTTTTCTTAAAAAAATAATTTTTTTTTTCATCTCTTTGCCTTCGCGGCTGACTTACAACTAACTGAAAAAATATTTCATATCTTAAAACTAAGTGAATGTGCCATGCAGCCAGACCACAGGTCAGGATATCCGTTGGTGGCTCAGGTATCCGATCGTTGTCGATGCCTCGTGTGTCCGGTGGAAATATGATTCACTGCATTCCATCACGTACGGAGCTGATGTTGTTGCTCGTGGGAACTGTATCATGCATTGTTCGTATGATGAAATGTTTCTAGTGTTAACTTATATTCTGGATCGTCGACATTGATTTTATTGTTCTTTTTCAGGTACTGGATCATGGTGTGTGCTATTTTCGAGTAGTCTTTCACGAATTTTCTGTAAAACCCTGTAGCTCCAAGAAAACCTTTTAGTTGTTTCTCTGCAGTTGGTATTTTGTAATCAACTACGCATTTAATTTTGTTCGGATTCGGTTTCATTTTTAGTTAGAATATGTCCTACGAATTCCGTGTCTTTCGCTAAAAATGAATACCTATCAAATTGAATTTTAAGATTGTGTTTTGCCAATACGTCTAGAATTGTTTTAATTGATTGGAGGATCGTGGAAAATATCAATATGTCATCCAGGTATATAACACAGATTTTGTTGACGTAATCTCTTAGTATTTCGTTCATTTGCCTTTGGATTGTCGCTGGAGCATTCTTTAGACCAAAAGGCATCCGGGTGTATTCAAATAAACCGTTTCGTGTGACAAATGCAGTTTTATGAATATCCCTAGCATTAATTTTAATTTGATGTTAACCTTTGGCCAGGTCTGATGTGGTGAAATACTGTGCCCGCTCTAATTTATCCAATAAACTGTCTATATTGGGTAAGGGGTATTTGTCATCGATAGTAATTTAATTCAGTTTCCGATAATCGACACATTCTGAATTTTTGTTTTCCAGATATTTTTTGAGAATGTTAGTAACTGCTTCTTTTTCGTCGTTATTTAACTCCTCAGTATTTGTGTAATTATTACTTAGAAGGGAAATTTCATAAGTTTGGACTATTTCTTCGTCTTCCGAGAACAATTTTAGTTTTGTGGTGTTGTTAAGTATGATTCGGTAACATTTAGTTCTCCAACATTTTTTGAGATAAAATCCGTCCCCTATAGAAAATCGTAAGAATTTCTTTCTAATGCCATCTTATACCATATAATTTTATATGTGCTTCCCATCCGAAATTCTTTCGGAGATTCTGTTACTACTATCTGTAATCGCTCTTTTTTTGTTTTATGGATGGTATTCAGAACAATATCTCTTATAGAATTTATTTCGTGGTTATATGTCTTCCTAATATTATCTATATTTTCGGGGTGAGAGTTTTGTGATCTATTTTGAAATTGTCTTGACGGATTAAAGCTATTCTGCCCAGTTGTGAATGCATTCTGATGTCTACTATCTTATGGGTTTCTGAAATTGTCTATTCTGACTCTATGGACACTATTGGTTGAATAGCTTGAGCTTGCTCTCCAAGCTGCGTCGAATATGTGGGTTTGTTTGGATTAAAGTTATTATATCGCTTATTATAACTTTGTGTATAATTTCTAAGATTTCCTATGTCATGGCAAACATATCTCAATAATATCCGTTTAATCTCCGTAATATTATATAGCTCTGTAATTTCCATATCTAAATTACCGGGTACTAAATCTTATATTTTTGATATTTAGATCATTAGTAATTTATTTCTATAAATTTCCTGAGCATCTTGAAATATAGATAAGGCATTTATGTCACTTATGAAATATTCTACTTTATCACATAATTGTTGAATGGAACTTACTCGGAGGTTGTTAATTTTAGAGATGAGTTCGTACTTGGTGCACTTCGGTCGAAAGTTAATTTTTAAAGACGCCTTTACCTCATCCCAGGTGTCACTGACGTGAGTACAAAACAAACAAAGTTAAATAAATGACCGAATTATTTATTAAAATAAACTTTGATTGGAGTATAACAAATTAATACAGAGTATGTTTAAAATTTGTATGTTTTTAGGATGATATTTATCGCTGACTACAAAACTCGGACTGACTCCCTCGGCATTCATATCCCATTTATATAGAGTGTTGCGCGCTCTCTTTCCAAAACCAAAAATGAACCAGAAATTCCAATGCGACACAGTGCGAGAAGGGTGAATTCTATAAATTCGCCACAACTGGGGTGTGTTCACCGCTACTTACCACAACTCGTCCAACCTCTGATTTGATACTGACTGATTGATAGGCCTCGATCAATTCTTTATTACAATATGCATAGGGTTGATATAATAAAATACGATATTTGCCGGTTGGGTGCTGGACGTCGACTGAGACGAGAATCTGGCTCAAGAAAATAGTGCGACCACACGCTATTCAAAATGTGCAGAGTTGCATTATGGTTTTCCGAAGAGGCGAAAGGCAACCAACGGACGCGTGAAAACAGACGACGAGGCAAAAGTGTCAACGAATCAACAAGCATCCACGGTTAATCTTATGACCGATGGAATGCTTGCCGTATCGTGTTCTGTATGATAGACACTCGCCCACACAAGTCGTCTACTTAAGCGGGACGTATGTCACTATATCTGTAAAATCGACGGGTTCTTCCTGTGTATCTCTTGGTTCTCCATATGATTCCATGTATTGAGTTAGTGATACTCCATTTTCACTATCTTCGTTACTGTCCATGATCTGTTGATAGCTTGGCGTATCCTGTTCTTGCGGTTCAATGTGGAAGTTGCTCTGGTACTTATTTGTGGTACTTGTGCTTGCTGTGGGGAAAGTGCTGCCCTTTTTGTTGCAAAGCTATTAAAATCAGGCCTATTCATATAATCCAGTGTTCTAGTTTGGACACTGATATCCATAGGCTCTACTCTCGGTTGAGGTTGGGTGCTACCGGTCTTGTAGGAAAGGATGGATTCTGTTGCATTCGATTCATTTGATAATTTGGACTTACTGGCTGTTTCCTGTGGGCAAATTGGTTGACAAATCGATTTGGATGTGGTTGTGGCTGCGGTATATGCGCTAGTTGAGGGTAGAAAGGAAGAGGATTGCTTCCCTGAGAATTATGTCTATTATGATCCGGATTTCTGCGAGGAAGAAGTGGAGCTACGACCTGGTTGTGGGATCCACGGATTGGGCCTTGGTGAGAGTTGGCGTATTGCGTTCTATAGTTCTGATTCTCTAATTTCAGACATTGGTGCAATGCCTGCGGCAAGTCGTTGAGTTCTCTAATACCTTGGTGCTTGCTAGATCACCTCGTAGGCTTCTGACAAATGTCCGGGGCCTTGTCACGGTATGTTTGAGTGAGAATTGATAGAGATGCGTTACTAATCTCCATGCAACCGATTTTATTTAGCTATAAGGAGTAATAATTAAATTCTCCTGGTTGACCAGTAAAATATTTTAGACTGCGTACCACGTCGGGTATTTTATCTAATTCACCGATGTTTTGGCGTAACTATTGATCAATGACTTAATCGACTCCTGAGATTGTACTATTTGTCGTCCCTCGCTTTGAAGAACGAGATTCACGATTCCGGTAATGAGAGAGTCGAGGGCTTCGTTAGTAACAACTCCGCATGTTGTCCATTGCTCTTCAAAATGTGTATTTCCTTCTTCTTAAGTCGCCACTCATTAACACTCATCGTTGTACTTCTCTTCATTGAAATCACTCGTTAATCCTATGACTCTCTTCATTTGTCTCTTCTCTTTCGTTGATGCCCCACTCGTCTTGATCTATTCATTTGGTTTCGTTACTTGGATTTCATCCCTGTGATCAATGCTCTCTTCATACTCGTCACTCTCATCGTCATCTTCGCCTTCGGTTATATTGCGTTCCTCTTCTGTCACGTTTTGATTTACGAGGCGAGAGAATTCCCTTCGCTGGCTAACGGGAATTTCAAGCAAGCTTAACATCAGTTCGCCTTTATTGCCGGTAGTTTTTTTTCCAAGTGCGCTTAATCACTGCTTTAGTTGCGCAGCCGTAAATGCCTTAAATTCGTCTAACTGCGACTGCATATTAGATAAATGTATTATTTACATTAGTTCGTACTTAATTATACTATACTAAGGTGAATCCCACTTCTGAATTTGTAGTACAAAATGAAAACACAAAACACTTTAGTTCAACCACTTTATTTTTATACGTCTGTACAGTACAAGGCATCTTTTACAACTGAACTCTTTCGTACCGGCAGCCCTCTCTTCAAAATTTATTTTTCTTACCGACAGTGTTACCACAACAATAAAATCTTAAGATCTAACTTACAGAATTATGATCAAAGTAGTCATCTTGTGAAGCGGCAGTAGCCTTGTTTTACTCAAGCGTCTGCGTCTCTTTTGCTATACCTACTTGGGGGCAATTTAATTGTTTTCTCCAGTTATGTTTCTCACTTAAGTCCGCACGGCGGCTACTTTAGGCGACTGGCGTGATCACTACACTTTACAAATATTATAGAAATTTTTCCCGCACTGTAGCCTATCGGTCCCTGCTCGGGCGCCCGTTAAAACTCTATAAGTTTTTTGTTATAAAAAATAATTTTTTATTCTCGAGGGCAAGCCTCTTCTTTTATTGAACTCCAAAATTGAACTAATCTAGTGCAATCATTAGACTTAATGGTAAGCTGCTTTTTTATTGGTTTATGGTGCATCGGCGATTTCTCGGTTGGTTGCTGGCAGATGTCGTTTGTCGAATTGTTTATTATTGGCTGTCGATTTATGACTGCTGGTCTATTGGTCACTAGTCGTTTTCGTGGTTTATTGCGTGCGTGATTTAAATGTTTATAAATGGGCCAGATGCTCGTATGTGGCATTACTTGCTGGTTTCAACATATTCGTCTTTAACTTATATGAATGTCCCTGACTATCTATTATTAAGAAACAATCTCAACTTACAGCAATAATATTCTAGGAATTGTCATGATAATCGTTCTTTCAATTTTCCGCAATTGTTGTTACTCAGCTGCTCTTGTGTTGTGTTGTTGATGTGTTGTGTTGTTCAACTTCTCTTCACTTAACATTTTATAATTCGATTTGCGGATTTTTTGTTCGTAAGTTTTCCGAATGGCTTACTGAAACACGCAGAGACATTTAGGGTGTGTTACAGCTATGGTGGCTGCAACCACACCTTTTCAATTAACGAACGATTGTTTTCGTTCTGTTACAAAATGTTTCTCTTATAATTACAATGTATTTCACTACCTACTTGGTGTTAGAATTTAATTAAGTTAAAAATTTCATACCGGCATCGACAAGTAAAGATGGGCATCCGTTTCCTATAGTAATTTATTTGTTAGAAGTGTAACTTTACTTAAAAACGCATTTACTTTTGAATCTGACTCATAAATATGTCTTTTAATAGTATTGAAGTTCTCGTTAATCTTATATGATCGCCCAAAAAATTAACTAATCCTCTTTTATAACGCTTTGTGCCTAAGTTCTTCGTAAAGCTAAATAGCTCATATTTAACATTTTCTATTTCCCTCCCATTGTCATTATGTATCGGAGTTATTACGATCTGTTGTCCGTTCATTTGGAGTATTTGTATTGCCAGTAATGCTATTGCTATTGTCGCTTTCATGATGTCGGGAATTATAATTTTTGAATTTATATTTACGTTTTACCTGTGATTTATAAAATTTCTTGGGTTTGTTATGATAAGATACCAAATAATTACATTCTACCCTCCAGTTACTAATTTTTTTATATTTCGGGTCCGTTATTCCTACTCTATAATTCTTCACGAACTCATTTTCGAATTTATCCTGAATCGCCCTATTTTGATTAGAGTATCAATCCTCTTAGTTTTTTTGTCTTTTAAATGCTTGGACAAATTTACTAGATCTTCCTTGCAAATAATATTGTTAATGAGGTCTATAGGTTTCATTTTCGTACTCGAGTGAATTGAACTGTTGTAAGAAATGATTTCCTTAAATACTTTTTCTTCAAGGTTATCTTCGTTACTTGGGTCAACATTTAACAATCGAATAAGTTTGTTTAATGTTGAATGTTACCGTTCAACGTCCGCGTTCCTTGTTTTCAGATAAGGAGTCGTAATATTTAGTGTTATATTATTGAGTGTTAAAAATTGCTTCACAGACACTGTATCTAATTCGTTATCTGTTATTATAAGTCTAGGCTTGCCTAAATACTGTATCCTCAACTTGATGGCTTCTACTATTGAAATGCATGTCCTATCTTTTAATGGATGTGCTGTCGCATACTTAGTTAATTTGTCAATAGTCGTAAAATACATGATATTCCGTTTAGGAAACCAGATATCTGCATGCACAATATCATTATGCCTTTCTGGTGTATCTGTGTGATTGAAACTATGTCTGATAGGATGCCTATCAAATTTAGCTAGGTTGCATATTTCGCAATTGTTGATACATTTCTGGATTTCTTTTTGCATATTTGGATAATAATAACGCGTTTTTATTTCGTAAAAGACTTCATTAATTCCTCGGTTATTATTTCTTAAATGTTCGTCCTTTATTTCATTCAACAGTTTTTCTTTCAGTAATATCTTCAAGCATAAGATTCGACTTCATTATTTTGAGATTTTTATTTTTTTGCAAAGTACATAATGTAATAATCTTCGAAGTTCACAAATAACTCATCACTATGACATAATATAACTACTAATCCTTTTTCTGGTAAATGACTTCTCATCATTTCCAAAAGATCGCTTTCTGGCGTTACCTTAAAAGTTTTATTATTTTGGTAATAAATTCTTTCTCAGAATATTCCAAAAATATTTGATTCTTAAAAATATTAAAAGGTTTTTTTCGGTAATTGCAATAAAATCAGTACTAACACTCTCTGCACTGTATAAAGTATAAATTTCGTCATTAAACAACTAATTTAAATTTATCGATACCTCTGAGTTCTCTACTTCTTCGTATTGAATTCTACTCAGCCCATAAGCAATAACATTTGCTTTACCTTTTATGTATATTATATCAAAATCAAACTCGTATAGTTTTATTTTCCACCTCTGGAGCTTACTGTTTGGTTCTTTTAAATTATTTAACCAAACTAAAGGGCGATGGTCCGTCCTTATAGTAAACTTACGACCAAAAAGGTAGTGCCTGAAATATTGCGTGGCCCACACTATTGCTAATAGCTCCTTTTCAATGGTGCTAATGCGTTCATGGCCGTTTAATGACTTACTTGCATAACAGATAGCCTTATTACCTTGCATAAGGACTGCGCCAAGAGCAAAATTGCTCGCATCTGTTATCAAGGTAAAACTTTTATTAAAATCTGGTAATTTATTAGCATCGGAGCCATCAAATGATTCTATATTTTTAATACAATTGATTACAAGATTAAATTGACTAATTTTATTTTGATCCATTGTTATGAGAAAAAAAAAGAGTATTCTTAAAGTATATTTTCTTCTCTACCTTTATGCTGATTCATGCTTTTTTTTAACGTGGTTGGTCTATAGTTCTTCTTTGGGTGCGGGTTCGAATTCGATTTCAGGTTCGAGTGCGAGGACAGTACATACAATGCTAAGGCGGGCTCGGTATCGGATATATTAATGAATCCACAAGTACATATGGTATCTTCAGCACATAGAACGATTGCAGACTTCGTTTTTGATTTTACGCTTGTATTCACTTTAATTTTTTATTTTCTTCGATTTCTTTATACCGACCGCACAATTAGTACAATATTAGTGTATTCTTCTACACTTCTTTAAAACGTAGCATTATACACTTCTCTATTTGAACGTAATGTTAACGGGTTTCGAACAATAAAAAAAATGTTTAATTTTGTAGAACTATTTCCCGGTTGCGCTTATACCTTTTCCTCGTCGCCAATAAAATACGAGATTTGCCGGTTGGTTGCTGCACGTCGACTGAGACGAGAATTGGGCCCAGGAAAACACAGTGCGACCACACACTGTTCAAAATGTGCAGAGTTGCATTATGGTTTCCCGAGAAGCGATAGGCAACCAACGGACGCGAGTTAAATGAGGGTTGAAGCGGGTCGAGTTTTTAAAATCGAACGAACTTTATTGAATGAATCGTGTCTTAAGACTAAAATCTTAAATCTACTTTTCTCGCCTTGATACTCATCGTGTTCAGAACTGAATTGTTATTGCTTCGGCGAAAGTAGCATGATCGTCTGGGCTGTCTTCTTCCTGGTCTTGATCATAGCTGCTGAGTTATCTCTATTGGCGAATGAGTGTGTGGTATCTATTACTGCTGAGTCGTTTCCTTTGACGGATGAACGTTTGGTGTTTATTACTGCTGACTCGTCTCTTTGAACGAATGAATGTATGTCGTTTCTTCTGCTGGTGGTTTCCAACCCCGACATAATCCGCGCCGATAGACGACGAGGCAAAATTGTCAACGAATCAACAAGCATCCCCGGTTAATCTTATGACCGATGGAATGCTTGCCGCATCAAGTTCTCTATGATAGACACTCGCCCACACAAGTCGTCTACTTAAGCGGGCCGTATGTCACTAGATGCGTTTGTTACAAACGTGTCTCTAAAACTTTCAAGATTTCCTTTAAAAGAAGGGTCACGGTTGACTGCGCTAAGCCAACACAAAATTCATTTCCAACACTAACTTAGTAGGAACCTTGAGCACAAAACCTCATAGTACTCGCAAGTTTGATGATATTCGGTATGGACGTTTTTCTCTTCATCGGCTCCTTGACAGGTTCTATCTCATCAAGAAGGTCTTTGAACGCGTGTTTAGTAAGCCGGAAGTAATTTAGGAAACTGTAACAAATAAATTATTACTAGATAAACATAATTATTAAAGAACATACTTACAGTTTGTCATCTATTTCCAAAGGGTTTGAAGCATCTCTTAATCGTCTCCTTGTTCGGGCGATTTCTAGGAAATCACCTGACAAACGATGCCATTATTAATTGGTTTGTTATTTAAAAAAAAATCTGTATTCACTTTTATTTAATAAGTATTGCCTATCTGCGTGGGAAAAAAATATTTTGGAAAAATTTAATGACCCCTTGGGTTTATCAAGGGTTACAGCTCATGCTGGAAATGATGACGTTTAAAATGGGTTAGATTGGGATTATGGATAACTCCTCATTAACTTATACTGCACCTAATTCTAGTCTTACCTAGGGTAATTGATATTATGGGTGGCTTTGATTTTGAGGCAATATTCATAAAACCATCATCTGGGTATCATCTAGGTTCTGGGGTGACTCTCGGATTGTATTAACTTCCATAATACAGGAAATGTAACCTGCTGTCCTGTGATTTGTGACGTATGAGTTTCGAGTTGGAACAGTGTCGCTCCTTTGTGAGATTCGGTTACTTAGTTGGCATAAATGTTGATTGGTACAGTTCGTTAACTGAGTTCCGCGGTTTATTATGGTTTATTTGATCGAGAGGGCTAGGCTATCGACTAGGTAGTCAGGCGATTGTTGATAATGTGAACAGTGTTTCAGTATGCTTTATGGTCTACTCCGGAGCATGGTCGTTTTCCGACTTGTTCCGTGCTATATTGAACCGTACGTAATTTTGGGATCCCGAATTCTGGCTGCTCCTAAAAGAGTTTTGATTATTTAAATTTCCGGAAGGCCTGGACAAAGCTAGTCTCGTTCTACATTCATTGTACGTGTGATTTTATTTATTGCAATACGTGCATTGGAGGCGTTGTACCTCTCGTTTTGTTGAGATGGTGGGGCGAAACTCGGCAAATTTGAATTGCATGTAGCATGTCGCAGAAGTATGCCCGGTTTTGTTACATGTCTGACAAACGGGTGGTCGGTTCCGGCCAGCGGACATGTAGCAGGTTGCTGATGTGTAGTCTACTCGGTTGCAAATTTGCCACACAATTTTTGGGGTTCGTGAAGAAGTTGATGAAGTATTATTGTCTTCCAATCGTAGGGATTGTTCTACAGCATAAATAATAGCAGCCTTTAAGGTCGGGAAATTGTTAGATTTTATCAAAAGTCTGAGATTTGGGTTTCTCAAACCACCTTCAAAAGATTGTACAGCGGTTTTTTTATTCTCTTTGATAAGGTAGTCCCTTATCACCTTTTCAGGAGTATTATCCCTATCTAATTGATGTTGTAGATGCGTCAGTATGTCTCCATAATCTTTAACATTTTCCTTATATCCCTGCTTTGCAAAGGTTATTTCGTTATATGCGATGGACCGCGAAATTTGCTCCTTGTATTCTCCCTTTAATTCAGATACAAGGTCAGTCCATGTTGAGATGGTACTATATTGAATTAGTTCGAACGTGGGCCCATATCGTTTTGTTTTGGCTACTTCAAGGAAAATATGGTATTGGGCGTCGTCGTCCTTAACGTGCGAGAATATGTATAATTTTTATTTGAGAATTATTCTTTTTTAAAAAAAGATTTCTCCTGTTCGCGAGGAACAGGGCAGTAATAAAACAGCTATTTTATTTTTTAAATTTATCTTTATTTAAACCTTAGACCCCTTACCACTGGTGGGGCGAAGTCTTCGGTTTGTAAAAGCAGATTAATAACTAACTGTTGGCGTCGCCAACCAATTCATTTTATATCATAGAAGTGCTTACACTGCACTTAATTCTTGGTTCGATTTGTTTTGTTTACTGTTGTTTGATCTTCTCCATTCGTTTTGCAAAAAACTTTTTTTTTTTTAAGATTGTTCTTAAGGAATGTAAATGTGGGGATCATTTTAAAGGTATAGAAAGTATTCAAAAACCTGGACTTACATTAGTCCTGTGAGTAGAAGTACCACCAACATGGTGAGAAATCTGGTCGTTGTTTTTTTTTTGTTCTCGAGTGTTTATAATTCGATAACTCGCGGCAAGTGTATCACTACTACCGATTTTCCGTCTGTATTAACGCGTTTTGCGGTGATATTCCGTCACTACTAGCATGTTACGATAGCGTAGATTAGTACGTTCTTTTCGCGTAGATTTATTTTCTAGTTTTCAGTAATCCGCCGAAGAATTTTATATATCTTTAAACGAAAAGTTAGTACCGACACCGGTTTGCCGACTGCGCCAAATATGGGGACCGAGCGGACTCCACTGAAAAACAACAACTTGTTCGGAAGACGTGTAACTAACAACTTATTTATTGAATTCTGTTTTTATTACAATTCGGCTTTTTCTCTTTGCAGAGGAGACTGTCATTACAGTTCGTGCAGTCACCTGTGCAATCACAAAAATTAAATGTTCAAATATAAATGTATTCGTTGACGTGTCTGCTGACGTTGCAGGTTTGTAGTTTGCTTTCAGTTTGGTGATCTACGGGGATTGGTCAGGGGGCGACGGGTGTGCAGGTAGGTGTCGTAACTTGCGCGCTGACCCATAATGTGTTGATCTACATTCGTCAAACAGATGCTTTTGCTGTTTGTTGTGTTGGGAAATTAACTGGAGGGACTGAAGGTATTGCTGATATGAATATAAATTAAACTATCGTAAATTCTTTTTTGTAAAAAAAATCTTTATTACTGGCAGCGATTCTGCCTTCCAAAAAACTGAATACAAACGTGAACTTAATTCTACCTTAAATACATATTTTTTGCTGCTACTGCAATTCGTCACCACGATCCATCCATCCGTCGATCGTGGGAACGCTGCTGATGTTGCGCCTTGATGACGGGTGTAGACTTGCTGACTCGACGCGGCGTGTGTTGGATTCGCCTGCGCGTGTTCCCGTTGAAATACGTGAAGAGTGAACGTCCGCGTTCACTTAGAAGCCAGATACCTGGCTAATGCGAGAGGTCGTTGGTCTTGGCGTTGGGGAAGGTATTGGTGTGATTGTTTCAATTTCTGTGGCTTTGTCTGGTGGATTTGTACTGGTAGTTTTATCTGCTGATGACTTGTTACTCTTTGTGACTTTTCGGAAGATTGTTACTATGATGACGAGAAGAAGTAGACAAGTACCAATATTTACTATTGTACCGCTTTTAACCTTCGAACTCAGGAGCTGGCTGTAGTGTGTGTTGTTGACGTGGAGCTCCTTCATCATCCCTAGCGATAATATTTCGTCTATTTCGTTATTTATTAATGTCGATTGCAGGATTGCCGGGAGGGGGTTGAAATGTATAGACCCGAAAGATTTAAATTTTCTTTTCACAATTTGAATGCTGCTGTTATGGTATTTAATCAGGAACGTGCCATTGAGAGCAACTGGTTCATCGTCGATTATAATTGTTCCGTCGTATTGATTCAGGAAAATGATGTCAGGTGATAATTCCTCAAGGTCTGGAATGTGCTGGCCATTAATTGCAGTGTAGTTTGCTATTTTGCTATTTAATAAATTCGGTATACAACTAGAGGTACTTAGATTTATTACGTCGTTTTTGTTACAAATTGATAACTTATTTACTGTCTTACAATTTAGATTTATTCCATATATTTCACTTTCACATTTTAAAATTTCTTTGAATTCAATTTTGATTGCTTTATTTCTTTTCTTTACTGGTTTAATATTTAATTTATTACATATTTCTTCACTAACTGTAGGTAGACTTACAATGTATAGAATTACAAATTCATTAAAAGCTACTTTTATTTCTGAGAAGTCCATTGCTTCTTCTATATCTTTGAATAATATATTTTTATTATTTATTATTTTTTCAATTACATTTACTTCATTTCTCAATAAAATATAGGAATTTATAATATTGGCCTTTGCCCAATGTAAAGAGTACATAATATTTATTATTTCATCTTTTAAGATATCTAATCTATATTTAATATTAAAAACAATTTCATCAGTTAAATCTGTACCTTCTTTTACAATTTTATTAACTAAAAGGTTATTTATTACTGTTTGTCTATTATTATTTTCGAGTGCATTATTTATTTTTTCCTTGATTATCTGAAAATCGTGATTATCGGGAGTACCCGCTATGAACTTCCAGGCGCTTCCTAAGAAGTCAAGCGATCTTTTAGCTTTACGCTGCTTAGGGATTAAACGTGTAAGGAGGGATCTAATGGATGAGATTTCTTGGGATATAAGGTAAAAACTGGGATGGGAAGTTTTTAGGTTTTCTATCATATATGATTCTATAGCACTCAAGGCTTGCGGATATACGGATAAGTCTATTTCGTGAATTAATTTATAAGTGCCTGTTTGTAGTCTAGATTGTCTGGTGTTAATTGTCACTAGTCGTGAGTTCGTATAGTCCAGTATTTGTACGTCATATAAGTAGGCATCTAGAAGGAAAAATTTTGAAATTATGATTTTATGTGTGATTTGTGAACGACTTTGCCTGATTGGGTGAGAACAGTCGTTTTTCTGTTTTCTTTAATAACTTCTTTTGAATATCTTGGAGATAGTTTTGACCCTACTCTGAATAATCTTTTATTGGGCGTTTCCCTTTATTGTGGTAAGTCAAATCTTTTCCTTGCTTATCTTTTAGTTTAGTCTGAGTTTCAGAACGAACTTTATCAACTTGAGAGGGTTCTATGTTTCTACTGAAGAATATATCCACTGGTTTCTTTTTTTGTTACCGAATGTATCGAGAAATTGTAGGCATTTATTGCTGCTTCGAGGAGTTCCGTGGAGGAGTTAAGCATCTGCTCTTTTTTGATGCACTGCATTAGTTCACCAGGAGTCGAATGAAATCTTTCGACTTGACCATTCGAGGTGCTGGTGTAAGGAGGTGTGGTAAAGACTTCAACGCCAAATTCATTTTCGAGCATGAACAAAATTGGGGAAGAGTTGAAAGACTTCTAATTATCGAATACTATATTCTTTGGAATCCCATAGGCAAATATGATCTCTCTAAGAAGTTGGCTAATGTATTCAATAGCCTTGGATTTTATTTTCTTGACCTGAACGTACTTGGAAAACTTGTCTATCGACGTTAGTACTAGATTACCTTCAGTTGTGAAAATATCAACATGTACGATTTGTCCAGGATACGTTGGTATTGGAGTCGCTTGGATTTCTATCTTGTCCAGGTGACGATCATATTTGTTTTTTTTTTACAAATACAGCTTAATTTTATAATTCTTTTTATTTTGCGAGACATACCAGGAAAATAATACTTTTTTAGAATTTGTTGTTTGTTATCACGATCATTCCTATAAGCGCGTTGATGGGTGTTAATAATGATTTCCTCTTGTTTAGTTTCATCGGTTACGTCTTCCACTATGACTTGAGAGAATCTAACACGATAGTTAAGGAAATTATCTTTGTAGATTCCTTGAATCATCTCTTGCATTCGTTCTTCTGTTCTTATGCAATTAGTTACTGTAGGACTTAATCTGGCTTCGAGAATTTGAATGCGTTTATTAGGTGGTTAAGATTGTTCTGTTATATGTTGGATATATTATTCGAAAGTCGTAGTTACTTGTGTTACCGGTGCTAAGGAAAATTTGATTTTTAAAAACGTTTATAGGTGATTTATCGCTGTGCTGCATTTTCACTACTGTGTATTGTTGGGGTAAGGGAATTTATTTCGGATTGGATAGGGGGTCTGGAGAGTGCGTCTGTAACTACGTCTGTTTTGCCGGGCTTGTGTTTAAGCTCGTAGTTGTACTCCTCCAATATGGCTTTCCATCTTTTTTTATTTAGAGAAGAGGATTTTGTTGGTTCTTCTATTAGATGTTGAAGCTTTTTGATTCGCTTGAGCAGCCTGATCAAGCACGGAAGGTCTTACAATTGGTTCGTTATTAATTTTCACGACAGAACAAGATAATCAAGAGAAATATCAAGTGCTTGCTCACTTTCTTCAATAAAAATCACGTTTAGCAAAAATATAAACTAGTTTTAAATTATATCTTAAGTACTATTGACATAAATGGTATTTGCAATATTTTCTTAATTCTTACAATAATATGATTATCTTCATCCTTTGGGTGATTGCGCCTAGCTGCTGCTTCCCGTTTGCTATTGCGCTACTAAGGGCCCTTGATTTTTCCACACCCTTATTGTTTTATCACTACACCTTTGGGTGACACTACTTGAGGGTCTTTCAGCACTTAGGGTCTTGAGGGACTCTACTAGAGGGTCTTCTACGCGACACTAAATGTCTTTCGCGACACTACTTGAGGGTATTTTATTTTCGCGACGCTGAATGTGTTTCGGCACTTCTTGAGGGCAGTCACTTCGCGTTCACGATGGGTTCTGGGACACAGGCAATATTCGATTTGTTCGCACTACTTTAGGGCTTAATCGATTTTACTTTCGCGTAGGAACTTAACACTACTTAAGGGTTTCTTTATCACACGCGATGCCTGGTACCTGCTCGTGTGCCAATTAAACTATCGTAAATTTATTTTATTAAAAAAAATCTTTATTAACCGGCAGCGATTCTGCCTTCTAACTTAACTAACTTCGACTGAATCTACAATGTGTGCTTTACCATCCATCCGTCGATCGTGGGAACGCTGCTGACGTTGCGACTGATGACCGGTATTTGCTTCGGCAAACTTGCTGACTCAACGCGGCGTGTGTTGGATTCGCGTGCGTGTTTCTGTTGAAATATTATCTTTCGTATATTGTTTTGCGTTAACTTATATGAATTGACGACGATGCTGATGAACGCCCACGACGTCATCACTTTGTTATCTGAGACGTTTGGTGTCGTTTCTCCTTGAGTTTTTTTTTTGAAACTCAAGTTTCGTTGCGCCGTCTTCGTGGATCGTCCGCTCGGATGGCGATTGTTTGTGTATGATAGCATCATCGCGAGTGGTTTTACTGCTACACTTCGCCTTTGTTTGTCATTACTGTCGAAAATGCCGATGTGACAAACAAATGGGTTCAGACACGAAATACAGCCACTAAATACATGCACACACATCGTTTGTTTCACCTTTATTTATCGTATAAACTAAACTATTCTAAATGTAATTTGTTTAAAAAATATATTTTTATTCACTGCTCTATTGGGCAGAGCTTTCCCTTACAAATTCACTTTATGTTTTGAATTGAATGTTTTAACTTAAATATTCTAGCTTAAATGTTCTAGCTTAAATATCTAAACTTACGATATTAATGCTAGCATCAGCATATTGTGGAGCAGCAGTAGTTCTTTGTCTACGCCCTGTTTGCTTCGCTACTGAGGGGCCCTTTATGTTGTATCTCCACTTCCCGAGTTTGAAGGAAACCAATGGCACTTTTATACTAGTTCTATATCAAACGAAATTGTTTTCCCCTTTTTTATTATTTTTTTTTTTTCAATCCGGTGAAACTGATAACCGCGTGGATCCTGGCCGAAACGGTTCACCATTGTACCACTTTGGGACTTGGACTGATTGAACACGTACCACTTTGGGACTTGGAGTGATTGAACATGTACCACTTTGGGACTTGGAGTAATTGAACACGTACCACTTGGGGACTTGGATTGAACTTGTACCACTTGGGGACCACTTGTTCGTATCACTTTATTCGGATCACTTTCTTCGTTACACTTTTCGTTACACTTGCCAGGGTCCCTGCTCGGGCGCCAATTAAACTATTCTAAATGTAATTTGTTTGAAAAAAATATTTTTATTCACTGCTCTATTGGGCAGAGCTTTCCCTTACAAATTCAAATTTCAACTAATAAAGAATAATTCCTAGACTACCTTAAATACCAGCTTGCATCGTCGATTCGTACAACGGTTCCCACAGGTGTCTTCGGGTTACCGCGCTGGACGTGATGGAATGCACTGGTGTCATGTGGTCCAGACGTTGTGTCAGCGATTGCATGTGCTGGGAACGGATGTGGTGTCATTTGTGGCTGTTGTTATGGAGTGTTGAATATTTGCTGTGTTAACTTGTATCTGTTCAATGCCTTACAATCGCAGACATAGTGTCAGCGATTTTCCAATTCGTTGCACAAGTGCATTTCTTAAGAATACAATTAATGTATGCTCAGCTATTTGATTATTGACCGGATAAAGAGGTCATATTTATCCTCCGTTGCTGGCATTGGCATGGGTACCATTTTGGGGCGTTGACATATATGTAATTCGCACAGCACAACCGAAACTCGACCGACTGGGCCAAACATGTAATCCGTATAAAGAAATAAAACAACTTCAACAAAAGCTATGTTTTCCGAATAGAAACTCGTTGTTATTTTGAGGAAGGTTACTTAAAGACTAATTTGAACAAACACATCATTCAATTCACCGAAATCGAACGAAATCACTAATTGCATTGAGCGTTTGATAAATTCGTGTTCCAGGTCACATATAGGTCGCGTTCAGGCTTGTTTATCGCACACACATGCACGTTTTTAGCTACGCACTAAAACGAGTAATATTAGCACAAACCCACGGCAGCCCCTGCTCAGGCACCAAGTAAATAAAAAGAAGTTGTTTCAATTTATAAATTTTTTTTGCCTTGCCTTTGTTTTCACGGTTACTTGAGAACTAACTAACAATTATTTTTTTACACGTATGTATATCAGCACTTGCTACCGTGGGACAGCGATCGCCAGTTCGGTGTGCCAGACGTTTACCTCAGCATATCCGGCGACATTTTGGCTGCGCGTGCAAAGTGTTACTTTGTAGCGTGTATAAAAATAACTTACATTATTTCATTATAATGCTTATCACTTGAAGTTCATTCTACAAAAATGATTTTCGCCAGATGGTTGCTGTGCCCAATTTCAAACAGCTTCTTTTTCACCTTTCCATATTTTCAAATCTTCAAAACATGATTAAAAAACAGGGATATCACAAATTAAATAGGAACTTTAACGCACTCTGATATAACTTTTCTATACTCTTTACACATATTCTCAACATGATTTTGGTTGTTTTAACAACTTCTCCTTTTTCTCATGCTCATGAAACAATATCGTCTTCAAAATATTTATAATATTTATTGAGATCACAATAGCAATTCTATCCGGATAACAGTGTCAGCCGCACTTAAGAGTCTTCGACTTCGGCCCTATCTAAAAGGGTGGTCGCTTTAAGTCATTTAGGCATATTACTCTTTTAGTTTAATTAGTTTATTTTTCTTGGTACTATTTTGAAGGCATTTTACAAAAAATGTCTGTTATCTTCACAGTCAAATTGTCTTCCGAGTAAAGTTGTTGGGTTGTTCGAATAGTTCGTCCTTTTGTATTACTTTCACTTGAACAGCTAGCTCTTTTTGCAATCACAAATGTTTAAACTGAAGTGTACAAAATTTAATTAAGATGTATCTTCTTGCAAATACAACGTAAATTTGATGAATTATTTTTATTTGTGGACCTTTGTCCCTGACATTTTGTGCATCGTTACTTAATTAGAATCTGACTAAATATAAACTCAACCTAAAGAAAACTATGGCAGTAGCTAAAGCTTTGAAACACTATGCATTTTTAGATAAAGGAAGCAAAAAAAATACACAATTTTTAATGCGTATAAAAAAAAATAATAAAAATATGTTCCAAGTGCAGGTGTCATGCATTTCTTCCATATGATTAGTTTGAGGATCATTACATTACAATTTCCAAAAAAAAAAACAAAAAAAAAGAAACTAAAAATAAAAATATGTAACTTCACTGTCTTTTTTCATAATAAAAAAATAAATAGAAAAAATGTGTTATACAATTTTATATATTAAGATGCAGAACTATACTGTTGAGAAAAGCATTGTTTTAATTTTGTTATTATCTGCTCACAAATATAAATGAGGTTAACAGAAAGAATATTTAAATTGTATTGTGTTCTTAAAACATGTAACTTGTAAATAAGCATAATTTTTTGTTCTCATTGTGAAGTATATTATGACCTTGTGATAAATTGTACTTTGAATATCATCACAAAATATCTTAAACTTTCTTGGTATTTTATTTTTCTTCAAAGTGTAGCTAATGTAATAGTTTTTTTTTATATTTATGGATACGTACATATTAAATATATGCTGCTTATTAAAATATTTTTATCCCTGACCTTGATTGGTTCTTGTTGATTACGAACAAAATTTAGATTTTTATTTTTGTAAAAAATAAACTGAAATGAAATGTGTGATTTTATACATGAACAACAAATAAACGAATATAAAATAATATTTATGGATTTCTTGTTTTATTGCAATCAATTCTTGTAGACGTTGCACAAAATCACTAGGTAAGTATCTTTTACTGTAAGAATTTCACCAGCTTTTCAAAAGTAGACACTGTCTGTTTACGTGGTTGAATCTTCTCTCTTACATGCACTCAACGCAATCAGCATAATACATCAAACGCAGAATCTCTCTCCCGAATTGACCAAGGACTGTCTATACCCTCAATCCATTGCATTTATCTCAGGCGCATCTGGTCTAGCACGACAATGGGTGGTGCGAATAAAAGTTTAATGTGAGTGATTTCTCAGTATTTTTGAGGGACACTCATATTGGTGTGAATAAAAGTCAATTTCAAAAAACCCTCACACTCACATATTCTTACATAGGAGTGTTGTCTCCATGTTGGTCTGAATAAGGACGAAATGTATTGAGTGAACTTTTGAAGAAGATAAGCATGTATTTGAGGTGACTTCAAGAGGGAAAAAAATGTTTTTAAAAAATGGAGAATACTGTTTCGGAAGAGGAAATAAAGAAGAAAATCTGGAATGGAGGAAGACGATTTTATAAAATTTCTACAATTTTATCAACAAAATCCATACATGTTGCGTTGGAAGCTGTGGAGGATAAAATGCATCCATAGCTTCTCTTTTTCACATTTAGCACACTTGCCAAACTGTGGATCTATGAATCCCAATGTCCTCATCAACTCCAACTTGAAATTCCGGGGCAGCAATGTATCGAAGGAATATTTTCATCTTCCCCATTCATGCTTTGGCACCAACACGGAACTCTTCAGAAATATCGGAAAGGAACTGATTGCTTTACCATTCCATGTTATGAAACTCGAACCTATACAGGTTCTTGAATTAATTCGCTGTGTTCCGTAATGCCGTGAATTATAGTTCATTCAAAAGTTCAAAAAGTCTAGTTTTCAAATGTCAGCTTGATGGAAAGAACCTAGTTTAAGGAACATTCTTATTCACACCAAATTGTTCCCTTTAACGAAAACAAATTACTCACGAATGTTCGCTGGGAGTGTTCAATTAGTTATTATTCACACCACTCAATGTAACGTGCATTCTTTGTTTCATTGTCGCACCGACTCGGAGTCGAAGACTCTTCGGTAGATGCCTGACTCCTGGCTCTTGTCGCATTAAAATCCATACAATTCGTGGTTGAAACTTCTCCCCCAGATCCCACGCAAACAGAACCAAAAATCGTATGCAGATCTTTTCTCGTGAACAGACCAGGGACTTCCTCATCCGCTTTTGAAAATTGTCATGCCTCTGCGCCGTACAACAGGGATGATCCCTGTCTCATATAAAGTCAACTTGGTCCTTCGAGAGATGGCTCTTAATTGCCTTTGGAGGCGAAAGGAGTTCGGGTGATCGTGGGCATCAATTAACAATCCTCTACACCTAGCACGGTAGTTGAAGTCCCCTTTCATTTGTGCGCGCCATCTAATGCGGTTGTCATCTACTGTGTTATTTCTCCAGATTACATTCGAAGACTACGGGCCGGAAGATGAGTGTGCATTCGCCTTATATGTCCTTGCCATCTTAAGCGACTGATGATGAAGCGCAGTTTTTTGACTAGGTCAATGTCGTTGTACACCTCCTATAGTTCGGCGTTTAACCGAGGATATCCTCATCGGCTTTTGATATGGTCCGTGCTTCAGCATCATAAAGAAGCACTGGGCAGTCATCTGTATAGACTGCGTTAACGAAGACACCCTTATTTTTCGTTTTATTTCTGCCGAGGTGTTATTTTAAGAGGAGGAGACCCAATGAAGACAAAGTTCTCAAATTACCTCAAAGTTTTAGCCGTCGTAGGGGCGTTCTATAAATTTCGTCGATCCCTTCTTGTTGGCAGCAAATACATAGTTTTGCCCTCATATACTGCATATAAAGACGCTGTTATAATATAATAATATAGGTAGCGCGAGAGTCCAAGGTGGACCTGGGCCTAGCTTCTCAGCAACCACTCGTGTTGTGCGGGCTATTGTTCTCTTCACGAGTGGAAGGGACCTACAGCTATATGCCGACTCCGAACGGCGAATTTAAGATGCTTTTTCTAGACAGGAATACTCTTTGAGCAATGTCAGTGACTCGAAAGAGGTGGAGCCTTGAACTATGATAGGTGGTAAATTCGGGTATCGAACCTGGCACCCTCTGCGTAGGAGGCGACGCACTTACCCACTATGCCACGGCGACCAAAGACGCTGTCATATACGGCTGTAAAAAATCGATTAAGGACGGTGGGCATCGATGTGACCTTCTTGTGTTTTTTCCAGGATCTTCCGGAGTGCAATAATTTGACCGACTAAGCCGTCAGGTCCGACAGTCTTGTTGGATTTAATGATGGATATTGCTTTCCTCACTACATTTTGATTGAATTGTCCATTCAGTCTTACAGCAGGATGTTGGCCTTCGTCGCCGTGGTGCAGTCACCAGAAGAAGTTTTTTCCATATTCTTTGTACCCATCATACTACTTGATTTCCTTCTTCTTATCTACAGGTCTCTGTACGGTCTTTAGACAATTGACACAGTCTCTTGCCACTAATGTTGTTTATACTGTTTACTGTGGGATTGTGATAGACGAAGCCTTTAACTGTATAGAAGTTATTACTACCCATTCGAAGCTTTGAGTTGAGGAGGAGAAACAGATTAAGACTGCTGGATAATTGGCCATAGGGAGATAGAGGAAATAAAAAGGTCGACTCAGTAGCTAGGAAAGGAGCAATAGCTCGGAAAAGTCTCAAAGATACCGAAACATTCTGCCCTGTTTGTCGTTGTTTGAGCCATGTCGTTCAAGAATTCTGTGGACGGACGGAATATCCCAAATTCTTTTAGCGATTAAAAAGGTGTTGCACTCTCCTGACTTAGGAACTGTGGTAAAATGTCTGATCAATGTCACCTTTTATTCACCGAACTTATCAAGCATACGACCGATTGAGGTCTGAGCCTGAGCAATTGCTGCTTGCCATCGCTGACTGTTCTGGGCACGCTGCTTCCAGATATGAAAGCCAGGCTTGAGTCCGCGATGAGTTGATCTTTATGCGGGATGTCGGCCTTTCTCTCCTCGAACCAGAAGGCTTGGATTCGAAGACTCTTTTAGCTGAGTCGTTGATGTCCCTGCGCTTGATGTGGCCGAACTAGAGCAGTCAATGGATTTTTTTCCTTCCGGACTACATCCACATCCTGGTGCAGATCGTAGATTTCGCAATTGTGTCTTCTCCTCCATTCGCTTTCCTCGCAGACGGGACCATATATCCGACGATGAATTTTTCTTTCGAAGGCACCAACAATCAGCTCCGCAGTTGTTTGAGAGTTTTGTAGAGCATGATCTTGTCTTCGAGTTTTGACGCCAGTTGTTTTGGCAAACCGAAGTAACAGCGTTTGCAAACGTCGGATCTCCACAGTGATGTCGTTCGTGGAGTTAATATTTTGACCCCAGTTTTGGCACACTCCTTTACTAACTCAAAATTATTGTAGATCGTAATGTTTCGGCTAAAGTGGTGTGGGACGGAATGTTCCTTGGACGACAGCATATACTTTGTTTTGTCCTTATTCATCTTTAGACCAGTTTGTTTTGCCTGCTCTTCAATTGTCGTAAAATCTTCCACCACGGCACGTAGGGAACGCGCCACGATGTCGATATGACCTGCGTACACCAACAGTTGGACTGACTTCACAAGTCAAAATCATTACCATGCTGAATTTTAACGTCGTTGTGTATTTTTGTTCAGCATGTAATTATCGGATAAATGTAATGCATTTATCATCGGTATCATCATCTTCTCTCCCGCCATGATCCACTTAAGCGGTCGCACGCACAAGACATCTCCAGGCAACACGATCCTCCGCCATCTCCTCTTACTCATCAGGTATTATGTCCAAGCGTAACCAGGCGAGTTTATGAACTTGGTCCAACCACCTCATCCTGGGTCTGCGAAGTGATCGCCTACCGGATGGAATCGCATTCAAGGCCGTGTTAATGGGAAATTCGTGCTACGCAACAAAACCATCGAAGCATATCACTTTCCGTTCGAAGAAACCGCTGCTCAATGTTGAGTTAGTCGTGCACTGCCATGTTCTCAAACTATTTCGGCGAGTAATACTCACAACAGCATTAAGAAATCTGGTCTCTCTCCATCTCTCTCTCTCTCTCTCTCTCTCTCTCTCGCTCTCTCTCTCTCTATCGATTTTATTATTTCGGTCATTACCCAAATTTCTTATATCATATGCATTTATTCACTTTCAATGGAATGAAATAAAACTTACATGTTTTCAATTTATACACATTTTTCTATTGTTGTCGACAATCAAAATCGCGGTGGTCAACTATTAGCGGAGTTCACACTCAACAATTTGTTGTGACAATCTGCTTGAATGCTGAATACTGACTGAATACTACTGAATGTTGATGGGCCATATCTGATATATATAAACACTCGTTACAACAAAACGGTGAACTTGTTTTACGTTAAAGAAAGCCTTTTGACTTTTAGCTTCAGCAAATCGTCACGACAAATTGTTGTGAGCGAACGCCGCTATTGGCGAAATCTATAAAAGCGATCAAGTATTTTTCTGCTAATTGCTTAACATTCCTTCATGTTGGGCAGATTAGATTATTCATACTGCTCTGGTTTTTAAAAAGCCATCTGACAAGTCTGATGGATCGACGTTTCTTGCATTCACACAAGCATAATTGTGACCAGAAATGATGTATTACAGAGATGCCCGACTTTTACCTCTCTTTCCCCTTAAAATTGTTGACAACTTTTTTTTATATCGTTTTCTCAAAACAAATTAACCAATTAGAGAACGGCATTCACGTTATGTCGTGAATAACCGTTAAAAATTCATGAATGTATGTCAAAAATGCACTCAAGTTCATCGATGGACTAGGGGGCTGTGTAGTCGAAATCTAGAATACTCCATTTATGATTGTGACTGCCTAATCATGTCTGTCCTGTATTTTTGGCCATGTGAACCCCTCCTATGTGTATTCACAATAAATTCCATACGTTTATTGTTTCGGGACTTGGCATCACTGAGAATACGAAGTATTCTGCTAGCAAGCTACATCATTCTTGTTCTGCTAGCGTGTCGATTCAACATGTGTGACGAGCAGTTGAAAGTATATAAAATAAATAAAAATCTAAAATTATTCAATTTGTTTATATCCGTTACATCCGTTGTTTACAATTTTATTTGCCTTTCGGAGAGATGATGATGAGAAAGTTTCAATAATTTTAATGTACATCGCGAGAGGGATCCAAGTTGACCATGCTACACGAACATCACATCCACAAAAATGCTTTGTCAGATTCAGGAGTCAAATAAGTTCAAAGAACAAAAAAGTGAATTGAATAGAAAATTGCCATTGTTGGTGGTATATACATATGTCCATAATTGAAGAATCTCTTATGAGCTGCTGATATCAAACAAATGTGCATTCAAAGTGAGACCAGTTTTGTCCTTACCATTCCCAGAAGGCGGAAGCGTGTGACAAAATATGTGTTCACATCACTGACGAACTCTAGATGGCCAATTACGTTTTTTAATGGAAATAATTGTTTGATAAATCTTAAAAAGCATTCTTTGTAAGTAAAGTTATTTAAATCTATAGCTATGAATTACATGAAGTATTCTGTCATTTTATTTTAGAAGTGATGACATCACTGGACGCGACTGGCAGGAAATATGTTGATAAGCAAATACAAAACTATGAAAACCACGAGCAACTTTTGGAAATCAGTATTGAAATCTACAGCCGAAGTCAAATCACAGTCAAATCTACAGCCGAAGCCATAAATATTCCATGAAAACGATCGCATCTTCGTAATCCATAAAAAAACAATTCGAATAGAACATTCGCCAATAGGAACCGTGTCATATATCTGCTTCCTGAAAAAGATGAAGTCAATCGCTCAAAGTTAAAATATACTACGCCCAATGCAATATGCGAAAGGGAAACCAAAATGGCTGCTGATTACTCCAGGAAGCAGACTGATATTCAAAATTTGAAAGATAAACGAAATTTTTAGAAGTCATTCGGAGGCATGGCTTTTAACAAATTTCTTCCAAGTGAGTACATATATCTTTTGTTTATTTAAAAGCAATTTATAAAAGTGTAACGTTTTGAAATCTTCTTATTGAAAATTTAAATAAATGTCTACTGGTGAATAAATTTTAAAAAATGTGTGAGCATGTGGTTTTGTAGTTCATTGAGTTCCGAAATCAACACATTTCTTGCATCGCAAATTATACTTGCAAGCAATAAACGCAATATCTCTTACTTATGCAACTCTTATCTTACTTGTAGGTTACGACATAAGGGCAGATAGTTCTGCAAATATTCATACTTACATAATATTTAACAAATGGAATCCTTCAAACGGTAAATTAAATTGTGTTCAGCATAATCAGTTTTAAAGTTTATTATTTTCTTATCACGTAGGTGGGGGATTAAGCCTTCAGTAAGGAAACGAATGCAGTCAAACTCGATGGATAAACGCAAAACAAACACAGTGTATACGCAGTTATGCAGGTAAATGTTTTAATTTACCATATTTAAGAGAGGAGTATTTACAGAGACAGAGGCAAATATTATTAACAAAATCTGTCCACTTGGAATATCAACGCTTCACGGTCATTAAGATAGTTTTAGAAATAAGATCATTAATTTTTAAGATAGTTCCTTATTTAACAATTGACTTAAATTTAAACCCAAAAAAACAAAAACATGGTTCAAATTAACTAGAATTCAATATTGGTGCAGTGATGAAAGCCAGAGGCACATTGATACGTGGTCATTATAAAGGTACAACAATAATGTTAGTATAGTAGTAGTAGTCTAAGTGAAAGCATGTTTCCTAGTTTTTTATAAACTTTGTTCCCTAGAAAAGTCGTCAAGCTCGACGATTTGATAGTACTGATTCTCGTATTCTTAGATCGCTCAGGGCTACACGTTATTTTTCATTAGAATTTCGAATAGCCGTATGTATCTTCATCATTGTTGTAAGCTCATCACTCTTGATTTATACTACTTTATCTAATAGAGTGGAGTGTTATCTCTCCGCATTCCCTGAATGAATTTTTGGCATTGTCAAATGAACCTCTACATTTTCATTCCTTCTGGTGGCGCCACAGTCCGCGGTTGATATCGTCCTCAACCCACAAGCGTCTCCAGCGGGAACTATCTTTAGCCAGCTGACTCTAATTGCGCACGCCAAGTTGGTTGAGATCTTACTACACCTGGGTATGCCATCGGTACCCTGGGCGTCCTCTATTGCGTA
Organism: Eristalis intricaria; assembly: GCA_964034865.1. Taxonomy (NCBI): domain Eukaryota; kingdom Metazoa; phylum Arthropoda; class Insecta; order Diptera; family Syrphidae; genus Eristalis; species Eristalis intricaria. The sequence goes on from OZ035877.1 coordinate 27,622,232, forward strand.
GTCCCAACGGTTCGGAGTCGAAGAGTCTTCGCGCTGGAGCAGTGTTGTCGATGCATTCTACATCGCCTAGCCATATGAGGCGTTGAATCAGTAGACACCTAATTAGGGTCATGTCACTGTACAGCCCGCAGTCCATGGTTGAATCTTCTTCTCCAAAAACCATCAACGCACACAGGATCAAAGATTGAACGCAGAACTTTTCTCTCGAAGAGACCAAGGAATTCATTATCCATTAAGCGAGCGCCTTCTTCGTCGTCCAATCTGTATATTATGTGGTATGCCGATAAGAATTTCGTCAGTTTACCCTTGGTAGGGTTGTTTCTTAAAGTGAAATATATCTGAGTGAACAATTTCATTCTTATCCATCGGAGTTTCCGTTATTTGAAATTTTGACTTTATCGGCTTCCTGTCACATGTATTTGTCGACATTCGTCGCAGTTATTTATCATTGGTTGAATATGGTCTCTGACCTTCTGGAAGTTGATCTTATCTTTTAAATAAATATATCAATGGCTTGTTCCACTATGAAAAATAAATCTCACACATTATTAATGTGTTTACGGTATACTACTTTATACAATTATCATTATGTATTAATAGTGGAAGGCAATTTATGCTGATAAGACGGTCGCTGCCTTAAGCAGGGCTGTCAGTCAGATGAGAGTCAACTAACTAAAAAATCTAATGGAATTTCAGAAGAAGGTTTTGATACTTCGTTACAGTGCAGCAGAAATGGAAACAAGGTTTTTCTTTATATATATATATATTTAATAAGCACGAACAATAGCAATATATTAGTTTTTGCGCGTTCTTATCTTGTATCCTCAATAGGGTGTGTAATTTTGAATTAACAGTCCCCTTACCACTGATGGGGCGTATTGAATGAGAACTGCACGCTGCGTTGCTTACTTTGAACTGATTTTATTCTTTGGTCTGCATGAAAATTTATGCAAAAAATAACTTTAAAGTCTTATTTTAAGTTATATTTTATAACCCGATTTCTTGCTGGTGGTGCCCAACCCAACCAACACTTGAGTTGTGTGTGACTTGTATGGTCATCCACTTACATTTGATTCCCTATTCACATTTAAGTTTATACATTTTGGCACGATGTGCACTTACATCGTTAATTGATTTACAAAAGATTGCTTGGATTCTTTTTTTTATTATTACTATTTAAGAAACTTTTTTGTCTTATGGGCGGAATACAAAACGTTTGTTGAAAATGACTAGTTTCATGTTGAAGACCTGAAGTACATCTCGGCTATGTTTTGTCCGGAATGGCCATATGTGAGACACAGATCCTTTTGAATTGTAAGACCTCCCAAAATAATGCTTTTTAGCGATTCTCCAGATGTCGTTTTCACCGAGGCGTCGAAAACTACCCTCAGTTTGGTAGTTGTGATGTCATTTTTCATTACTGCATGATGTGGAAGATAATACTTTTTTCGGTTTCATCCTTCTGTGTTTCCTCCATGTCTCCATGTTTGCCATGTGTTCTTGCATAAATTTGGAATATCCATGACGAATCTCCTCACTTTTTTCGAATCTTTATTCCAACATAAAGAATCACTTTAATGCCATTCATGCACATGAATCGCCCAAGATCATGCGATCCTTTAGTGATGGTAATTTGACCGAATATCGTCCTGTTTCATCCCGTTTATGTGTTATTTTGTACTGTTTTTCGCACATTGCATCTTCTATAGACTTGAATTTTTTAACTGGTATTTCTTCCAACTTCTAATCTTTATAATCGAAAGGAAAAGAGATGAGGTAGTAATGCCTGATCCAGATAGTATTCAGCCAAACTTTGTATTCTGTGCCATTAAAGTATTTACTGTACCTTAGTTTAGTTCATGCGAAAAGCGGTAGAATATCTGATCTAATCAGAACTTATCCTTTAATTGTTCGTAGCATGGATCCGCCAGTGTTAAGCCTAGATGATGAACATTTATGTAGTGGCATTCGATGTAATAACAGGCACTACTAAAGTTTCGACTTGCACGTTGACTGCTTCATCGTGGATTGATTGTGAATGGTGAAATATTATGGCGCGATGATTTGCGTAGCATGACAATTGATTCCATTTATCATTGATTCATATTTGACCAAAGGTACCCTCATTTGACGCGGTAACTTTTCTGTTATGAAGCACGATTGAGATACTTGATCAACTAGAGCTCGTACTAATTTCACTTGTGGCTAATAGTACCATCCTGTTACTATGACATGTTGTTGATGATGCTTCTTCATTTGTTGTTCTTTCTGCTACCAAAACGGCTGTAGCAGGGAATTGCTTTGTGGTGTGCATATCCTACAACCCATCGTTGACATTATCCCCCAAACGGTTGAAATACACACATCTTTGACTTCTTTACCACCTCCATTCGATTTATTGGCTTCATACTTAAACATCTTTTGCAATTATAAAGGGTGGTCCAACGAAAATGCACGAGGATAATTGTAAATAAAACAAAAAGTTTTCAGAGAGTTATCTTCATATTTTTTATTATGATAGAAGGATCTATGACAAGTATGTGTGAAACAAAATATCGGTTATATGCTCGCCACGGCTTCGGTGACATACCTCTATCCGATGACCTCAAAAAATTCACTTAATATCCGAATTTCGGTTGACGTTCCTTTCGATTGCTGATACATTTCTCTTGATTCATTGTCTTGCAAAAGTAAACATACGAACGGAAGTTCAGCAGACGTTGATAAAGCATTTTCCGAAATCAACCGTGCAATTCGATTTCGAACTAACTACATTTGAATTGTTGACATATGAATTTTTACTGCGGCGTGTGGGCTGCTGATGATGCATTTTACCAATGATGTTGCTTTTGTATGTGGCGGGTTGTTCTTGTAACTCGCGCGAGAAATGTATTTTCCTAACGAGTGAAAAGAAAACGACTTATAATAAAGGGAAAATACAAAAAACACTTAAGCGAGTGTAAAGTAACATTTCTGCCATCGCAATTGTTTTCTATTTTGACATTGTTTGACATGACGGATGTATTATGGTTAATGTATATGTTTATTCGAAATGAATCGATTGTCTTGTCACGGTTGCGAAATCACAATATGAATATATGGCTTTGGCACAATTAGGTCCAGTCCTTTGATGGCACTTTCGACGCTTGTTTACTTTCTTGTAGGCACTTTCAGGCTTCTTCGGCCGTATGGTCACTTGTCACTCTTTTTGTTCGTGTACTTACGTTGTTGTTGTTATATGTAGTTCTTTGTTATCTGATAGTGGATATTACCGGATAAGGATAAGAACTAAAACTAAGAGCGACTTGCTCGTGCTGCTGCTGCGCCGATTGACCGGGGTGTTTATATGGTGTTCGAGTAGTATGTTCATGTTTGTGGGGGTTCTATTGTTTTTGGTTGATGATGAGTGCTCTCTTCTTAGTACGATTTTCGTGTATCGTACTACATTCCAATAGTCGAGTTTCGGGTGACCAAATTCCGATTTACTGCCTCCAGATGATGCGGTTCCTTTCTGGAATGCCTTTAAGGCCACGTACTCTTTTCACTGGTCATCTCAGGCAAGTGGAGTGAAGTTTCAATGTGTTAACTTGTATTTTATTATGTGTTGTTTATTGCAAGTTTGTTTGTTTGGAGATTGTATTTGTTTGTACTATTGATGTACTCCTTCTGTTTTAATCTGAGTGTATGTACTCCACTTGCACAGAGGTGTATATATATATGTATGCACATGCACGCACTTTCTTCAATCGAATGTTAATTTTAATTGAGCCTTAATTAGGTGTAATTAACACACTACTCACTGTGCTTCACGCCTGTAGATTATCACACGAATACAATTTTTTAAGCCTTTTCAAGAAATCCACGCACTAGATTTTAAAGATCTTCCGCCGTCCTTCTCCCTCCGATTATCAATCTCCTTTTCTTTTTCCTCCTGTTGTCCCATTTTCCAGTTTCGATGGCGAATCACAGAGATCTCTAATGGCATTTTCAGTTTCCAACGGGAATATTGTCAACTCCGACTAAAAATTGTATCATGGGTCGAACGTCTGTTGTTGTTGTTTTGTTATTGTTCAGTAAACGTGTATATTTCATGTAAGTATAATTCCATGTGTTATAATTATATTTTTGCCTACTAGCATTGACATACCAAACAGGAAAAATATACTTATACTATGAAATATACTATTATTCCTCCCTTAACAACACCAAATTGAACGATTCACAACATACCGATAATAGGATTAATAAGAAGATTATGTGTGTTTGTTTATTATGCCTCGTGTCACTTACTAAGCCAATTGGTTTTGGAGAGGACACCGAAAGTGATATTCAAGTGATTTCACAAAATCTTCCTTTACTATGTTCAGGATGGAAGGAGGCACATTTTAATAAATTTCTCTTCACAGATAATCTCAATGTGAAGGCTGGAGCAAAATATCCCTTTCCAATATGTTTGTTGAGGGATCGTAGATCTACTTTTGATACTGCATCATCTACTGTTTGTGATCACAGTCCTTGATCCCTTTTCATTATGTCTGCTGTGTGGTGCTGATGGAGTGATCGGTTGATAGTTAGTGTCTGAAGGAGAGGCAGGACGGTATTCTAACTGGCGCCGTATAGAAATTTTGTTTTCAAATGAAACAAATATTTTGATATTATTTTACTTTATTAAGAAAAATAAGAGATACCGGGGGAGATAGCGGGTCCTACCTTCTTTTTGTTTAATTGTCTTAACCAAGTGAAATGAAACACTGTTTCTTCTTTTTGGTGTACTTTTATTACATGATATTATTCACTTATTTTCTACTTGATTTTTTATTTTGCTAATTTACGATATTATATTTACTTTGCATTAATGTAGAAAGAAAGGTAACGTGTGTGTATGCACTGTGCACACATTTATACACACACACTGTGCGTACTGTTTGTACAAGTCGTTCGTTGTTTAAAATAAAATCTTAACGAAAATTGTGAGAACCTTTTTATACCGACGTTCCACTCAGTTGAAATTGATCTCTGTTTTGATTAGATAATTACCATCCGTTTGATAATTGACATCCGGCTGCAAAATCAATAGACGATGCTAACGGTCGATCCGCTTGTTGTCAACGATTTATAGTTATGATCAACACAACACAATCTCGGGCTTCTAAGTATTGACATCTTCGATTGATCATTGCAGCGAAATCATCCTATTTCGGTAATTTGTTGTAATCAAGTTGTTCATCCCACTTTTTGATTGTGTATCAGAATCTACTTTGGACGTAGCAATGTAGATTATAATCGCGTTACATATATCTGACTCAGTTCCTAACGACATAAGTGAACTGTAAAGTGCTTATTCCCTTTGAATTAGACGGCAATATAATAATTGAAACGATTTGATTTTATGTATGAAAGTAATATATTAATTGATTAGCGCCATGTGCGGGCTTCTACTCCCGGTAACCAACTGATCTTTTAATACTAGGAAGTGCTTGTACATTTAATATAAAATCCTTGGAAGTGCTTTGAAATTACGAACCAAAATTCAGAGCGGAATAATATTAATCCTAGGAAGTGTTTTGACAGTACGAACCGAACTTCAAGGCGGAATTCCGTGCTGGAAATTCAGTGCCACATAGCTGATATATTATCGACTAAATTCCGCAAGTGAGACACGGGTTTTGTGAATTTTGGCAATTCGAACATTGCCCCGATATGTTCAAGAAATGTGAGCGTATCGTTATCGTATATTGCCTTTGCTTTTGCGTAATTTTCTTCAGTAACTTGGAATGCTCGAATTGTGGATAGAGCTTGATCCGAAATACACGACAATAAATGGTTTAATTTTTCGATTTATTTATTTATTTTATTTTCCGTTAAACTTGGGCAACTTAAGGTTTGGCAAACGATTATATGGGGGTGAAGGAATGGTAAATAAGGCTTCCAATGAGCTACTGCGCCTACCTGGTCCCATCATTGAAATAATTTTCGTTTTTGTAGTAACGAATAGTTCTTCCAGTTCTGCCCCAATGGCATCAGCGGAATTCAACATTTCAATCTGTGTTTGGTATGCTAAAACGTGTTTAATACGATTCTGATATGCCGTTAAGGTTAATTTTTTTGATTTTTCAATGTATTAAAATTATTGTTTGTTTCATTTGTAAATTTATGTATTTATTTCAGTGCAGTGAATTCCGTTTAAAACTTCATTAATTTCAAAAATGAATGTTAAAATTTTAAATATATATTTAGATGTATGTTTGATCGAGAAAAAATTGCATGCAACCTAGCTCGTTAGAAAATACATATAAAGTTTGTCAAGAAAGTGTTTACACTAGGAAAAAACAGCAATTTCTACTTTCACGCTTAAGACACTTCTAGAAATTTTATTTCGCCATTTTTTTTATTGCAATACTCTATATTTTAAAAGGTAATTAACATAAACAAAACTTCATATAACATAACAATAGCAACAAACAAAAAACATTAAGAACATTAAGTCTTAACACATCTTAATACTTTACTTAATTGTAAACACATTTTGTTACAAAAACTTAAGAATTTAACTTAATTCGTATTTTAGTATTATGTGTGACCACCTTAAGCATCGATTACCGCCTTTAGTCGCTTTGTCATGAAATGTTAGGCCTTTCTTCATTGATGTACTGTATTAGCTGGTTTCGATTGTGAGGGTTCCTTTTTGCCACCTTCTTTTTCAAATGTTCCAATAGATTTGGTGCAGGCCTATACTTTGGTGCAGTTATATAGCAGCCACGTTTTCACCGTAAGTTCTTTGTGTTTTGGATCGATATCTTGTTTGTATTGTGCTGTATGGTACTTCTTTGCGTCCATGGTATTTTCATTTATGTCTATGTCTCCGACGCCTTTGCTAGATATACACCCCAACACCATAACAGATAACTTACCAAATTTAACGGTTGGAATGATGTTTTTGTTAAGCACCGATTTTAAAGGCTTGCACCACACTCTATTGAGCCCCTCGTTGTAATACAAATTTTTTTTTGTTTTGTCACAAAATATTTCATCATCCCAATACTCGTTCGGTTGAATGCTGTACTCTGTAGCGAATGCGAAGCGTTTTTGTACATTTTGAGTCGAAAGTAATGGCTTTTTCCGTGCAACTGCCCCACACTTGCGTTACAGTTTCGTGGGAAACTTATACATCACAATCTTGGTTTATTTCTCTGGACAAAGTCGAATGGATATTTGAGGGGAACCTCATTATTATAGTTTTCTTCAATGCAAATTCGTGAAAATGCATCAGCGACAACATTTTCTTTCCCCGGTAAATATTTAATATCGCAGTAAAATCCGTTGAGCATCATTTCCGTCTCTGTAACTTAGCACTACGTTATTTTAAGTTATGTAAACATTGTAAGGGTCTATGGTCGCTTAGTACTTCGAATCGTTTGCTATATTAGTACGGTCGGGAGTATTCTGTCCAGACTATTGCCAATTACAATTTTTCAGTAGTCGAATACTTCAATTAATGTGCATTGAGTGTCCTACTCGCATAACTAATGGGATGTGGATTTTCACTAAACACTGCTCATATTGCAAAGTTTCTGACGTCCGATGAATCCGAATGAACTGATTGAAGGTTTTTATTGCTCAAAGGCTTTTTATACACATCGAATTTAGTGTTTACTTTTTTAACGTCGCCTTTCAATTGTGTTATGAAAAGGTTTTGCAATCTTGGAAAAAATCCTCAATTGATTTCCTATAGAATCCCGCCATACCTATAAATTGCTTAATATGCTATTGAAATTATTCTTATGTTGTTGCCTATAACCTGGTTGCTGACCATGATTTTGATTAAAATTGTTCCAGAATCGAATTCCTGGTTATTGTTATATTGGGGATTGTGGTGTTACTGGAATCTAAAATTTTGATTATGTTGTGTGTTATCGAATTGAGGTGGATTCCGAATTGTTGTTTTTGTTATCGACATATTATATGTTACTAAATTATGCTCAATCAATAAAGCGAAAGCTGGTTCTCGTTTCAATATAGAGAGTATGAACGCTTGGAAAGGCGGTGGCATATTATTTCGAAAAATATCGAATGCCTGTCTTTCACAATCATTTAATCTTAATTTCATAACATTCGTATGTATAAATTACTTTCAGAGGTGCAATCTCATTGCTCAGACTTATTTTATCTTTCACTCTGCATAAGTGCTCATTAATTTGTTTATAAAATTCTATAACATTGTTCTTAACACTAGCAAGACGGAAAAACCTTCTTACCTAGAAAGACGGCAGTCATTGACCCCATACAATAAAAATATAGTAGTTGATCTAGTAAATCATTTAAAAGTGCTAATCAATCAGTGAACAAATATGAATTAAACTAAAATGAAATCATTAACGTTTTTATTGAGATGTTTAAGAGGAAATTATACGACTGACTTCGAGTACTTGAGTATATGTCTATCCTTTACTCTTCATTTCATTTACAAACATAACCGACAGAAATAAGTTGTTCATTGTCTCAAAATTAAAATTTCATATTATCCTTGTGGATTATCTCGTCATTGTTCAGTTTTACTTTATTTCCTAAATCTTCTTTTACTATTCTTTTTTTGAATCTTGGTTGTAACTCTTTTCACACTGTAGGGTCCTTTTGGTCTACTACTTCTTTGGGTTTTACATGTCTTTCTATTTTTATTATTGTATTGTATCATTTTGTCTTGCGCTATAGTTAATTTCAGCGGAGTGTCTTCACGAAAGGTCTTGTTAATCTATAGGTTTTTTCTGAGAAACTGAATGGATAGTTGCATTGTATGATTCAAGTAATGAACGTTCTGTTTTGATACATAGTTTTATATTAAACTTCTTCTAAATGAAAAAAAAACACGTGATCTTTCTGTGGTCGTTCCTTTATTGCATCTATGGAGTCTCGAACTCCTGAACCCTTCGTACTTCACTACTTCTTTTGTGTTATCTTATTTTTAATGAGGATCGCAACACCGCGAATGTGGCCGTTCTCTTCTAATAACATTATAATTACTGTGCTCCAATTTACCTCTCTGAATCCATCCAACAGTTTATAGAGCTCGTTTTTTCGAGGGATATCTTATAAATGAATTTGTATTCACTGCAAGGATCTTGGAAGTTATTCCGTCCGGTGACGAGCGCCTGAATTTGGCTTACCCTCTCCTCTAACCGACCCATACGCCTTTCAATGGAGGATTACCAATCCAGCATTGGATCGCGTGTGCTCTTGGCACGAATTTATTTACAAAGTCCTTAAAGAACACTATTACTTACACAAACTTTATCGTTTTTCTTCGCTGCCTTTTAGGCTAAACCGATTTACACACAATAATTCCCAAACTGAAATATGTTAGTTCGCCAAATATACTGAACTGAACTTTACTATTTCTCCAACTGAACTGTCCTCCTCCGGCCACCGTCCTGATATTTATCTCTCCCAAAGTTCTTCCGGAAGATACCAGAAGCCAGATGGCTATGGAATTTCAGGTGGCGGGGTATACAAATTAAAACTACAAGTTTTTTGACACTCAAGACCTAGCAACCTTTTAGATGACGCACATCGAATCAGTAGTCGCGGCGAATTGCATCATCTACACAAAAACACAATACAAGACAACACAATTTTGCCCGGAAATCCCAACCAGGTCAGACCGAGGCATGCACGAAACAATGCTGGGGATGTTACGACTGTTTACCGTGCTTTCCTTTTCGGGAGAACAGTAAACACCGGAGAGTACTAAATAAAAGTATTTGCTTTTATTATACTTTCGGCCTATAGCTTCCGCTCTTTATTTATGAATTATTGTTGAAATCTGTCTGAACTCTGTCTCCATTCTTGAAAACCATTCTACTTATATACTTTCTTTTTAGTTTCAGGTTATCCCCTCTATTCACACATTCTTTATCAATAGCTCAAGTTATTTTGGGTGCACTGGGTTAGTGTGTCATCCACATGTTACCAAAGTGTTCCAATAATTACTATGCCTAGTATGTCGGCGGCATTCATCATTTGTGCTGAATCTTCAGTTTCATAATTTAATGTATGTCAGTTTGTCATGTCATGTTGTTGTTCAGGTATCGCTTTGTCGTTATTTTATTGTATGCGACGGAGTTCCTCTGTGATTGCGTCACACACGTGTGCATAAGTATGCTCATTACTTATGTTAGTTAGAGTTTTTTTTTAGAGTTTCCCGGCGATTATGAATGTAACTGTAGCGAACATGGGCTGATAATGACTTTGAAATATGAGCGTATGATTGGCGAGTGCCACTTTGCCACAGCTAGGTTTCGTATTGTGGAAGAGCGTGTGAACGAGGAAATGAAAATGACTTGAATGAATTAAATGGGGGGTGTGATCTTATTATGTAGTCCCTCATGTGCGGGCACTACAGTCCTACTTGTACCGTCCCCGGACCCATCACCTTCGGCACACTACCACTACTGGCCGCCTCCACGACTGCATCAGCCGGCAAAGGCAGCAACACCACACGTGCCTCCTTTGAAACTACCTTCTCGGAAGAAGAAGGCTCGGTAAGCGCCAAAGAGTCCGGACCTGAAGAGTTTGCCGGAGCACCCTTTTCAACCGGTTTCTTTCTGGCCTTACCCGCCTGCGCAACGCTCTCCGTCTCCATGGCAGAGTCATCTACCACGGAGGTCGAGGCCGACGCCAAGGATTCCCGGCGCGCCTTCCTCGTCTTCTTCTTCTTGCCCTCCGCTGCCACCGTTGGACTCTTCAAGAAGAAATTCCTCAGGGGGACGTCGGAGGCAACAGGCTGGTCTGCAAGGTCCACCTGGGAAGGGGCTTAAACTATTGCCCACAGGTGATTTTGATCTGGAAGGAAATTGTTTGAGTAATGTAGGCAAGCCGATGTGGCCGCATCAGGCAGTGAACAAAGAGTACATGGATGATAGTATAGATTTCCAGAATAAATCTGTAATGTTACTTCAACAATATGTTGACAATATGGAGGAAAGTCTAAAGGAAGAACAAGAAAACGCGTTAAAACTTCACATGGATGGATACTTTGACTGTGAGCATAAGAATTTGAAGAATGTGAAAGAACCAATAGATGCTAGTGACGCAAGTACAAAAGCCTACGTTGATAGTAAAATGAGAATTAAATTTCCAATTATATAAATTGAGGAGTTGCGTTGTCAGGTGGTTTAGTTAGTAAAAGAGCTTTGAGCAGAAATGTTTTGGTGTGAAAATCTAAGGGAATCGGATAAACTTTGTACATGCGAAGTTGGATGGACAGAGATCAAATTTTCTGATGTAAAAGTGTATCGAGATAATTGTGAAATCTACGCAACTCCAGATGAAGGGGCCACTTGTCTACTATTTCGAATGCGCAATGGAGAAACATCATCGGCGTTGAATGATGTAAAGTTGCAAGTTCAAGAATTTCCGCATGTTAAATTGCAAGTGTTTGGAGGAGAGGTGACGATGTATGGGAAAATCTTACCCAATACGTAAGCGAGGTTAAAGTCTAATCGCTATCCAGACTCTTGTCCATTTGGTGATGTTGAAACGGTAACTCGAGAGAAAATTAAAGATAAACCAGAATATTTTTTTTTGTTTTTATTATTTAACTTGGGTTAACATTTGTTTCTTGATTAAGTAAATCTAATTATAGAATAGAATCCCATGCAAGGGTAATTATTCTTAACTTTCTAGAACTAAGTAGAGGGTATTTTATAATGGCCCCATGCAAGGGTGCTTATTCCATCGCTTAAGATGTATCTTTTTGTATCATTACAACTTAAGGCTAATTTCTTAATTTCTTGTGTATACATATTGTGTAATTTACTTCTAAATATATACATTGATTTATATACATGCTCTTTTTTTTACTTATCTTCGGGATATTCTGAGGTATCAAATCTTGAGAGTTGTGGATTAATGACATCAGTATAAATGTCAGCATAGAAATCATCGCTTTTGAACGAATAGATAAATGAATCTGTATCCATATAGTTCAATTGAACAGAATCACCGAATTTATTATTAATGTAGTCATAGTGAAAATCATACATTAGCCACTTTGAGAGTTCCAAGACAAGAAAGCCCAAGTAAATTGGTTTATTGAAGGTTACTTCTGTATGATTCATTTGAATAGCACACAGATCTGGGGAAAAAATTGCTATACTATGAAAATTGGGATGAGCGATAAGTTTTCGTGCAGAATGAACATTTCGTTCGCGATCCCATCCAGTCACTAGCTTAACAGATCTTCTTTTCTCGACATTTTCCATTGTCTTGCCGTAGACACTATTATTCATTAATTTGAAAAAATTCTTTTCAAAATCCGAGGAAGCTTTTTTGCGATACTCAGTATTGAGTGAAATATATTTTTGAAGCCATCTAGATTGGTTAAAAGTGAGTGCCCTATGTACTTTAGTAAGAACAAGATCATTTTTCAAGCATTGTTGCAAATTTTGAATTGAAATTACATATTTGTTTTTAGGGTTTAAATTGGCAGTGAGCTTATGGTATTTGGTGCCCGGAGTAATAGTGTTTTCGGGGCAAAATGGTAGATCATTGTGGTTATCATGAATTGAGGGAGGATAAACTAAATCGACTTCTAACACGCATCCAATATTGGTATTGTTGTACTTTAAAATGTACTCATTAGTATATGTGGTGATGTCATTATCCCACTTGAAATTATTGTGAGGAAGTGGTTGTGACATTGCCCATCCATATAAATTATTCGCATCAAAATACATCAGATATTCACTTGGTTCTGAGCTATTGAAATTCGTTGTGTATTTGTTATTTGCTTTTGCATATCTATGACTGCACTGACAAAGACCTCCTCTAATGCCTCGCTTGAAAAAATCATACATTTCAAAGTCGGTGAGAAGTTCCAACTTGATTTTTGTGATTTTCAGCATAGCATCCCAAGATAAACTAGGAGCTGTATAATAGTGGCATGGGTCTAATGTATAGATTTTTAAGCAAATCTCATGGAAATTCTCAAATATATCCGTTAAGAGTAGCACATCGCTCTGTAGATACAAAAGCATATACTCTTTTAGTGTGGTACACTTGAAATGTTGCCATACCCGTTGAGCATGATTGTAAGCCTCTACAGAGCAGCCTTTTCCGGTGAGTTTATTGAAAAACGAGTCAATGTTTGGAAGGCCTGTCTCATCAAGACGTGACCATGAGTCTATATAATCATAAGGAAATATATCCTTCCTTGTCATTAATTCAAAAGAGTCTTTGTCTTGAAAAATGGATTTTGTTGTGAGCAAATCATCAGTTGATAGGTTTGAAGCTAAGGCATCTAGACTCGATTGAAGAAATCTATTAGAGTCCAGAAAGCGCAATTCAACAGTTTGCTATTCATCTACAAATATTCTCTTTGAGAGAGAAATGTAATTTTCCTTAGTGTTTGGGATTATATTAATTCCACCACTAACTTTGGCAAGACTTTTCACAAAAATGTGACAGTCATAGCCGGAAAAATTATGAAGTAAAATGGGGAAAAAATTTGGAACACGAAAAAGTGCGTTACATTTTTGATGAGCGGGTCCTCTATATTGTCCGGTTAAATGACAATGATCCCTAACTCTTATATCTGTAGATTTAAAAGTATTCTTACATATACAGCAAACAGGCATCGAGTTGAAGGAGTAGGTTTCCAAGTGTGTTAGTGGTGTCATTGGCTGAGGCTTTTGTAGAACTTCTGTGTATAAGTACCGAATGTCCTCCACCAGCATTTCTACGAAACGATCTGGAGCATTTTCACCTAAAAAAGCATACAAATTAGATTTATTTATTATTATTATTGTTATCGTACATACCAAAATATGTTCTTTGTCTGTTGTATTTGGTGTCGAACGAGCACTTGATGTAGTATCCGAAAGCGCATGGGATGTGTAGTTGAACATCTGTTGTTGATGATGATTCCGGGTTGTTTTCACAATGATGAATTGGTTTGAGTATTGACTCAAAATCAGCGTAAATTGTAAATGGTACTTTTAACTGTCTCTCGATATGTGTAAAAGAGATCTGTTTTTTTTCTTCCGTTGGCATAATTGTCTTGATTTTACGACAAGAGCCATCTCTTTTGTGTTCATTTAATTTCTCAAGAGTGGAGAAATTTAGCAGACATCCATTGCATAGATTCAGTTGAGAATGATGATTTGACATCTGATTTCTGACAAGGTGGGATATGTTGTTTATGAGTACGTAATGCGTATTTCCTTCATCATTGCTCAGGAAAAGTAGATTGATGTGTGTATCCTTCTCCTCCTGTGTATGATAGTATGGTCCCACGATACTATCATTCTCGTATCCAAAAATATTTACACTGATGTGTGGATTATTATATTCAAAGATTTTCGCATCGTCTGTTTTGAGGAGAAAATCCATTTTGGTGAAATTTGCGGATACATTATCAACGTGAATTATGTCCGCTGTAATGTCTGCAATTGCATATGATGTGGTACGGTTTCTATTAATTTTTATTTTACTTAGAGCCGAAATGATGGCCCATTTGAAGCAATACTCATCATTATTTTCCACACTGATGCATGTCTTTTTATTGGTTAATTTGGCAGGTAGCGGGAAATAATTGGATCCTCTTAATGGTTGATACTTGTTTACATTTACTTCGATCCTTGTAAACGAAAGTAAAGCCCATCCACTATCTCTTTCCTGGAATTCTTCCAGTTTGGATTTTATATCATCGATCATTGTCTTTAGGTGATCGGATAAGTCGTTTTCACTCAGAACGATCTTCATCGGAGTTTTCATACTCTTGGAATCCACGTTCAGGTCATCACCATCGCCCTTGATGAAATCGCAAAAGAGTTCAATATTGAATTTGAATGCATGTAAGAGTTCTAGTTCAGCTCTAAGCAATTCCAAAATAACAATATTGTCCTGGTCAAAGAGCTTTTCAACAATAAGAATACTTTCATCGGTATTTCTTATGGAAAAAGTCTTGACGCGATTTTTGTAGGCTCCATAAATAACGCAAACGTTATCTCGGAGTAATTGTTGTGCCTTCAATTTGTGGGAGGTATTCCTTAAGTGTTGAATCCATTTACTTTCCTCCACCTCTTCGTTGCAAACAGAACAACGTTTGAAGAGGGTTTTTCTAGGTCTTTTTGTTGGTGGTAGAGCTTGGGTCGATGTTGGGAAATCAGTTCCTCGTTGCACTGCTGATGATGTTGATGCATTGGGGTTTTGATTCGACGATCGGAAATCAGTTGTTCCTGTTGTTTTATGATGGTCTTGATTTGTTGCCAAATCAGATGCTCGTTGCACACCTGATGGTGTATTGTTTAAACATTTTTTTTGATGTCGCACTAGGGATGATTTCTCCCAAAAACACTTTCTACATAAACTACACAAAAACATTTTTTCGTTCTTTACACTTTAATTTCTGCAAGCAGACTAAAGTAAACTCACAAAGTTCTTAGTTTTGCTACTTACTGATAAGCTCGAAAACAGCAATGGCACTAGGATAGAAGAAGAACACCCTCAAAAAAAAAAGTGGAAAATGAAAAGATTTTTTTTGTTTATTTTTTTCTTTTATTTTTTATTTGTATATCAAAAGCCAATCAACCCCAAGAAGTAAAACCCCAAAAACAAAGTTAAAAAAAAGCAAGATAATCGGTTTATTATTATATTTTTTTTTTTAAATAAAGAATAATTTACAGGAAATTAGTTTGCGTTAAGGTACCATTCTCCTGCATCAAGGGTGTAAGTTGCCCGTCAAAGTCCAGAACGGGCTTGATTTCAGCCATCGCCGTCTGCCCCCAGAGGCCTTGATAGCTGACCATATAGAGGTGATTCGCGATTGTTTGAATCGTCCTATCGCTCATAGTTTGATAACGTTGAGGGAGAATTACCTGAAAAAAAAAAATATTAAAAATAACAAACATTTTTTTTTGGTGACGCACTAGAGATGATTTCTCCCTAAAACACTTTCGGCAAAAACTACACAAAAACGTTTTTTTTTTACTTCTTTACACTTCAAATACTGCAAGCAGACTAATGTAAACGCGCAAAGTTCTTAATTTTGACAGTTAATTATAAGCTCGTTAACAACAGGAAAACCGTAGAGCAATGGTACTAGAGCAGATAAAGAACACCAAAAAAAGTGGAAAAGAAAAAGATTTTTGTTTGTTTTTTCTTTTATTTTTATTTTTATATCAAAAACGAGGTTAACGCTGATACCCACTCAAACCCAATATGTAAAACTCAAGAAGAACACCTCCAAGAACAAAGTTGAATAAAAGATAATCAGAACCTCGAAGACAGCAGGAAAAACCGTAAAGAAATGGCGCTAGAGCAGAAAAAGAACACCCACAAAAAAAAAAGTGGAAATGAAAAGATTTTGTTATTATTTTTATTTCAACCAAGTATACAGTGAAACC
This sequence comes from Eristalis intricaria, assembly GCA_964034865.1. Lineage (NCBI taxonomy): Eukaryota > Metazoa > Arthropoda > Insecta > Diptera > Syrphidae > Eristalis > Eristalis intricaria. Next base: position 27,638,632 of record OZ035877.1, read on the forward strand.
CAATCAACCCCAAGAAGTAAAACCCCAAGAACAAAAAAAAAAGATAATCGGTTTATTAAATTTTTTTGTTTTGTAAATTTTTAAGGAAACATTTACAGGAAATTTGTCTGCGATAACGTTCCATTCTCCTGCATAATTGGAGTCAGTTGCCCGTCAAAGTCCAGAACGGGTTTAAATTGGACCATCGCCATCTGCCCCCAGAGACCTTGGTAGCTCACCATATAGAGGTGATTCGCGATTGTTTGAATCGTCCTATCGCTCATAGTTTGATAACGTTGAGGGAGAATTACCTGAAAAAAAAAAAATTTCTTTTACTTACGCAATGATCACCGATATCCAGCAATATCCTTGGCCCAAATTTAGTTTTAATCCGTCGTATGCCTAAGATGGGGAATTCGTGGTTTTCAGGTAGAGCTTTTATGGATTTGAACGTTTTGATTCCGTTCAATGCGTTCAGCTCCGTAGCAACTGCTCGCATATGCTCCTCGGCGGTTTTTGTTACGTGGTTTTCCATTTTTTAACTTACCGACGTATAAACTCGAACTGATGTTGAAATTAAATTTCAGAGTCATTATATACTAATTTGCGAAATTTCTTATATCACTTTACGTACGAATAGTTCTTAGTGAAATTTAGATCTCACAGCAGGTTTGCGGTTTCCTAATTTAATCAGTTCATTCTATGCTGCTTGCGGTTGTGGCTGGGAAATGCGTGATCGTGGGAGACTCTGTGTTTGATTATTTTTTTGTACGTTTCCCATTTATTTTGAAGTTCACTCTAGTTTTGCGGTTGGAGCATAGGTTTTGCGTTACATTTCGTTAAATCTTAAGTTAAACAGCATTTTTTTTTAAGTAGGTATATGATTCTGATCGAACACTACTAATTTACAAACAGCGGAAATCTTAATTGCGTGACATTAGTTGTTTTATTCTAGCAAGTTTATATTTAATCATGCAACAAGCACATGTATCCGGACCATCCTCGCAATGATTTGGATGATGATGATGATTTATGAAATTACAGTCAAAATCATATCTCAGGAATATTAGAGAGTTCAAAAGCTCAGCGTAATGCTCCTCACAAAGTGTATGCTGATTGTTCTTTAGAAAATCTATTACCGATGTATCCATGTTGAACTTTCAATACGTACTAAAGGAAAAAAGAACAAAAAAAAAATTGTTTTTTTCTTGTACTATATATATATGTATATCTTTATTGTTTTAATTGATTATACAATAACATTAGTTTCTTAATTCTAACAAGTCTATTTTCAATCATGCCGCAAGCACATGTATCTGGTCCGACTTGGCAATCATTCGATGACCAAGGACAATTTAGGTAATGGCAACCATATTTACTGCTGGTGGCACAATTGATATTTTCAAATTTCCGCAGGAATGCTATAGAATTCAATATCTCTGCATAGTGTTCCTCAAGAAGTGTGTTTTGATTGCTCGTCAGAAAGTCTAGTATTTGAGTAAATATTAACGATGTATCCATGTTGGTTGAAGTTCCAATACGTACTGCTAATGGATGATAGTCGACTCGCGAAGTTCCTCCACAATTGAATTTATTTCATTCCCAAGATTATTATTGTCAGCTGCTTCGGATGCAATCAAGAGTCTTAAACGATTAACCACTTCATTCGCATCATCCCAGTAGACATAATCAATCGGATTTTCAGAGTATTTCATTCCACTGCCAGTTTTTTGAAGAAGCGGTTTGATTATCTGGTTGTACTTGTAGCCTCTATTGTTGTTGTATTTGGTGTCGAACGAGCACTTGATGTAGTATCCGAAAGCGCATGGGATGTGTAGTTGATCTGTTGTTGATGATGATTCCGGGTTGTTTTCACAATGATGAATTGGTTTGAGTATTGACTCAAAATCAGCGTAAATTGTAAATGGTACTTTTAACTGTCTCTCGATATGTGTAAAAGAGATCTGTTTTTTTTCTTCCGTTGGCATAATTGTCTTGATTTTACGACAAGAGCCATCTCTTTTGTGTTCATTTAATTTCTCAAGAGTGGAGAAATTTAGCAGACATCCATTGCATAGATTCAGTTGAGAATGATGATTTGACATCTGATTTCTGACAAGGTGGGATATGTTGTTTATGAGTACGTAATGTGCATTTCCTTCATCATTACTCAGGAAAAGTAGATTGATGTGTGTATCCTTCTCCTCCTGTGTATGATAGTATGGTCCCACGATACTATCATTCTCGTATCCAAAAATATTTACACTGATGTGTGGATTATTATCTTCAAAGATTTTCGCATCGTCTGTTTTGAGGAGAAAATCCATTTTGGAGAAATTTGCAGATACATTATCAACGTGAATTATGTCCGCTGTAATGTCTGCAATTGCATATGATGTGGTACGGTTTCTATTAATTTTTATTTTACTTAGAGCCGAAATGATGGCCCATTTGAAGCAATACTCATCATTATTTTCCACATTGATGCATGTCTTTTTATTGGCTAATTTGGCAGGTAGCGGGAAATAATTGGATCCTCTTAATGGTTGATACTTGTTTACATTTACTTCGATCCTTGTAAACGAAAGTAAAGCCCATCCACTATCTCTTTCCTGGAATTCTTCCAGTTTGGATTTTATATCATCGATCATTGTCTTTAGGTGATCGGATAAGTCGTTTTCACTCAGAACGATCTTCATCGGAGTTTGCATACTCTTGGAATCCACGTTCAGGTCATCACCATCGCCCTTGATGAAATCGCAAAAGAGTTCAATATTGAATTTGAATGCATGTAAGAGTTCTAGTTCAGCTCTAAGCAATTCCAAAATAACAATATTGTCCTGGTCAAAGAGCTTTTCAACAATAAGAATACTTTCATCGGTATTTCTTATGGAAAAAGTCTTGACGCGATTTTTGTAGGCTCCATAAATAACGCAAACGTTATCTCGGAGTAATTGTTGTGCCTTCAATTTGTGGGAGGTATTCCTTAAGTGTTGAATCCATTTACTTTCCTCCACCTCTTCGTTGCAAACAGAACAACGTTTGAAGAGGGTTTTTCTAGGTCTTTTTGTTGGTGGTAGAGCTTGGGTCGATGTTGGGAAATCAGTTCCTCGTTGCACTGCTGATGATGTTGATGCATTGGGGTTTTGATTCGACGATCGGAAATCAGTTGTTCCTGTTGTTTTATGATGGTCTTGATTTGTTGCCAAATCAGATGCTCGTTGCACACCTGATGGTGTATTGTTTAAACATTTTTTTTGATGTCGCACTAGGGATGATTTCTCCCAAAAACACTTTCTACATAAACTACACAAAAACATTTTTTCGTTCTTTACACTTTAATTTCTGCAAGCAGACTAAAGTAAACTCACAAAGTTCTTAGTTTTGCTACTTACTGATAAGCTCGAAAACAGCAATGGCACTAGGATAGAAGAAGAACACCCTCAAAAAAAAAAGTGGAAAATGAAAAGATTTTTTTTGTTTATTTTTTTCTTTTATTTTTTATTTGTATATCAAAAGCCAATCAACCCCAAGAAGTAAAACCCCAAAAACAAAGTTAAAAAAAAGCAAGATAATCGGTTTATTATTATATTTTTTTTTTAAATAAAGAATAATTTACAGGAAATTAGTTTGCGTTAAGGTACCATTCTCCTGCATCAAGGGTGTAAGTTGCCCGTCAAAGTCCAGAACGGGCTTGATTTCAGCCATCGCCGTCTGCCCCCAGAGGCCTTGATAGCTGACCATATAGAGGTGATTCGCGATTGTTTGAATCGTCCTATCGCTCATAGTTTGATAACGTTGAGGGAGAATTACCTGAAAAAAAAAAAAATATTAAAAATAACAAACATTTTTTTTTGGTGACGCACTAGAGATGATTTCTCCCTAAAACACTTTCGGCAAAAACTACACAAAAACGTTTTTTTTTTACTTCTTTACACTTCAAATACTGCAAGCAGACTAATGTAAACGCGCAAAGTTCTTAATTTTGACAGTTAATTATAAGCTCGTTAACAACAGGAAAACCGTAGAGCAATGGTACTAGAGCAGATAAAGAACACCAAAAAAAGTGGAAAAGAAAAAGATTTTTGTTTGTTTTTTCTTTTATTTTTATTTTTATATCAAAAACGAGGTTAACGCTGATACCCACTCAAACCCAATATGTAAAACTCAAGAAGAACACCTCCAAGAACAAAGTTGAATAAAAGATAATCAGAACCTCGAAGACAGCAGGAAAAACCGTAAAGAAATGGCGCTAGAGCAGAAAAAGAACACCCACAAAAAAAAAGTGGAAATGAAAAGATTTTGTTATTATTTTTATTTCAACCAAGTATACAGTGAAACCCAATCAACCCCAAGAAGTAAAACCCCAAGAACAAAAAAAAAAAGATAATCGGTTTATTAAATTTTTTTATTGTTTTGTAAATTTTTAAGGAAACATTTACAGGAAATTTGTCTGCGATAACGTTCCATTCTCCTGCATAATTGGAGTCAGTTGCCCGTCAAAGTCCAGAACGGGTTTAAATTGGACCATCGCCATCTGCCCCCAGAGACCTTGGTAGCTCACCATATAGAGGTGATTCGCGATTGTTTGAATCGTCCTATCGCTCATAGTTTGATAACGTTGAGGGAGAATTACCTGAAAAAAAAAAAATTTCTTTTACTTACGCAATGATCACCGATATCCAGCAATATCCTTGGCCCAAATTTAGTTTTAATCCGTCGTATGCCTAAGATGGGGAATTCGTGGTTTTCAGGTAGAGCTTTTATGGATTTGAACGTTTTGATTCCGTTCAATGCGTTCAGCTCCGTAGCAACTGCTCGCATATGCTCCTCGGCGGTTTTTGTTACGTGGTTTTCCATTTTTTAACTTACCGACGTATAAACTCGAACTGATGTTGAAATTAAATTTCAGAGTCATTATATACTAATTTGCGAAATTTCTTATATCACTTTACGTACGAATAGTTCTTAGTGAAATTTAGATCTCACAGCAGGTTTGCGGTTTCCTAATTTAATCAGTTCATTCTATGCTGCTTGCGGTTGTGGCTGGGAAATGCGTGATCGTGGGAGACTCTGTGTTTGATTATTTTTTTGTACGTTTCCCATTTATTTTGAAGTTCACTCTAGTTTTGCGGTTGGAGCATAGGTTTTGCGTTACATTTCGTTAAATCTTAAGTTAAACAGCATTTTTTTTTAAGTAGGTATATGATTCTGATCGAACACTACTAATTTACAAACAGCGGAAATCTTAATTGCGTGACATTAGTTGTTTTATTCTAGCAAGTTTATATTTAATCATGCAACAAGCACATGTATCCGGACCATCCTCGCAATGATTTGGATGATGATGATGATTTATGAAATTACAGTCAAAATCATATCTCAGGAATATTAGAGAGTTCAAAAGCTCAGCGTAATGCTCCTCACAAAGTGTATGCTGATTGTTCTTTAGAAAATCTATTACCGATGTATCCATGTTGAACTTTCAATACGTACTAAAGGAAAAAAGAACAAAAAAAAAATTGTTTTTTTCTTGTACTATATATATATGTATATCTTTATTGTTTTAATTGATTATACAATAACATTAGTTTCTTAATTCTAACAAGTCTATTTTCAATCATGCCGCAAGCACATGTATCTGGTCCGACTTGGCAATCATTCGATGACCAAGGACAATTTAGGTAATGGCAACCATATTTACTGCTGGTGGCACAATTGATATTTTCAAATTTCCGCAGGAATGCTATAGAATTCAATATCTCTGCATAGTGTTCCTCAAGAAGTGTGTTTTGATTGCTCGTCAGAAAGTCTAGTATTTGAGTAAATATTAACGATGTATCCATGTTGGTTGAAGTTCCAATACGTACTGCTAATGGATGATAGTCGACTCGCGAAGTTCCTCCACAATTGAATTTATTTCATTCCCAAGATTATTATTGTCAGCTGCTTCGGATGCAATCAAGAGTCTTAAACGATTAACCACTTCATTCGCATCATCCCAGTAGACATAATCAATCGGATTTTCAGAGTATTTCATTCCACTGCCAGTTTTTTGAAGAAGCGGTTTGATTATCTGGTTGTACTTGTAGCCTCTATTGTTGTTGTATTTGGTGTCGAACGAGCACTTGATGTAGTATCCGAAAGCGCATGGGATGTGTAGTTGATCTGTTGTTGATGATGATTCCGGGTTGTTTTCACAATGATGAATTGGTTTGAGTATTGACTCAAAATCAGCGTAAATTGTAAATGGTACTTTTAACTGTCTCTCGATATGTGTAAAAGAGATCTGTTTTTTTCCTCCGTTGGCATAATTGTCTTGATTTTACGACAAGAGCCATCTCTTTTGTGTTCATTTAATTTCTCAAGAGTGGAGAAATTTAGTAGACATCCATTGCATATATTCAGTTGAGAATGATGATTTGACATCTGATTTCTGACAAGGTGGGATATGTTGTTTATGAGTACGTAATGTGTATTTCCTTCATCATTGCTCAGGAAAAGTAGATTGATGTGTGTATCCTTCTCCTCCTGTGTATGATAGTTTAAGCTTTCTGCTTGGTCTTTTAAAATAATGAAACACACCGTTTTTTTATTTTACTCTTATTATTCCATCCGATCGCCTTCACTTCTGTTCACAAACTGTCTCTTATATTCTTAGCCTAGTCTGACCTAACCGGCAATCCTCTCTCTCTGTGATATATGTATGTGTGTCTATTAGTCTCTCTTTGTGCTTATTTTTCTTATTTTCTATTATTCTACTACAGTTCGGCCATCCTGACAAGCAATCGTCCCGATTGACCAAAACCTTGTCGATATAATTTAACCACACACTTCCCATGTTCCCGTGTAAGGCACCTGACTCAATTGTAATCCCTCAACATCTTTTATTATATATCAGTCGTTTGGCAGCACCTTGGCGACTATGTATGGACCCTTAAATTTCGTCAAAATCTTCCTACAAGCCCCAGGTGTACTCAGAAAGTTCCTTATCATTATATAATCGCCTTCTTTGTACTTCTTCTGAATTCTATTTCTATCCTTAGACAACTTATTATAATTTTGGCATTTCATCATTTGTTCTGCTGCTTTCTTCCTCACACTGACTAGATCCCTGGCATTGTCGCATGGATCTAACTCTTTCAATCTTTCTTTAAGATGATCGATTATTTTCCCTCTTTGCTGCACTCCGAATATCAATTGACTTGCACATACACCAGTACTACGATGAACGGTGTTATTTAATGAAAATTCAATTTCGGGCAAGATTTTATCCAGTGAGTACATTGTGCCTGCACTTGACAATTTTGCTATCATTGGAGCTATACTTCTATTCACCCGTTCAACTTGTCCATTAGCTTGCGGCGAGGCTGTTGCTATTTTCACGTGTCGTACGTTATGGACATCGAGGAAGTTCTGGAAATCTTTCGAAGTGAAAGCACTACCTCGATCAGAAACTAACATTCGCGGTCTACTATATGCATGGAAATAGTTTGTTAAACAACATAGTACCTCTTTTGTTCCAGTTGAACGAACTGCGTACAATCTTGTAAACTTGGTGAACGCGTCCACTACCAGCAAAACGAATTTCTTATTTGCTTTCTTCAGTGAAACCGGACCGAAATGGTCTATGTGAATTGTGTCGAACGGTTCGGTGCCTTTGGGTATATTATGTAAAAGCCCCTCATGCTTTCCGAACTCTGGTGAAAATGCTATACATTTCAGACAATTCGCAATGTGATCTTTTATCTTGTTTTTCATTTTCGGGAACCAATAACTTTTCATTATTGCATTCAAAACTTTATCACATCCCAAGTGTCCCATTTCATCATGGTATTTCTGTATTACATTCCTTTCCATACTCGCCGGTACATAAAAGAGAATATTTGCACCGATTTTCTTGTAAATTAAACCAGTACGCATTTCGTAAACACTACTCTCTTCTTTTTCTAAGAGATCCTTAATCTTTCAGATACACTCATCTTTAGACTGGCATATCGACAGATTTTGCTCGAACGTGTTCTCTTCCAACACTAAAATAGTTGACATTCTACTAAGCGCATCTACATGCTGCATCCTAGATCCATTACTATGTTCTAGCTTATACTCATAGTGTTGCAGCTCAAGTGCCCATCTAGCTATCCTAGGATTTATCTCTCTTTTGTTTAAAGTTAAGGCCAATGCGTTACAATCCGTAACTATTTATAGGTATATTCTAAATCTTTTTAGGGCATATATGATGGCTAAAGTTTCCAACTCAAAGCTGTGGTACTTTGCCTCCTGTTCCGTAGTTCTTTTCGAAAAATAGAACACGGGATGGAATTTCCCATCTGCCTTTTTCTGCATTAGAATGGCACCAAAACCGAGGGAACTAGCATCACAGTGGAGTTCAATCTCGTCCCGTGGATCAAAGATAGCCAATAAAGGTGCTTCCATTAGCTTTTGCTTCAACCCTTCGAAACAATTCATTTCAGCTTCCTCAAATTTGAATTTAGCGTCCTTTCTAATCAGTTCGTATAAAGGTTCGGCTAACAGTGAAAAATCTTTGATAAACCTTCTGAAATATGAGTATAAGCCCAAGAAACTATGAACACCCTTTGCATTTTGCGGCACAGGAAAACTTTTCACCGACGCTTTACCCTTTTCATCTGGTTTTATACCCTCATTCGAAATTGTATATCCTAAATAATTTATTTCGGATTTAAGAAATCGGCATTTATCCATCCTTAATTCCAGCCTATTACTAACGAGTCGATCAAACACTTCCTTCAGTATACTCAAGTGCTCATCTACAGTCGTCGTGGCCACCATTAAGTCATCTAAATATATGACTACCTTCTCCGCACGAAGTAAATCATCAAAAACTTCATTGATGAACCTCTGGAATGTGGATGGAGCATTGCGTAGCCCGAAAGGCATCTTCAAAAATTCGTATTGTCCCATAGGGGTTACGAATGATGTATACTTAATCGAGTCTTCGCTCATTTGTACATGATAGAAGGCACTCTTCAGATCAAGCAGAGAGAATATTGACTTATTTGCCAGTCTATCTAGCAGGTCATCTATTAGAGGAATCGGATAATAATCCTTCAACTTCACCTTATTGAGCGTTCGAAAATCTACACACAACCGAATGTCAACCGATTTTTTTCTTACCAATACAATGGGAGACGCATACTCAGATTTACTAGGCCTAATGACGCCTGATTGAACTAATTCATCTAAAATATCGCGCACTTTTTCTTTTTCTTGATACGAGAGCCTTCGCGGGGAGCAATGAAAGGGCTTTTCATCTGTCAATCTTATCTTCATCTCGTACTTGGTCTTCGGTAAAACGGGACGTTCGCTGTACATATAACTCTCCTCAAATATTCTAGTAAACTTATCTTTTCATCTAAAATCAATTTCATCAGTAACAACACTGGAAGCATTATCATCCGTTTCTATGTTCATTAATTCTTTACACCTTTCATCATATGTTACCTCTCTTTTTATATTCTTTTCATCATTTGTTTTCACTAGTTTTAAGTTTGCTTTTTCCAAAAAGTCTTTCCCTAATATCAGTGGATATTGCATGGTATTATTATCTACAACAAAAACATCTAATTCAATCTTTTCATCATCATAATAAACTAAACATTTTATTTCACCGAACACTACAAGGGGTGTCTTATTGATACCAAAATAACTGAAATTAAAATTTTCTTTCTTGCTTAAAACGGCTTCTGGCACGAACTGTTGACGAACTAAACTGATCGGACTGCCGGTATCTATTAATGTATCTAATGAAACGTTATAATTATAATTCAATCTACTAAAATAATACTCTAAATTTCTTACATATTCGTCTTTCGGCTTCTCCCCCTGGATCATGTGCATCTGCTTCGGCTTCCTCTTGGGACATTCGGCGGCGTAATGGCCCATTTCGGCACAAACATGGCAGGCTCCCATCTCTCGTCTTTCTTTGCGGCACTCATCAGGTTTATGCCCCATGGCATTACAGTTGTAGCACCTGACTGGCGTTGTTGTTGTCGTTCGTCTCCCCTCCACCGGCTGTCGAAGTGATGTTGATGGCAAAGTTACATCGTAGAACGCATCCAGCATGTCGAGTTTGTCACTGAACCGATGTGACTTGGCTTGTGCCCTCAGCGTTCTATCAGAGATCCCCTCGATGATGCCCTCTAGCAGATCCTCCTCGTTGAGGTTTGCCTTGGAACCCAGTGATATTTTGCTATAAAAATATTCCGGGAACCCCTCGTCTGGTGACCATGATCGAGATTCAAATCTCCGCCGAAGAATTGTGCTGGTGGTCCTGTCAGAAAATATTTTCCGCATCTCTTCCAGGATTATTTCGACGTCGATGGTAGTGGTGTCTGGTCTCACGTGAAACCACTCCAACGCTCTTCCCTTCAACTTGCACGCGATCAGCAGCCTGGTGTTCAAATCGTCCAAATTGTACGTCTGGTTGATTTCCCGCAATTGAGACTCCCAGCGAACGTAAGAGCCATCACTCCCATCAAATTCGCTCAGCAGGTCTTTCACATCAGCGATTCACATCATACTTTCCTCATTTTTTTCTGCGCTCTTCTTCTGCAGCAACTCATACTTCTCCCTTAACAGCTCGTTTTCTCTCTTTTGTAATTCCAGCTCGCGTTTCATCAGCTCCACCTCTCTTTTCATTTGCAAAAATTCCTCCTCTCGTCTTTTGTGTATGTGGCGTGTTGCACTTTTCTTTTCGGTGCGCCTTTTTCCGCTGGAACACGGTTGTCCCCTCTCTTCAGTTGTTACTGCTTGGTGGTCTTCCCTCATCAGACTCCTCATAGGTGTGTGTGTGGTTTTTTCCTTCGCGGTGGTCACTCCTCGACACTCATCAGATTTTTCGGGATGGCTTTCGTTTCTCTGCTTCTCTTCTTTCGACGATCGTTGTCTTGGCGTAGCGGTACCTTCGTCGCTTGAACCGTTTGTGTGCTGACTTTCTTCCGAAGTCGAACAATCATCCTCGGATTCTTCTGGAAAGGTACCTCGTTCGACTTCAGGAATTTCCAGCAATCGCAGCACTAACTCGCTCTTGTTGCCGCTAGTCTTCCTGCCCAAGATACTCAACCATTTTGTTAACTGCGAGGCAGTAAACGATTTGAAGGTTTCAACTTCGTTCGGCATATTTTTCACTATTTTTTTGTTGTTTTTTTTACGCGCTTGGAATTATCCCACTTCTGAAATTTTAAGCTTTCTGCTTGGTCTTTTAAAATAATGAAACACACCGTTTTTTTATTTTACTCTTTTTATTACATCCGATCGCCTTCACTTCTGTTCACAAACTGTCTCTTATATTCTTAGCCTAGTCTGACCTAACCGGCAATCCTCTCTCTCTGTGATATATGTATGTGTGTCTATTAGTATCTCTTTGTGCTTATTTTTCTTATTTTCTATTATTCTGCTACATATGCTGGTTCAGCTGATCATCAAACGAACACTTTATGTAATAAGAAAATGCACATGGTATGTGTTGTTGTACATCAGTTGTTGATGAAGTTTCTGGATTTGGTATGCAATGACTCACGGGACATAGAATGGACTCAAAGTCTGCATACACAGCAAATGTCTGTTGTATTGGGAAAAATTGATTATATTACTTCCATCCTCAGGCATAATCGTAACCAGTTTACGACATTCACTTTTATGTTGTTCTAGATTGGATTCGTTGCGAAACAGTTGTAAGCAACCATTACAGAGATGGATTCGATTTTGATGCTTAGTTACTTGGTTGCTAATAATCGCGATATATTTTTGTTGTACACATAATGCGTTTGTTCACCATCATAACTTTCGCAATAGAGCGAGTTAATATGTCTTGTCTTTTCTTCATGTGTATGATAGTAGGGTCCAATTATATCACATTCCTCCTTCTTATTGATTTCATAACCAAAAACGCTTACACTGACGTTGAGGTTATTTGTTTCGAAAATTTGTGTATCTTTTACCTTAAGAGGAAATTCCATATCTTTGAAGGAAAGGATTTCATCATTAACTTGAATAATTTCACTTGTTATGTCGTTTATTTTATATGATGATGGTCTATCAGAATGACATGTGAATGTGTTATCCAAAGCAGATATAATAGCCCATTTAAAACAATATTCATCAGTGTTTTGGATGTTTATACAAGCTTTTTAGCTAATATCTGCGTTGGTAATCGAAAATATGAAGATCCTCGAAACGCTTCGTATTTATTGATGTTTATTTCGATTTTTAGAAATGATAGTAAAGCCCATCCGCTATCTTTTTCTTGGAACTCTTCTAATTTGATCTTGATGTCATTGATCATAGTATTTAAAGTTTCCGGTATATTATCTTTTTCTATGATTGTGTACATTTTGGTCTGCTTACTTTTTACATCTAGGATCATCTCATCGTTATTTTTATCATGTTTCACAAATTCTGAAAATAGCTCTAAGTTAAATTTAAAAGCTTTCTAAATTTCAATTTCATTTTCTAACAGCTCTGTAATCACGCCCATACTTTTTTCAAATAATCTATCTACATTCAATATGCTCTCATCATTGTTAGAAATGGAAAATGTTTTGATTCGATTCTTGAAAGCACCCTCTATACAGCATACGTTTTCGCTTATAATCTTTCTAGCCTTAATTTTATGAGTATTTTTCCTTTGGTGTTGAGTCCAATGCCTTTCTTCAACATCCTCTTCGCAAATTAAACATCTTTTATAAACATTTAACCTCAATCTTTTTCTATGTTGCACTCCTGAAGTTGATGGTTGTTCTTTGAGATTTGTCATCAGTTCTTTTTCAGATTGCATTCCTGACATTGATGACTCTATTGTTTGAAGAATTTTTCTTTTTTTATCACAACACCGATTTAATTTTGTATGACGAACAAAAGATGATTTATCCCAAAACTCTCTTTCACATATTTCGCAGCGATACATTTTCTTGTTGGTCTTCTTGTAGATACCTAGATATTATTACCTCACACTTATCTTACCGCTGATTCACAAGCACTATGCTACTTTTTAACACTTCACACAATGTTGCTGATAGGATGGTGTTTTCGCTATTATATATATTTTGTGCTGAAGGTCATGTTAATATTCTTAACACACAAAGGCCACTGACCGCAAAAAAATACTCCCAGAACACGCAACTCATATTCAACATTACGCAACCATATGGTCTTAACCTTCTCTTGGGCATCTTCGGCCACGAAGAACTCGTCATCTAGCACGAACTCACCTGGATCTATATCAACTGATGTCAGTAGTTGTGCGTTGTCGTTTGTTCTCGGAAGTCGGACGAATATCATTTTGATTCATTCCTGAGTCCAATAGGCGGAGTAGGAGGCGATTTATGCGAGGAATGATCGCTAACACACACTTGTGAATAAGTGCCTAAAAAACGGTGCCCCCGACACAGGACCTTTTTCTAGACATCGATAGCGGAGCCAATGACAAATTATTTATTTACTTGGGGGACAATCCCGTGCTGTTGGATCGTACAGCCCAGATTTTATTGCAAGCAGAGGACAGGATTATAATTTGTTTTATTAGCTGTTGGAGATTTGATCTCTGACTTCAGGGAACTAACTAAATTAGTTTGAGGCACCTATCAACCTCCTTGTTCGTTAGGTTTCTGTGCGTTGGAGGATTTATCACACTAGACCGGAGTTCGCTGGACCCCCAGTTCAACCACCTCGTTCGGGAATTGAATAACCGCTGAAAAAGCAAGATGATCACTAAATAATTCCGTGTGCTTGTATCTACATCCAGTATTGTCAGTCCTCTGTCTCAATCAATAGTAGATCCAGATAATCTTCTGCGAAATGATGGTATTTCGCTTGCAAGCAGATCAGCCTCATAGTGCTCAATCAACCAGTTGTTCAAGGTGATGCCCCGTCTGCAATTCCTATTGAATCCCCAATCTTGATGTCTGGAGTTGGAAAAGTTCTCCTGCAATGATATAATAAGTATCTTCCGAGCTCAGTCGGAGTAAAATTATGTTCGAGATTATTATTATCCGGTGCATAGAGAGTTATCACGTGCAATCGCTTACCACCCGAGAGCGGAATGCGTGCCATACACGTGTCTAGCAAACAAACCTACGCGCTTCATTGCTATACATGATCTTATGATTAATAGTTTTCTTAAGTAAAAGAGCGACTCCGTCACCATGATGGGTGCGGTCTCTCCGAATAACAATGTAGTTATTATACCTGAGGGTGTGCTTTTGGTTAAGCTTAGTTTCGCTAACCATTATCGCATCAGGATTGTGGTCTCTCAACAGTTGGCCGAAGGAAAGTTTCCTATTGGTCCATATTAGTGAATTGACATTTATCGCGAGGATCTTAAGGTCGTTAGCTGCGCGTGCAGCCATTATATTGGGGCCGTTGTGGCTTGTTCGCCCGACAGTCCGGAGTAGATGACATCTATTCTGACTACACTGCCATGTAGTGGCAGTGCACGGTGAGCATGATGGACATTCTGTATTTTACCTCGTATGGGAGATCTAATTTATCTAAGTGTATAACAGCCCACATACATAGATTTTGGAGACCCTTGGTCTCCGCACCGAAGATGTTTATCTGGCATCTGACTCTTGTAAGCTGTGTCTGCTGCTGCTGCTTCTTCGCCTGCTGCTCCGAAATGCATTACAATGTTTTGAGCGGGTGTGGCCTCTACTTATTGAGCAACTTGTATGGCTTCATTTAGCTTTGATACTGTAGCCGCCTTTACTACATTTCTTCCTGTTTCGTTTAAGTCATTTTTAAAAGCATTCAGCCCTAACTGGTCATTCAGCGCAGCTATTATTTCTGTATCTGTATCTTCATGAGATTCTTCTTCATATCATATCTTTTTGCCATTTTTGTTTTGTTTTTTGGATGACACTTAAATTGTTTTTATTTGTTTGTTTGCTATTGTTACGCACGGTTTTCTCTCTAAAAAGTTTACTAATTGAAATTCATTCACTAGACTCAAGGAGAGATTTTATTTTTTTTATTATGAGAAATGAAATTACAGAGCCTTTGCATAAGGCGACCTGATACTCTGACTTGCTAGCCAGAAGTCCGAATAAAGCCTCTTTACTTTGAGTAGTTTTGACCGAATAAGGATTAGTGAATTTTATGAAACTATCAACCGCCACAACAAAGGATCCATGTGGTCTATAGGCAAGGAATCGAATGGTACATCATCCTTCTGGCGAGAATACAATGACGCCTCTTCTTTGCCAGATTAGGGTGAAAAGAAATACACTTTAAAAATTTGCCAATGTAATGAAAAGAAAATCAATCCGTTCGTAAAATTTGTCGACGCCCTAATGACACTTGACTTCAATATGCGTTCAGACAACGTTTTGAGCGTTTGATAAAAAAAATTAAAAGTTTATTCGTTTGCGATCGGAATACGTTTAATTGAATATAATATTTTAAGTTTCCGTTACATTCCGACTGCATGGACTTTTATTGGGTCGGAAATGTCCCAAACGCAGATTGTGCAATTTATCTAGAGAGCGTCCCAGGCAGCCTCTTACTTTATTCATTGTCTTAAATCAACTGCCTAACAAATTTTATACTCTAACCCTAATGCCCTTACGGGAACAAATATTGTTGAAAGATAAATCGATTACATGGACATCATTGCTTCAACATGGCGTCACCATAAGTTCTTCATACGTCCTGCTATCACTGGTCAGTTTTGATGTATCAGCAAAATTATGGTTCTTTTTGTTCAGCAGCTGCCTGAAGTATTTCTGCGAAATATTCTTGATCGATCTGGTGGTCCATTGGTTGTGAAGTGAGATGATTGTTTATTGGAGGGAGAATGATTTTCTTGGAATCGTTGAGCATTTGGCGTTTGTGTCGTTCCTATTCAAAATCGGTATGTTTGTCTTTAACTTGTACAGTCCATGCCGTCACCTGTGCAATTACATATTATGGATAATATTATATGATGACGCTGCATCTGGTCTTCAAGTATCAGGCGGCATATCTTGATGAATTTCGGTATCGGCGTGTGTTCTGTTTCTTCGTGAATTGGTGGTGGGTAATGACGTTGATTATTGACCAATGATGTGGGTTAGATGGTGACGGGGTGTAAGCTTGTGACTTAACTCGTTACATTTAAGCTCTAAGTATTTCGCTCTACTTAAACACGCGACATAATTTGCTTTATACTCACCATTGCAGTTTACACGCTTACTTAATGTGGCGAAATATATTTTATGATGTTTAGTCACAATTTAAATTATTTATCTAGGGATTGAAACTACGAATCCCGCTTTCTGACACCAATTTTGTAGGCATTGAAACCAATTCCGTCTTTCAATAACGATTAAAAAGGCACTACAAAACTGCACAAGCTACTATTTACGACTGACTCGTCGTGTTCTTACAATTCTTTGTTCCATGTTGTGCTCTTATGTTCTAATTCCCGTGCAGTCCGATAACCTTTCTATTTCGTTTCCTTTAAATCTTGCCACAATTCGGCCCTCCTGACTAGCAATTGTCCTGATTGACCATAACCACACGAGTTATCAACCAAGCGTTGAGGTTAGCAACTTCCCTAACTTCTGTATAAGGTACCTGACAGAGCCGTAAGCCTTGTATGCGGAACCGCAGTAAAATTTAGAGCCCAAAGCAGTAAACAGAATACCCACATTTCATATGGGGCAATATTTTGCTATCACAAACAAAATACACTGACTTGATCATTAAGTTGCAGCGTGTTTGTGAAGACTCATTCAGTAAACAAAATATTTCAGAACTTGCATGGTGTCCACGCGAGTTAAAAAAAAAAAGAGGACGAATTCAAAATTCCAAGAGATATAAATTGAATACGAAATTGGAGTTTTCACGACTTTATACTTTCACGTTTGAAACAAGACTCTCCATTCAAATTCTACAATCTAACTTATGACCTACCTTAACATTACGATTACTCGACAAAACAGAATGAACGGAAATTGAACACGTGAATGACCGCCGTTTGTTTCTTACAAATTACCAAGCAAGCGGTTTTGTTTTTTGTTTAATCTGACATGCACTTGGCAAGTTCAATGTCAGCATTTCCTGTTGTTGTCGGATTTTTAGTGCTATTGTATGTTAATCGCGCGTCCGGTAGATATGCGAAGCAACATTTTAAATAACAAGCCCTCAACATCTCTAGTAATAGTAAACACCTATCGTTGGGTAGTACTTTGGCTACGATGTGAGGTCCTTAAAACCTTGGTGCAATTTTCTTACACGCACCAGTTGTACTTATAAAATTGTTCACCATTACGTAATCTCTCTTTTTATATTGTTGGAATCGCAATGACGTCAGCGATCCCTCAAGGCATTAAATGTAACTTACCCACCCACAACAACACCCCACAAATGTCTCGAAATGTCATCCATCAAAATAAACATAACAAATGTAAATCAAACAGCATGAATATGATTGCAGTGAATAAAATAAATTACTAGTAGTAGGCTCCAAAACGACGATGCCGGCTATGCTACAGTACCCAAGAATTCAGACGTCCTGAAATTCGCTCCAACGCATCGGATTCTGTTAATACACACACGGACACATCACGAAAGGTGTTTTTAAGTTGTAGGTAGGCCTAATAGGGCCGATATGGCAGTTGGAGGATGATCAGTCAAAAGACTCCAAAACGACGATGCCGGCTATGCTAAAGTACCCACCAATTCAGATGTCCTGAAATTCGCTCCAACGCATTCTATTTATAACGTTGGTTAAAAATAGTGTTTTTATTTTAGGGCGGAAGAAATTATACAAACAGAAAGTTTTCCTTTGTTGAAGAAATTCTTTTGTTCACAACCCGAACAATATTCCTTATGAACCCTATTTCTGTCCTTCGTTAACTTATTATAGTTTTGCTAAATGTTGCTCTTTTTCACTTATATTTAATTCCAAAATAACTTACATTAACTTATATAAAATAAAGGTTGGCAAATCAAACTTATCGGACTGCCGTTATCTATTAATGTTCTTATTATTGTTATATAAATGTAGGATGGAACCTTATTTATGTACATACTTGGTATTAAAACAATAAAATTAATTCACAGGATTTAAACAGAATAATAAAAACACGTCTTCTCATGACGACTGCCTATTTATCGTTGATCCTACATAAATACAATTGTCTTTCTTAAAATTAAAAAGTAATTTTTTTACCCAATCATCGGAATCTTCTGCGTTGATCTGCAGCACTTCCTTTTGCCTCTTCTTGGAGCATTGGGCTGCAAAATGCCCCTCTTCGGCTTGAAACAATTAGCTTTACAGATGCCCCATAGATTTGGAGTTAAAGCACCTTATTCCAGATGAAGTCGGACGCTGCTGTTTAGGGTGCTCCTGAGCTGCATTGAATGAGACTCTCAGTTTCAATCAAAATTATTTTGATTATATGTTTGATATATATGTGTTTTTCACGGATGCCCGATAAAGCGTTAAGACGTACTACACTTCGAAAACCTTTTCTGCGTTGTATTCAGGCAATCCTACCGACTGCGCCACTTTCAATCAAAATTATTTTGATTATAAAAAAAGAAATAAAACACGGGATCTTTCTCGGTTATTCCTTTATTGAATCCATATTAAGACTAAATTCTACACTTAATTTTGCCTACACCAAACCTCGCAATCAATTTCCCCATGTACTCGTTTGCACATGCATTTCCATGCTTCCGTATTGCGTCATGCTGACTGGCAATATTATTTATCCGGGTCGGCCATTCGTATATCGATCTACATTCGGGTTCGAGTGCAGTTGCTGATCTTTCAGTTCTGCACATTCGAACTTGCGCTCATTAATTAATGGGCCAACAGTGTGTTTCGAAATTGGAGACGTTTCGAAACAGTCAACGCCAAAATAGGTTTATATGAAGTGACGAGTGATGAGGCAAACCGCCGACGCGACAATATTATATTATTTTCGGTGCGGTATTAGTGGGTACTATAACTACTCTTCTCGGCAGTGTTACATTGTAGAAGGCAGCCAGCTTGAACTCTCAAGTTATAATCCGGGATTCCTTCGATAAGGTGCTCCAATACTTTATCATCCGAAATATCTGCCTAGTTGGCGAGAATTATCTTCTCATGGACATATTCTGCAAACGTTTCATTTGGTGTCCACGTCTTACCCTGAAATTGGTGTCGAAGAGTGATGCGATGGATGATCGAGAGTAGAGCCATCGTAAAGCTTTTAATTCCCATGAGATAAGAATTCTCTTATTGTCGTCATCCACTTTATAATTTTCTGGATATTTTTTAGCTGAGATTCCCAGCGTACGTAAGAGTTCTCTTTGCCCTCAAACTCTGGCAACAAATCCTTCACACCGCTGTATTTTTTCATTTGCAAAATTTCGTAATGATCTCTCTTTCTTTAAAATCTCATTTTCTCTTTTCATAATTTCGTACTCCCTTTTTTTAACTCCAGTTCCCGTTCCATTAGTTCGACCAGGCTGGAAGTATTTACCACCCCAGTAACAATTTAGTGACGCTTAAAGGCGACCACAAACCTTGCTGAGGACGAGCATCCACAGATCCTAGATGTTTCAGGATCCTAGGATGCTATATGCTCCCGCGATTTTGGGCAACCGCAGCCACCGTGATACTCCCACTAGGGGACCCACCTCTTGATAGCACGGAATAGTAGGTTGGGAGCCTAACGGCACCAATTATCTTTTCCGGGGCCAGCCATCTCCCATGGTACCAGAATATAGCCTCTTGTCAGGCTTTCGCAACCGTGAGGTCACTTCTAGATAAGTGCCTTAAGACTCAAGGCCTAGCAACGTTTTAATTTGAATTGCATCATCTACACAAAAATAAGACACAAGACAACACAATTCAGCCCGGAAATCCGAAACAAGGTCAGACCGAGGCATGCACCAACCAAATCGTTCAACACCACTACCGAAAAATCCCATTGTTGGAGAGTGCAAGTATGTAACACATGCACTCATTTCTACCGAAAATCCCCAGAAAGCGTAGGCAAATTGGCATACCTAAAAACAAGGACAACAAAACTACTACTACTCGAAGAACCGGTTAGTTCGCGCATAGAACCACTGGCTCTATACACCCCCGTAACCGTACGGTGAAATAGAAGTTTTCACCACACAAGATGCCAGCTATCGTACAGATGTAGAGCTGATTAATATTGACAAATTCAAGCAAACTTATGAAATGGATATTGCTTAATTGCTTGCTTATGAAATAATCGAAACATGATCAAACATGTCTTTGAAGTTATTATTTTTGAATCAATGTTAGAAAAAGAAAAGAAATCATATTCCAAAAGAACAAAACTATATGAAAAAATAAAAACAAATATATATACAGTTTTCAATAATTTTTTTATTTTTTATTAAGATCTCAAAATACATTTACATATAGATTTATAATGATATATATATATATAAGAATGTGTTGGAATCTAATGATGATTCGCAACCTCCTTGTTGTTCTACTCTAAATATCCGTCAGCCTTCAGGATGATCACCATCGCTTCCAGAACACTAATAAGTGCCTGAAACTTCGGGATATCTTGCCGCATCAGCACATCTTCTAGAAGACTCTTCGCATCCTCGATCAAGCCGGGATAGTCCCAGTTCTTCTCCTCAAACTGAGAGATGATCATATCAACCAGCCCCTTGATGTGATTCATTTTGTCTATGATTGACTCTAACATAATTCACTTATTTATACAAGAAATGATATCTAATTTTTGTTTGTCAAGCCCATTAAATTTGTGGTCAGCATATATTTTTTGGGCGAACCAGCAGACACAAGTGTTCTTATCACATGTAAAATTGTTTCCCATAGCATTCATAACATCAGAATCACATGTCAGACAGTATAGTCCGTGTACAAAACTATTGTTCTAACCACAGAAAAAAAGAAATGCTACAAAACACATTATGACTAGTGAAGATAAGATTATTGTAAAGAAAATAAACGATTACTTTTTTGTAAAATGATGTTTTTGTTTTTTTATTAATATGTTACTTTTCATTCAAGTTGTACAGAAATTTCAGACACAGATGTCCGCAGTTGATGGAATTAAATTTTTGATGTTGTATATAATTGTATCGAATGTTTTTTCCTAGATATTTTATAATCTCCTTTGGAGGCTGCAGATTTCCAAAGCTATCGAAATATTCTTTCTGTTTCCTATTTTTGACGTATGCTACCCAATGTGTTCCGGCTCCATCAGAAGAATCCAGATTAACTATACCACACTCTCTTTGATATGATCTTTTTGGTAGAGTATCAAGCATAAATATTCCTCTAAAATGTGGTAAGAATTTGGTATACGTCATCAAATCTCTATCGCTAAGAGCCCGTCTGGGTAGCTGCCTTAAAAGTTTTTTGCTTGGGGACTATAAAATAAACCATACCCTTTTTTATATGGTTTAAGATACAAGCCTTTACCCAAGGCAATGGCCTCCATAGTCTTATTATGACGATTTGCTTCATCAAGTTGTTTTCTAGCAGATCTAGTTTCATTTAATGTTCTTACAATGGCACTTCCGCCTGATGCTAAACCACCAATCGCTCCGAGAGCTGTCAAAATTGGTACTAGAGGGAGAAAGCCTCCAATCTTCGGAATAGGTATTATACGTGGAATTTGCATAGATGTTTTCTTCCTCTTAAGGGAATCGCCAATTATCTTTTGAGCAATTTGTATTGCACTTTCTGCATCTTGTGGTTTCTCTTTATTTAAAATCTTTTTTGTCTTTCTTATAAGCGTATTGAAGGTATCGTTGCCACACTTGCGTTTGCTATGTTTCTTCTTCGTTCTAGTTTTTCTTTTCTTAATTTTTGTGATGGTGGTGGTGTGTGTATTACCCATTCCGAATCTGACTTTAGCCTTCATTGCATTTGATACTAACCATGCATTCGTTCGTTCAGCTAAACTACTGTCTTTTGACTTAACTCTTGCCCACGCGTTAAGAGATAATATTCGATCGGCTTCGTGACGTTTATTTATATCTTTTGTTTGTGAATAAGCAATATCGTGTTGTCTATAAGAAGCATCCAGAGGATTAATTCCTTTATCACCTCTGGCTAAACGTTCTTTGAGCTTAGTGCCTGGTCCACAAAATTGATATCCCGGTAAATGAAGCTCCAATGGCAGAGAATTTATTATGCTATCTATCAACCCTCCTCCTTCAACAGTGTTTCTCTTACAACTGATTGATTTTTTGTAAATCAGAACCATTTTCATGCATTCGACTAACTAAATCGATCTTTATAGACTGAAATAATTTAAAAAATAACACATACATATATATGTAATCAGTCATTAATATGCGTTTCGTGAAACAACATAAAGAGCTACTGGTGCGAAATATTGACTTCAATACCAATAATGGTTTATTGGAAAGAAGACATAGTTCACTTTTACCAAATTCAGTTAGAGCCCTAATTGTTGGACCATCAAACTGTGGAAAAACAAATGTGATGTTGAGCTTAATAGAGAGTCCAAATGGTCTCAAGTTTAAAAATATTTATATTTATTCAAAATCACTGTATCAGCCAAAATATGAGTATCTAAAACAGTTAATAAAACCCATAAAGGGTATGGGGTATTATACATTTTCTGAAAATGAAGAGATACTGCCACCAGATCAAGCAAAAACTAACTCTATTATTATTTTCGATGATGTAGCATGTGAAAATCAAAATAACATGAGATCATATTTTTGTATGGGACGTCATAAAAATATTGATGCATTCTACTTATGTCAGTCATATACAAGAATTCCAAAACATTTAATACGAGACAATGCAAATGTGATTATAATATTCAAGCAAGATGAATTAAATTTGAAACACATATTTAATGATCATGTGGGAGCGGATATGAGTTTCAATGAGTTTTCAAATGTGTGCAGTGAATGTTGGAAGGACAGATATGGTTTTCTTGTTATCATCAAAGAAGAACCCTTAGATGGTGGACGATACAGGAAAGGGTTTGATGTTTTTATACGACTATAAATACTGACGTATCAAACTTTCTCAATTAGTTTATAATTTGTTTTACAGCTGTTATGATCTGATCTAATCTGATCTAGCTGTTATAATCTGATCTGATCTTATCTAATCTGATCTGATCTGATATCTGGTCAGGTCTGGATTAATAATGATTATGAAAGAGCAATTATTGAAAGATGTTATTAATACTAGAAAAGTATTAAAGAAAAAATTTAATAGTATCAAAGAGCATGGAATGTTAGCAGAGACTTTATTAGAAGATACTTTTAAGCCCATCACTAAACCACTGAGGGAAATGGTTCAAAGTAGCAAGCTAAATTTCGATAAGACTAACATCGAATTCGATCCTGAATTTATGAAAAAATCTCTAAAAAGCAATACAAGTACTCCCTACAAATCCATTAAAAATACATCTGATAGCAGTAAGGAAAATACATTCTTCACACAATCGAGTGTAGATGATAGCACTGCAAGTGTCAGCAACAACGATACATTGCTATTGAATTTAATAGAGTTGGAACGGAATAATAATTTAGATAAGCTATATTGTCCATATAGAGATTCAAATAATGAATGGAAATTGGGTAATAAGCCATTTGAATTGCTCGCAAATCAGATAACAATAAATGACAATAGCTGGTCAGTTACACCGGGTCTCTTTGAATTATTATTCCATCAAAAACCCAAGCACTATCATGATGCTGATCTACAAGATTATAAGGAAATTTTAAATAAAACAAATGCACATAGGCGTAAGTATGATAAAAATGAGCAAATCAAAGGAACTAAAGCATACAAATATTAGAAAATTATAAAAATGCTATTCAAAACAGATAAAACAGGATCTGGTCTAATGGTAGTAAGTGAGAAGAAACCAAATTATGTATATTGGGATGATCCAAATGAATTAGTAGAGCGATTAAAACTTTTGATTTCATCACAAACAGCTGGTCATACGAATCATAACAATGAAATAATTTCCATTATTGAAGAATTAAAAGAAAGTAATATAATAAGATAAATCCGAATATACTTAGCCATTAGCAAAATGCATGTTGATAAGTTCGGTAGTTCATCTCATTATAGTGACAAACGCTTGGGAAAAAGATTAGGTTTTCATTTGGATCAGGATAGAAATATTAATCTTCATTTTAAACGATTAAAAAATCTGGCGTTACCTATTGATAATAATGATGCAGTTTCGAAGGTATTTGTTACAGATAATATGAATCAGATGGTTTTGAAAGCTGAAAAAGATAGCATACTGCTGGAGAACAAGATTAACAAAGAGATTGGAAAACTAAAGACATTCCTCCAAAGTGAAAAGAAACAAATTAACGATACAATAGAAACACATACGAAGTTGATCAACTCGATAAAGGCAGAGAGCAAAGCATCTATAGATTCGCACATAAAATATACTGAAGAGAGATACAAAGGAATCGAAGATTATATCTTCGAACAATTTATTAAACCAAAATCCTTATCAGTACTAGAGACAAACAATCGGAGGGCATGAGTATTGATGAGAAAAGGGGTATTGTAGATGAACTTCATAGGCAAGCCCGCAGAAATTTCCAAAGGCGACGAGTGATAACCAAAGGAATAGATGATCTTTGGCAAGCTGATTTAGTAGAAATGGATAATTATTCCTCATTCAACAAGGGCTATCGTTTTCTTTTAACCCTCATAGACACGTTTTCGAAATTTGCTTGGGCGATACCACTAAAGACTAAAAGTGCCTCTGACGTCACAAAAGCTATGAGAAGTATTTTTCTTGAGACGAAGCGATCACCTGTAAATTTACAAACTGATGATGGAAAAGAGTTCTTTAACAAAAAGTTTAAAAATCTAATGGGAATATATAAGATAAATCATTACTCAACTAACAGTGTTATGAAGGCCTCAATAATTGAACGCTTCAATAGGACTCTGAAGGCTCTCATGTGGAAGGAATTCAGTTATAATGGTTCATATCGCTGGATTAATGATTATAAAGTTCTGTTAAAAAAGTATAATAATACAAAACATCGTACTATTGGGATGCCTCCAGGTAATGTAAATTATTCAAATGAGAAGCAAATCTTAAAGACAGCTTACAACAATGTAAAAATATTTGATAAACCAAAATTCTTTGTTGGTCAACACGTACGAATCAGTAAATACAAACATACTTTTTATAAGGGCTATACACCAAATTGGACAACAGAAATTTTTAAAATTAAAAAAATTCGGCTCACAAATCCGGTCACCTATATTTTAGAAGATTATCAGGGAAATGCTATCAAGGGAGGATTCTATGAAGATGAACTGCTGAAGACACGATATACAGACAAATATCTTGTGGAAAAAATACTACGTACTAGGGGTGATAGAGTCTATGTGAAGTGGTTGGGTTTTTCAAATGAACATAACTCTTGGATTGATAAAAGAAATATATTGTAATACTCATACATACACAATAAAAATTGATTACTTAAAGCATTGTTTTTGTATTTCACACTTCATTTTATAAGTGATCATCAAAATGTCACTAACACTTGGTTTAAGCGGTACAACATCAATTCTTACTATTGATTCTTTTCCACCAATCGATTTGGATAGAGACTATGAGTGTGGACTTATTGATTTTCATACATTTAACTCAGTGCCCAACGTTGATTTAGAAAATAATTTATTTCATATAAATGGTATTGTCATTGAAGTTCCTGTAGGCTCATATGAATTCGAGGATATCATTGAGTATTTGCAAGAACATTACCGAAAACTTAGTAAAGATAGTAAACTCTACATTAATGCTAATTACAATACGCTCAATACAGAAATTTATTGTACAGATGATATTGATTTTACTAAAAATCGAAGTATTGGTTCATTAATGGGTTTTAGTAAGAGAGTGTTAAGAGGAGAAGAGTTTTATGAATCAGATATTCCTATTCGAATAACAAAGGTCAACGCAATACGTGTAGAATGTAGTATTGTAAGTGGGTCATATATCAATAACTCACCAGCACATACATTACATGAATTTTCCATGAATGTAAGTCCTGGGCATAAATTAGATGTGATACCAACAAATGTTATTTATTTGCCGTTAACCGTCAGACAGATAAGTTCAATTACAATTAAAATTGTTGATCAAAGCGGTAATCTAATTAATTTTCGTGGAGAAACAATTACTCTTAGACTGCATCTAAGACCAAAGCATAAATGATTATATACAATAAAAACAATACGAAATCTGTATCTCATAACACTTCTTCGTCACCATCCAACCAAGAAGCATTATCAAGAAGGAGAAGGACACAGCCAACATCACAAGGAGAACCGAGACATCGGCGAAAAAAGCTGACTGCAGATAATAAAAAATTCTTAAAATCATTGGGATTTCATCTCTTATAAAAAATGAGTGACATCTTAAAAGTCTTACAAAAACCCATCTATGATGAAAGCATTATAAAAAAAGAGTATCACAGTTACATACCATACTTACAAGCAATTAAAAATAATGATGAAATTAGAATATCTATTCAGAATCAAGATCTGTATTTATTACCTTGTGAGAGTTATATTTACATCGAAGGCTTTGTAACTCTAGATAATGGAACAAAGTCAACAAACATTAAATTGAAGAATAACTGTGTAGCACACATGTTTGATGAAATCCGTTATGAAATCAATGGAATTGAAATAGATCGTACACGATATATGGGAACAACAACCTCGATTAAAAATTTTGTTTCCTTAAACAATGACGAAGACAAAATGCTGAAAAATGCTGGATGGTTTGCGAGAAATAATCCATCTGTAGAAAATGGTTATTTTAATTTTTGTGTACCACTCAAGATGCTTCTAGGATTCGCTGAAGATTTCAATAAAATAATTTTGAATTCTAAACATGAGCTTATATTGTTGCGTTCTAAATCTGATCTGAATGCTGTCTATTCAAGTGAGGCAAAGGAAAGAATTCAGCTGAATATTTTAAATTTAACATGGAAAGTGCCTCACGTACAGTTGGCTGATTTTTCAAAATTGGAAATCCTCAAAACAATAAATAGCGGAAAAAGTTTGTCAATTGCATTTCGAAGCTGGGATTGTCATCTTAATCCATCACTATCACAAGGAATGCACCACCTGTGGAATGTGAAGCTTTCTCCACAGAGCGAGAGACCACGATTCATATTAATTGTTTTCCAAACTCCAACTGGAATACAACATTGCAATTTGACTGATATAAAAGTACATCTCAATTCTGAAACATATCCATATGATGATCTGAATTTGAAATTTGATCGTAATCGATATGCTATTTTGTATGAAATGTATGCTAAATTTCAACAGAGCTATTATATGCGTGAACCTCAACCTCTCTTATCGCGAGAAGAATTTGAAAAATTGCCTCCAATCATTGTGGTTGATGTAACTCACCAGAACGAATCAATCAAAACTGGACCTATTGATATAAAAGTAGAACTTAAAACCGCAAAGAATATTCCAGAAAATACTTCAGCTTTTTGTATTCTCATACATGATCGACTCATAGAATATACTCCACTTACGGGTGATGTTAAAAGAATTATGTAAGAGAGTTTGTTGTGAATAAAGAAATTATATAAATAAAAAATAAAAAAAAACGAAATAAAAAGTGTGTTTAGTTTTCTTTATTTTTTTCTGATTTTATTCTGCCGTCTCCTTTTTAGCAAATTCTATGTGGCTGGAATTCCCACGAGGCTCTATATAAGTCAGCGTATAAGCTTTTGTATTAAGTTCTTTTAGAACATCCTTTGAAAGACCCTTATAGCGTGAAGGGAGAAACACCTATGATAAAAAGAAAAAATTAATGTTTTTTTTTTTTTTTTTTTGAAAATTAGGCTTACCTGACACTCGGGCAACTCACACAGGAGACCATCTCCATGCTTTGTTTTGCATATCCGAATACTTTCTATTGGATATGCGTAACCTTTAATCAGACATGCGATTTTTGTATACGCCTTGCCATGGGCTTTCTCCACTTCGTTCAACTTGTTGAGTACATCCGTTTCGTATGCGTGCGGATAGTCTGATGGCAAGTGATTTAGTAATTACTTCTACGAATTTGCTTGTCGTTTTATACCATAGCCACTTCTAGGTATGCACCGCAACGATTTGAATAAAACGACCGCAATAACAAATACTGAAAACATGCTGACCACAGTGATAAGACATATTTCACCGCTCTTGGGCATGATGATATTCATACATTTTATTTATTTTTATTGAAATGTAATGCTATGTGTTAGATATTTATTTAATAATATAGTAATAGGCTTCATTTCCTTTCCATTGCGAAAAACAGCTATTTTAGGCCAATCATCACGCCGTTGAGAGGTCCACAAGAGGTTGGGGAAAACAAATTTAAGTGTTCTTTTCATCTTTGCAAGCCACTGAGAAAGCTTGCGATCTTGCATGGGATTACACTTGTTTTTTTTGTTTACAGCTTTTAATTTTAATTTATTTGATCCATTCGCTTTGTGATCATCAAGAGTTAAGTCAAACTGTGTTGGTATGATTTCATTACAATATAAAAAATCCATACCATCATCATTACTCAATTTCTCCTCTTCAACAGATGTATACGGAACAAAAATCTCGTAAATATCTTCAACATTTGCATCGATATTGTTAAATAATGGTGATCTGTTACTGTTGTCAACCAGTTGATTGGAAGCTGCATCTCTCAATATGTTGAGCTCTAACGAATCACTGTCAGCAACACTATCATACCATTTCACTTCATCTTGATGTTGTTGATGTTGATGTGAAGATTTTTCCTCATCTGTTTTCAAGACGTTAACAGCATCATCTAAGGAAATGGTATGAAACATCTGAAAATCAGCACCACTATTGTGATCATCTTCTAGCCATGCGAAATGTTGATTGAATCCATAGTACCAACTATTAAGTTCTTCTTCTAAACTAATATTCATTATTATTATTGTTATTTTTTATACTGCTTTCTGATATGGATACAATTCACTCTTGCGCTTATGAAGGAACTACTTCGTTATTTATGCTGTTTGAGTTTCACAATATTCAAACCACAATCATAGATAAGAGCAAATAAAATTTGAAGAGGAAAAATAAGAAAAAAGTAAAAGCATTTTTTTTTTTTTTGGTTAAATTCATATTTCATTTATTTGTATTTTGTAATGTCCCCAAGCATAGCTACTTATTCCATCTTTACATATGTAACGTTTTGTGTCTTGAAAACTAAGAGATAACTTATTCAAGTTCAGAGTGTACATATTATGTAATCTACTTCTAAATGTGTACATTGTTTTAAATATACATTGTTTTTTAATTAAACACTTACGATAATCTCTTATATCTAAACTCTTTACTGCTGATTTCTTTATCCCCTTAGTTTTTTTTACCACTTCACCAGCATCTGTACTAAAGGAATACATTTTGGCTCTTAAACCTATAAATTCCATCATTTTTTGGCAATTATTTTCATCTTTGAATTTGCCCAATACTTTGCCATTTGTTTGTGGAAAATTATGTAAATTATTTGCTGGATATTCTGAGGTATCAAATCTTGATTTTTCAATATTAACTACATCGTTATAGATATCACTGTAAAAATCATTGCTCATTATCGAATATATGAACGAATCTGTATCTGTATAATTTAATCGTATTGAATCACCAAACTTTTCTTTCATATAATCATAATGAAAATCATACATTAACCATTTCGATAATTCTAATACAATGAAGCCTAAATAAATTGGTTTATTATATATTATCTTCGACTTTTTCATTTCAATAGCACACATATCAGGTGTAAATATGGAGCGACTATGAAAATTGGGATTTGCAATTAATTTTCTAGCGCTGAGCCCATTTCCATTTGAGTCCCATCTCGTTAGAATTTTAACAACCCTTCTTCTTTCCACATTTTCCATAGTTTTTCCATACACGCTATTATTCATTAATTTGAAGAAATCTTTTTCAAACTTATTTGTAGCTTTTTTTCTATGATTAGTATTTAGCTCTATATACTGTTGCAACCAATTAGATTGACTGAATGATATAACTCTATGCACTTTAGTGAGAATTAATCCATTTTTAAGGGCTTGTTGTAAATTGCTCAGATGAATCACATAATTTTTCTTTGGATTAAGACTTGCTATCAACTTGGAAAATTTACTATTCGGAGGTTTCATATTCTCTGAACAAAATGGTAAATCATTATGCTTATCATGGAGATTTGATGGATAAGCTAAATCTACTTCCAATACATAGCCCACTTCATTATTGTTGCTTAATTTAGAAATAAATTCAGATGTGTACATCTCAGGATTCTGCCATTGAAAATTTCCGTGAGGGAGCGGTTGCGACATTGCCCAACCATATAAATTGTTTGCATCGAAATACAAGAGATATTCGCTTAATTTATCTGGATTATAATTATGTAGAAATTTATTATTAGCAATGGCATGTCGATGACTACACTGGCACAATCCACCCCGAATAGCTTTCTTAAAGAAATTGAACATATTAATGTCTGTTAGAAGTTCTAAATTTATTTTTGTCATTTTTAGCATTGCATCCCAAGATAAAGCAGGAGTTGTATAATATTGACAAGGATCTAACTCATATATCTGCATGCAAACTCTGCGAAAATTTTCCAATATGTCCACTAACAAAAGAGCATCACTCTGTAGATACAAGAGCATATAATCCTTAAAAGTTTGACAATTGAAATGATACCATACTTTTAGGGCATGATTATAATCCTCCTCTTTACATCGTTCATCTGTCAATTTATTGTAAAATGCTGTGATTGGTGGAAGAGAACAATCATCAAGATGCTCCCAGGAATTAAGATAATTATAGGGAAATACACCTTTTCTAAGCATCAATCTAAAAGATTCATCATTTGCGAAAACTTTTTTGTTAATTATAAAATCATCTATTGTAAGATTCTTTGCCAAAGATTCTATACTAGATTGAAGAAAGCGATTCGAATCTAAAAATCTCATTTGAAGTGAATTATTTGCATCTAATTGTATCCACTTTGTAAGTGAAATATAGTTTTCCTTGTTAAGTGGAACTATCTTTATTTCACCGGGAATTTTTCCCAAACTTTTCACAAACAAATGGCAGTCATAGCCAGAAAAATTGTGCAACAAAATTGGGAAAAAATTTTGGTATTTGAAAATCTAAATTGCATTTCAAATGTGCCGGCCCCCTATATGCACCAGTGAAATGGCAATGATCCCTAACTCGTGACTCTAAGTATTGAAATTTTATCTTACATATATGACATTCGGGAGAGGTTTGGTGTCTATGTTGCTCGCTGTCAGTCAACAAATTCATAGGCTTTGGTTTCTCTATAATTTCTCGATGAAGCAATTTCAGATCTTCAGTCAACATTTCTACAAATTTATCGGATGCGTTTTCACCTTAAGAAAAAAATAATAAATTGAGAAAAAATGGATTGTTTTTCAGTTCACTTACCAACAAATGTAACATGTTTATCCAAACTATCATCAAACGAGCATTTGATGTAGTATGAAAATGCACAAGGTATGTGTTGCTCTACATCTGTTGTTGATGAAATTCGTGGATTGGGCAGAGAATGATTCATCGGACTTAGAATAGATTCAAAATCAGCATATACTGTAAAGGGCACTTGCAGCTTCCTTCCATAATTTTTGAATGTAAGCATATTTTTGCCCTCCTCTGGCATTAATGTGACCAGTTTGCAACATTCACTTATGTGTTTCTCTAAATGGGATGCACTAGAAAATCGTAGTAAGCATCCATTGCAGAGATGCATTTGTGTTTTCTTTTTTGTTACCTGACTTCTCAATAAACGTGAAATGTTACGAATGTATACATAATGAGTTTGATTACTATCTTTACTTTCACAATATAGCAAGTTTATATGTTTCGCCTGTTCCTTACGTGTATGGTAGTAAGGTCCAATAATATCGTAGCCAGTTTCATTTGCATTCAATTCATAACCAAACACATTTATACTAATAGTTGGATTATTCATTTCAAAAATTCTCACATCCTTAACCTTCAGAGGAAAGTTCAATTTGCTAAAATTGAGAAGTGTTCCATTAACTTGTATTATTTCCATCGATATGTCACTTATTTTATACATTGATGGTCTTTCATGATGAGATGTGACATTTTCATCAAGAGCTGATATTATGGTGAGAAAAAGACATCACCGCAATGATATGGATAAATAAAATCTATTATTGTCCGAAATCACATTTTGTAAGAACATATGCCCGATAACATTCACTACGTTATACTCCAACCACAACTTGACCCCAAGCACAAGGCACGTGCCACACACACACACACACAGCCCTCACCACCCCAACCACAAGGCACGTGCCACACACACACCCCAGACGCGTGACTCATACTGATAAGAAAACCACAACCCAGTGACCACATCCGGTGGAGCAGAACCCCCCTAAACACACTACTGAGGCACCTATCAACCTCCTTGTTCGTTAGGTTTCTGTGCGTTGGAGGATTTATCACACTAGACCGGAGTTCGCTGGACATATTCCCCCAGTTCAACCACCTCGTTCGGGAATTGAATAACCGCTGAAAAAGCAAGATGATCACTAAACAATTCCGTGTGCTTGTATCTACATCCAGTATTGTCAGTCCTCTGTCAATCAATAGTAGATCCAGATAATCTTCTGGGAAATGATGGTATTTCGCTTGCAAGCAGATCAGCCTCATAGTGCTCAATCAACCAGTTGTTCAAGGTGATGCCCCGTCTGCAATTCCTATTGAATCCCCAATCTTGATGTCAGTTGTTCAAGGTGATGCCCCGTCTGCAATTCCTATTGAATCCCCAATCTTGATGTCTGGAGTTGAAAAAGTTCTCCTGCAATGATATAATAAGTATCTTCCGAGCTCAGTTGGAGTAAAATTATGTTCGAGATTATTATTATCCGGTGCATAGAGAGTTATCACGTGCAATCGCTTACCACCCGAGAGCAGAATGCGTGCCATAGACGTGTCTAGCAAACAAACCTACGCGCTTCATTGCTATACATGATCTTATGATTAATAGTTTTCTTAAGTAAAAGAGCGACTCCGCCACCACGATGGGTGCGGTCTCTCCGAATAACAATGGAGTTATTATACCTGAGGGTGTGCTTTTGGTTAAGCTTAGTTTCGCTAACCATTATCGCATCACGATTGTGGTCTCTCAACAGTTGGCCGAAGGAAAGTTTCCTATTGGTCCATATTAGTGAATTGACATTTATCGCGAGGATCTTAAGGTCGTTAGCGGCGCGTGCAGCCATTATATTGGGGCCGTTGTGGCTTGTTCGCCCGACAGTCCGGAGTAGATGACATCTATTCTGACAGCCTGTTGAAGGAACTGCTGTTCCAGGCGAGCAGTCCGCTCTGCTTGTTCAGCAATGTTTTTTTCTTGCATCTGAGCCATCTGTGCCTGGATAGCCAGCAGGATGGAGCTCAGATCATTACTTGCCTTCGGCTGCCGCATCAGCAAAATTATGGTTCTTTTTGTTCAGCAGCTGCCGGAAGTATTTCTGCGAAATATTCTTGATCGATCTGGTGGTCCATTGGTTGTGAAGTGAGATGATTGTTTATTGGAGGGAGAATGATTTTCTTGGAATCGTTGAGCATCCGGCGTTTGTGTCGTTCCTATTCAAAATCGGTATGTTTGTCTTTAACTTGTACAGTCCATGCCGTCACCTGTGCAATTACATATTATGGATAATATTATATGATGACGCTGCATCTGGTCTTCAAGTATCAGGCGGCATATCTTGATGAATTTCGGTATCGGCGTGTGTTCTGTTTCTTCGTGAAGGGGTGGTGGGTAATGACGTTGATTATTGACCAATGATGTGGGTTAGATGGTGACGGGGTGTAAGTTTGTGACTTAACTCGTTACATTTAAGTTCTAAGTATTTCGCTCTACTTAAAGACGCGACATAATTTGCTTTATACTCACCATTGCAGTTTACACGCTTACTTAATGTGGCGAAATATATTTTATGATGTTTAGTCACAATTTAAATTATTTATCTAGGGATTGAAACTACGAATTCCGCTTTCTGACACCAATTTTGTAGGCATTGAAACCAATTCCGTCTTTCAATAACGATTAAAAAGGCACTACCGAACTGCACAAGCTACTATTTACGACTGACTCGTCGTGTTCTTACAATTCTTTGTTCCATGTTGTGCTCTTATGTTCTAATTCCCGTGCAGTCCGATAACCTTTCTATTTCGTTTTCTTTAAATCTTGCCACAATTCGGCCATCCTGACTAGCAATTGTCCTGATTGACCATAACCACACGAGTTATCAACCAAGCGTTGAGGTTAGCAACTTCCCTAACTTCTGTATAAGGTACCTGACAGAGCCGTAAGCCTTGTATGCGGAACCGCAGTAAAATTTAGAGCCCAAAGCAGTAAACAGAATACCCACATTTCATATGTGGCAATATTTTGCTATCACAAACAAAATACACTGACTTGATCATTAAGTTGCAGCGTGTTTGTGAAGACTCATTCAGTAAACAAAATATTTCAGAACTTGCATGGTGTCCACGCGAGTTAAAAAAAAAAGAGGACGAATTCAAAATTCCAAGAGATATAAATTGAATACGGAATTGGAGTTTTCACGACTTTATACTTTCACGTTTGAAACAAGACTCTCCATTCAAATTCTACAATCTAACTTATGACCTACCTTAACATTACGATTACTCGACAAAACAGAATGAACGGAAATTGAACACGTGAATGACCGCCGTTTGTTTCTTACAAATTACCAAGCAAGAGGTTTTGTTTTTTATTTAATCTGACATGCACTTGGCAGGTCATTGGCAAGTTCAATGTCAGCATTTTCTTTTGTTGTCGGATTTTTAGTGCTAATGTATGTTAATCGCGCGTCCGCCAGATATGCGAAGCAACATTTCAAATAACAAGCCCTCAACATCTCTGAGTAAATACCTATCGTTGGGTAGTACTTTGGCTACGATATGAGGTCCTTTAAACCTTGGTGCAATTTTCTTACACGCACCAGGTGTACTTATAATTGTTCACCATTACGTAATCTCTCTTTTTATATTGTTGGAATCGCAATGACGTCAGCGATCCCTCAAGGCATTAGATGTAACTTACCCACCCACAACAACACCCCACAAATGTCTCGAAATGTCATCCATCAAAATAAACATAACAAATGTAAATCAAACAGCATGAATATGATTGCAGTGAATAAAATAAATTACTAGTAGTAGGCTCCAAAACGACGATGCCGGCTATGCTACAGTACCCAAGAATTCAGACGTCCTGAAATTCGCTCCAACGCATCGGATTCTGTTAATACACACACGGACACATCACGAAAGGTGTTTTTAAGTTGTAGGTAGGTCTAATAGGGCCGATATGGCAGTTGGAGGATGATCAGTCAAAAGACTCCAAAACGACGATGCCGGCTATGCTAAAGTACCCAAAAATTCAGATGTCCTGAAATTCGCTCCAACGCATTCTTTTTATAACGTTGGTTAAAAATAGTGTTTTTATTTTAGGGCGGAAGAAATTATACAAACAGAAAGTTTTCCTTTGTTGAAGAAATTCTTTTGTTCACAACCCGAACAATATTCCTTATGAACCCTATTTCTGTCCTTCGTTAACTTATTATAGTTTTGCTAAATGTTGCTCTTTTTCACTTATATTTAATTCCAAAATAACTTACATTAACTTATATAAAATAAAGGTTGGCAAATCAAACTTATCGGACTGCCGTTATCTATTAATGTTCTTATTATTGTTATATAAATGTAGGATGGAACCTTATTTATGTACATACTTGGTATTAAAACAATAAAATTAATTCACAGGATTTAAACAGAATAATAAAAACACGTCTTCTCATGACGACTGCCTATTTATCGTTGATCCTACATAAATACAATTGTCTTTCTTAAAATTAAAAAGTAATTTTTTTACCCAATCATCGGAATCTTCTGCGTTGATCTGCAGCACTTCCTTTTGCCTCTTCTTGGAGCATTGGGCTGCAAAATGCCCCTTTTCGGCTTGAAACAATTAGCTTTACAGATGCCCCATAGATTTAGAGTTAAAGCACCTTATTCCAGATGAAGTCGGACGCTGCTGTTTAGGCTGCTCTTGAGCTGCATTGAATGAGACTCTCAGTTTCAATCAAAATTATTTTGATTATGGAAAAGAAATAAAACATGGGATATGTGTTTTTCACGGATGCTCGGCACCAATTATCCTTTCCGGGGCCAGCCATCTCCCATGGTAGCAGAACATAGCCTCTTGTCAGGCTTTCGCAACCGTGAGGTCACTTCTAGATAAGTGCCTTAAGACTCAAGGCCTAGCAACGTTTTAATTTGAATTGCATCATCTACACAAAAATAAGACACAAGACAACACAATTCAGCCCGGAAATCCGAAACAACGTCAGACCGAGACATGCACCAACCAAATCGTTCAACACCACTACCGAAAAATCCCATTGTTGGAGAGTGCAAGTATATAACACATGCACTCATTTCTACCGAAAATCCCCAGAAAGCGTAGGCAAATTGGCATACCTAAAATCAAGGACAACAAAACTACTACTACTCGAAGAACTGGTTAGTTCGCGCATAGAACCACTGGCGCTATACACCCCCGTAACCGACGAGTCATCATGAACAGGCACCCCATGCCCCACACGACGAGTTACCACAGTTCCAGCCCAAATGTTACCTAGTAAAAACACAGCAACATACGGCGCCATTACCACAGCAAGAAATAATGTTGGGGAGACCTGCGCGGCCTCCCTCCCGCCCAAGCATCCACCATCTGCAAGTTCAAGGAGGTTGCGGACTCAGTCCAACCGGACAGTAAATCGGAAGCTCTGGAAGCACATAACCGCAGACTACACTGAGACTTGCGCCTACCTCATATTGCCAGGACTCTGTATGAGTCGAGCACCATAAACTGAGGCCAGCGCTAGTTGACCCCCTTGTAAAATAGCAGTTTCTACTACAAGGACAAACATTGCCATTATTGCCCCCGTATCTGAAAGATTTGTACGGCAAAGATGGCTAGATTCTCAGCCGTCTACCTTGAGAAAAGAACACGACTGAAATCCCAAGTGTCCCCTACCCGCACTACTCCCATCGCAGAGAGATCCCTGCAGTGAGCGTATCGTGGACACTCGATTAGAACATGTCTCCTTAGTTTGGCGTTGCCCCATGATGTCGTTTGAGTCTTCTGTTTGTGTCTAGACGTCTTTCAGCTTCTCTATCAGTTGTCTCTTTTGTGTTTTATCCAGAGTGATTGATATTATTCTGTGCAGCCCTGCTCGTTGTTGCCGTCGTTGTACTTTTTTACCCGTAAATACAGTGGTATTAATAAATATAACGATTCGCTTTGTTTTCGTTCCAGTCTATGACTGACTTTATTTTCAATTGTTAAACTTAAACTGATCTGTCTTAACAATAAAATGATTACTTAGGGGAATGTTCTGTGCAGTGGATGGGTGGACAAAAAGTGCTGATTGTGTATCGTGTGACGGAAGTGCAGGGTTACGCCGAGTTGCTGCTGTTAACTTATATTGTTTATGTTTGATAGACAACGGTTCATAGCGTGACTATCGGCGGTATTACTAGTACACAACTAGAACACCAAGACTGTGAGATACTATCAGCCTTCCAAACAGACTCACTTGGAATTTAAAAATAAGTCTTTCTTAGCTGTTGAATAATATCTGAACTGTTCAAACTTTATTGGTCGATATTTATAAAAGTGCCTATTCTAACAAATTACAATATATACAAGAAAAAATGTTCTGGCGATTATTAGTACATAAAATCAAAATCAACGGGAATGCAGAGTGATTACATTGCACAATTTGTTTCAAGTGTGATACATGAAGAAAAAAGAAGAGAAAAATTGAGGTGTTGTCTCGCATTGGGGTGAACTCAGTTCAACTGCGAGCATGTAAATCCAGTATCAAATTCAATGTCAGGTGCCATGCAGTTTGATGCTGACGTACTGGGAACGGTAGTGAACAACCTCCTCTGCTTTTTCTTTTTGTTTTCTTTTGCTGCTGTTGCTTCTTATAATCCTGTCTCTTCGTGTACTGCTCTATGGTTAGAGCCATTGGTCCCGCTGTTTTTGACATCTTTTCACTCGCGCCCCCTGCTGGTATTTATCATTCATTTAGATCTGCAAAGAGCTGTTCCAGCTCTGCCTTGTTATACGTCATTCGTCTTTTTGGTACGTTTTGGTACTTACTCTTCGCTACATTTACAGCGAGGATAGCAGGATCGCCATGTAATGATTAACGCTGTCGTCTTTCGAAGTCTACCACCCTATGTCGTATAAAACGCGGTCCGCTCTTCGTAGCTGTCTAAAGCAGAGATCGCTTCAAGAAATGGCAAAACTGCCGCAATTTGTTTGAGTCAAGAATGAATTCAAGACTGATTTTATTTTCCAAAACTTGTTCTATTTATACAGAAATACTTATGACTAACCTATGCTATTCTATATAAGTTAAATAAAACGAAGTTCTTCGTTTCCGATCCAGTCTATGACTGCTTTTATTTTCCATAATGATGTATTCGAATGACTGTGCGAAGGATTTTCTTCCTCAATTATAACAAGGTCGTTGACAGCTACCGAACACCCAGTCCTTGTCCATTTCGTTCACAATTGTAGGTTTTGTATTTCAGGATCATCTTAACATACATTTTTGGAAATTCCATTTAGTTGTTGATAGTGTATCAAATTGCTGACATAATCTTGATTCAGTTGTGACTGGACTGCCACGTTAAGGGCCTCTCCAATAAGGAAATGACTTCGGGTTGTAGCTTGAATATGGTAGGGATCTGCAGATAACGGAGTGATGAGCTTAGAATTATGATAGTTCAGAGAAGCATGTAGAAAATAAGAAATTATAAGAATTTTTAAATTAAAAAAAAAATTCTAGTTAGGCATCAGTTAATAATCAAAACGGGAGGCTTTGACACTTCGCACTATGTTGCTAACTTAATTGTAATTGCAACCTATCTTGCTGTCAAACAGTTGTCGTGGCGTTGTGGTGATGCAATATTTGATTATGTGAGAATTTTTGGCTCCTACTGTACTGAACTTATTTGACTACTCGTGTACATCTTTACATAAACAAAGATTATGTTTTTCTGGGTTTATTTTTTATTTCTTTTATCGTTATACTCTAATCAAATTATCCTGTTTTTTATTTTTGTACGTCATTGTATATAGTTAGTGCCACGTAGCTTTAAATAAAAATTATATGGATTAAGGTATACATTGTATCTTTTTTTGACTTATCGTCAGATGTAATCTGTTTGTATTGTTCAGCTATATGGGTTTTTGCGACAAATGTAACGAAAAATATTTTACTAACTTAGATTAAAACCCCACATTTTTATGAAAGAAAAAATACATTTTAATATAATTGTCAATGCCTTTCGAATGAAATAAATATTTCATCGTACAGATGAAAATGTTTTGTATAATAATGACGTAACTGAACTGAAGATTTATAAAAAAAATAATAAATTTTAAACAACAAAATATTTGTCATTCGCCTTTTATTGTATTTTTTTAAAGAATTTCCAGAATAAAAATGTAAGTGAAATTGAACTGATTCTGTAATAAGGTAAAGGTATGTATAGTGTCTTCAAAAATAAATGAATAAAACTTCTTTTTATAATGTAATATAGGCGGCGCTACAGTCCGTAATAGGCCAAGTCCTAGCTTCTCAGCAACCACTCCTGTTGTGCATGTTATTATTCTCTCACGAGTGGAAGAGACCTACAGTTTTATGTCGATTCGAACGGCCAAGTATGAGAAGCTTTTTATAGACAGTTATTACTCTTTGAGTATTGTCAGTGACTCGAAAGAGGTGGGGCAGTGAACATTATTTTTTTGGTCGTACCTGCCGGGAATCGAATCCAGGCAGACAGATTTAACTGTGTGGGGGGGACGCACATACCCACAACACCACGGCCACCACAGAAAAAAACATTGTATTTACTTATACATAATTAACCCCTCATCTCATCCTTGCGTAGAGCATCTCATCCTACGCAAGAGCTACTTTTTGTCTTATGTTCTTTTTCAAATCTCACATATTGGAAACTTGCAAAATTTTCTCACTGTATTACAATCCTTATTTTATGCATTCTATCTTCCGTAGAATTCTAAAAAAGGTTTAAAAAAAATAAAAATCATGAATGCATAGAAATCTACGCACAATTGAGGGTTAATCATAATTAAATGACTAGCGATCTTGACTTACACTCAGTCACAGTCACTTAGTCAAATACTATTTAAAACAGCACTACTATTTACTCAGCAATTACATACAGTCAAAACAAGCATTTTAAGATAGTTGGGTGAAAAACTGACCAAGTGGTATCCTTTCGCAGGTTCCGTATTGTAAGAATTTATTGAAAGAAACAATAGCTTTAAACTTCTAATTGTTTCAACAAGTGTCCAGAGCGTAGAACGAAAGGTAATGTTTGCAAACAACACCATGACAGTTGGTGGAATTCTCAAACTCGAGCTAAGTTAAAAAAATAAGCCAAACCAGCGAGAGGTTGAATTAATAAAAAGTTGTATTTTTGCAAAACGGGATGGATGGGGTAAGTAATGGAAAGGGAATGGTGAACTGTCGCCTCTTAAGCATGTGTGTCTCGTTGATCAAAGGTTAATTTCTGATGGTTCGAGATATGGAACCATGATAGCTTTGCGTCGCGTATTATTTTAACCACAAAGGCAATCTCCTACTACACTGAATAAAATTCCATCAACAAAAATAGGTATATTGGAACTCAAGGGTTGTAATTTACTTGTTGAAAGTTGGAATAATTGCTTCAACCTCAAATAACATAGTGAAAATTCCGATGTCCTGAACTTCAACGCATCGGATT
This sequence comes from Eristalis intricaria, assembly GCA_964034865.1. Taxonomy (NCBI): domain Eukaryota; kingdom Metazoa; phylum Arthropoda; class Insecta; order Diptera; family Syrphidae; genus Eristalis; species Eristalis intricaria. The sequence goes on from OZ035877.1 coordinate 27,679,610, forward strand.
GAATTAATACACGCTCGAAAACATCACAAAATGTACACAGAAGTAATAGTTAGGCCAAATGCCGATTTGGCAGTCGGAAGACGATAAAAAAATCTCGATATTGTCAGTTGAATTACGTGAGTCAAATTCGTCGTGTCCGTACGAAGTAAGTAGCAACGCTATCCTTTTAATTTCTTAATATCTTGCTTGTTATTTAAAGAATCTAGGTAAGTTTGTATGACCTCAGAAAGTGGTAGTAATTATCGTTTGGCGTGAAGGCTATGGACTTATCCGATTTTTGTTTACATTGTGAATTTGTGCAGACTTTTCGAAATTTTGCCCTCAGCTGCCCAGCCCATACAATTTGTTTCTTTTTGTGAGTTAACATCGCTCAAATAAATAACGCTTATCTACGACCAATACAACTACCCTGCTGTATTTGAGGACCGAAACAGGCGAATTTCGGATCCTTTAAAGGCATTTTGGAAATTCCTAGAGTGCTACAGACATGTAATCTCTATGAGCAGCTGTAAGATACATGCAATCAGGGAACGAAATAAACGATATAAGTTAACACGCTCTCACAAGTGTTCAAACAGCCAGACGTTAGGTCAGCGTTTCCAGGCTGGCACAGCGTTACCTCATCGACGTCGAACGATTAGGATAAGTAGACGTAAGTTAGTTTTTAGAGAGCTGCGATCGCGGCAAGATTTGTGTCCAAATAAAGTCCCTCATAGAAGGAAAATAAAATAAAAGCGATCGAAATATGCCAAGGATCAGGAAACTGGATTGCCGCTAGAGTTCTATGCTCCAGTCCCAACATCAAGCATGACATGGAATTCTGGACGACCTTCGAAGGCATTTAATTAAAGTGCAAAACGAAGGACTGATATGCATTAAACCGACGAGAGAACTTGCTATTGCCGCAGAAGTGTCTTTCAATTTGGCAAGCTAGATGTAACAAATCTGGGAAAGGAGCTTGCATTTAGTTCATTTAGTAGGGCTAACAATGTGAACAAATCTCGATCCAGTCAAAAAATAAAATAATCACTCCGGTGGACGCTCTGTTATTGAGGGTAAACATAACATGAACTACTTTTTAGTAAAAAGGCATGCAGCACCAGCTTATATAATAAATAAATAATTTCGAATGTGTAGGAATGAACAAATTTTCAATTTCATCAGATCCATATCTTCTTTATGGATTCAACAACATGAACACAAATCTTCACATACACAAATGGATCACTGAACAAATGATCCAATGATCGTCTGAAAATTCAGCCAGCAGATCAAGAAGTTCAAATCGACACCCTCCTACAATTCGTCGATTTCAAGTGCCGTATATGTGAAGTCTTCTTCAAGTCTACACTCAATACAATGCTCATTTACTCACCAAAATGGAGGGAACACAACTGTCAAAATATATGAGTAGAGCATTTCGGTTGCACTTAAAGAAATCTACTTTCATTCATACCAACTGGAGTGGTCCCTCAAAAATGCTGAAGGAACACTCAATCAAAATTTTTGTTCACACCACCGAATATGCTTCTGCGCCGTACAGCAGGACTGGGACAATCAATGTCCGCTTTATCTTCTGAGAGAACAGTATTGGTCGATAGAGCCAGATTCAGCCCAAAGAAACGACGGCTGGGAAGAGTGTCAGCCAGACGCAGTCCTGACTACTTCGAAGTGAAAGTTGTAAATTGTGAAGCTCTTTTCAAGATGTTGACGTTCTGCGGTCCATCTTGAAACACCATAGTTAAGTTGATTACTTGTGTGGGAGAGTGTCGTTTGTGGAGAATAAGTATGGAACCGCATTTGGGTGAAAAGCTTCTTAAATCTAAAATTGCAATAAGCTCAACGTGGAAAACTGTTCTCAAAACCGCAGTATATTCCACAGTGGTAAGTATCAAGTTTTGGAAGCAGTTTCAAAGTCAATCCTGTTCTACGGAGCTCAAGCTTGGGGCCACAAGTGGTATGAGACGGTCGAAAAGTTATTAAGATTCTACCTGCGAAGAAAGTTTCGGCTGCCTACCGCCCCACATCACTATATGCTCATGATAGAAACAGGACTCGCACCATTATTTTTGCAAACAGTTAAGATGGCCGTGGATTATATTCTAAGAGCATTTAGAATGAGGGAAGAGCGATTACCGCGAATCGTTAAAAAATATGCAGTAGTCGGGAGAAGTCTGTGGTAAAAGGAGACGCTAGTTCTGGCAGAGGGTTATCACTACGACTTGAGTCTTGATTGGAATACACGGGGTAATTGGAAGGGTAAACTAAATGACTTCATGGCGTATGTGGATTCATGCTTTCGGCAAAAATATTTTGAACAATTGAGGATGGCCACCCATAGAAAGATCTACAAGGTACTACAATTCAACCTTGATTCGCTGAACTATTTCAACGACTCAAATAAAGTAGGATTCATTCCTACAATTTTTCGAGCAAGAGGAAAGTTGTTACCCTTAAACTTCGTACCGCGTAGGGACGACCATCCTCTCTTATGTTCCTTGTGTAATACAACACAAAGAGAAAATATAGTCCATTTCCTAGGAACTTCTCCAATTGTTTCCTGAAATTAGGAGGCGCAATTTGGGAAATCCATTCTTTCAACGGCTGAGATCCAAGAACTGCTGAACGTTGTATATTTTTGTATTGTGTAGAATTTTTTAGGAAGATTTTTAAATTACATTCAAAACATGTTGATAGTGTTGGAAGGCGGCTTTAAGCCATATCACTTATGATATATTTAATATATTAATAAAATCTATGAAAAATTAAAATGAATGTGTCGTTTGTGGAGAACATGTGCTACTCGTCGAGATTTGTTGTTTTTTCAATATTTTTGCATCCTCTTCTGTTTTAGTTTCGGTTGCGTCTCTTTTCAGGGAGCCATACTGCAACTCTCAACTCAAATTGTGTTTTTCTAGTTTATTACGGAGTTCCGGCAGGGGCCTGACCAGCCGAGGAGAAAGACATTTATTTGCTTTTTTTTATACCGCGACAATTAGATGGTAGTCCGCTTTATAATCTTCGCCACAATTTTATTTACTTGCAACTATACAAAAGTGATTAACCCAGCTTACAACTAACATCCAATTCAAAAAAATAGTAGAAGGTATAGGAAATGGAAAGAAGAAAGGTTTATACAAAAAATAGAGATTCGAACAAAAAAAAAAGGAAAACAAACAACGAGCAACCGTTTTTCGCACGCCGCCACCGCCTTAAATTTATCGTCACTCCTTCTATTTCGTTGGAATTAACGCAGTATAACCATTCCACCCGTTTCGATTTACACATCAACGTACACAAGAGGCACCCGATGATTGTGATAAAGATTTAGTTTTTTCTCTATCTGTGGACTCGTGTGCGGCTCATACCACGTTTGACACTTAACTTACCGACAGTACCGTCTTCGTTTCGGCATTCCTTCCTTGGAAATGTTTCTCTGCGATGACTTTTCAATGTTCGGGGCGCTGCGAATGCTGCTCAAGGTTCACTATCTTCTTAACTCAGCCAAAATATGTAGGAAGGAAAAGCCTATATACTATTTTCCCAACAAACGAAAATTCCTTTCTAACTTTCTAAAAAGAAGCATTACCTCACAGGATGCGAACATGAGTCCCAACGATCCGAGCTAGCGCTAGAACCACAGACCTACGAACATCACTAGCATTAGGCGCAGCTATCAATAGGCGGTTGTATGTTCTTCTTAGGAAGCTACAGTCTGGGATGGACCTGGGCCTTACCCAACATGCCTCTCCAGCCAAGCTACCTAAGGCCACCATCGAATGGTATGCGCGATCTTGTACGTGGGGGTCCTCTGTTGCGTTGTCCCATAGGCTCAGAGTCGATGACTCTTCGGGCCGGAGCTACGTTGTCAAAAAGTTGGTGGTTGAAATACCATAGACGCAAACAGGTCCAGAGATAGTGCGCAGAACTATTCTCTCGAAAAGACCAAGATCATCATCATCAGCTTTGGATATAGTCCACTCCTCTTCGCCATAGAGCATAACGGGGATGATCACGGTCTTATACAGCGTCAACTTGATCTTCCGAGAGAGGCCTCTGTTATTCAATCAACAGTTGGCAAGAGTTTTTCTTCGTTTGATTTTGCAAGTTATAGCTGCCTACAGCGATGTGGTGCCCAATTCGTCGAAGTTGGGCATCCATTCTTGATATGCTTCGTTTTGCTCTTGTTTATTCCAATTTATCCGCTTTCGTTTGAATGCCAGCGAACGCCTCATTTTGTCCGATCTATCACGTCAATGTCGTCCTCGTTTGTCATCAATTGTACGGATTTTTGGAAGATCGCGACTCTTGTGTTGGCCAGTGAGTTTTGCATGATCTTTGGAAGATATGGACCAAAAAATAGCAAATGATTCTATTTCAAAGACTTTCCTTTACTTTATTAGATTTTACTAAATACAATTTATTTCCATTCTATGTAATTCTTAATTATTGTTTAGTTTTGCATAAGCAAGCCCTTCTATCGCAGCTTCCTCCTTCGTATCCCTGCGCCCTGCAGTGTTCGTCACATTTCTCATCACTGATTTTAAAGAATGGATACAATTGACAAAAATCAGGCTCATGTCGAACGCCAACACCCGATGTGATGGTTTCTTTAGTAGTAACTTCGTTTTCGGCAGCTCCTCCCAAATTATCCACAGGCCCGGCTGAACACACATCGCACAAGGCGAGTCCAAGGAGCAAAGCAATTGTGATTCTGGCGCACATCTTTCAAGTCAATGTATGCAACTCACAGCGGTCGGCTTACGAATGTTATCAGCAGCATCCAGGAATGCTTTTATACTCTGGCGACGGACTTAGTGTGACTTCGAAAGCAGATCATCAACAGACATTTTCACAGAATTTTCAAATTCTGTGGAAACTGAGAGGTCGATGGATTAATCGTGTGTACATTGATAACATACTCGGAGCCAGTGCTGATTTTCATTGACCTCGACCTGTTAGGCTGCTCCAGTAACGTTGCGACTATTATAGCAGTCGTTATCAGCGAACGGAACATCATCGGTTCACACGTCAATGTCAAATCTTTCAGTAGAAAATAACATTGTTATAATAATATTGATGGAATAAGGATTATTTCATTGTGTTAAGAGTTTAAAGTTTCGCATTTGTACTAAAGAGAATTGTACAGTCGTTGGAAGATTTCTTCAAACAGAGCAAAACCATACATGAAAGGCTAATCATGCTGGTTGACGATGAGTAACAAATTTCGTCTTTCGGAAAAAGCTTTGAAGAAATACGAGAGCTTTACATAAGCTTCAAAGCAGAGCCCCTGGATTGTATTGATGGCTTTTCTGAGTCACTCTCGGGCAGTAAGGCAACCACAAACCACACAAAAATCAAAATTTACCCGCAGTTCAAAAAATGCACTACCCTGCACAAGTCAGGTTTGATCTAGGAGGCTGATCGGTTGTTGCAACATTTAGATATTGTTGAAGGGTAACTATGACAAGGCATGGTCTTTGTTGTGCTCCCGATATGATAATCTACGCTTCCAAAGGAACAACCATTTAAAATTGCTCTTCAGTCTGCCAGTACTGCATGTTGAAACGGTGGTAGGGTTAAACAATTTACTGGACTCATCTTCTAGTTATTTACATTCCCTCGCAAATCTCGGGATTCCTGTGAGCCAATGGGATTCATTGGTTATTTATATCTTATGTCAAAAATTGCCATCGAATGCTCAGCAGTTATGGGAAGAGGGTCTCGGGACGTTGGAGAAGTTACCAAAGCTCCATCGATTCTCCAAATTTCTCGAAACACGATTTCGAACTCTGGAAGTTCTAGAGCAGTAGAGACCGAAGTCCATCGATCAGGTACTAGAACTCCAGCAACAAAAACTTGATTTTTGGTTAGATCTAATAAGAAGAAGCAGCAGCACAACTGCAAAGTGTGTGATAGAGGGCAACACCCGATATGTACCTGTAATCGTTTCATCAATATGAAGACAGCTGAGCGTTGCAACGCTGTCAACAACATCGGGGTATGTAATAATTGTCTTGCGTATAGCCACACTCCAGACAATTATCCTAGTCCATCGCGCTGTTATTTCTGTTAACAGAAACATCATTCCCTGTTGCAAGACGTCTCCAACAATGAGACACAGCCTAGAACTCTTTCTTTCTCTAAGTCAATCTCACCTGATGCCCACACATCCTTGACAGTTCATGAAGATAGACCCAGCACTAGTAACGTTCTGCGAAATCATCTTGCACAACACAACCAGAACGCTCAGATTTTATTGGCCATTGCTATTGTTGGGGTGAAATCATGGGGTGGGATGGGCGATATTTCAACCTACGAGCCTTAAATGATTCGGTATCACAAGCTGCCTTCATCACCGAGTCAGCCGTACAATTGTTGAACATGAATGTTCGGAAAACCTTTATTAACGAGTCAGGGCTGGAGCAGGTCAGCAGTGGAGCATGCCATCGGTATTCTGATTTTTCGGTCGGGTCTCTTTACTCTAATTTTGAGACCGATGCACGATCTATTGCGTTTAGATCCCTGACTGGGCCTACAGACTGACATCACAATTGGGATCACCTAAGCGGATTAACTTTAGCTGCTCCCATCTTCTTTCAAACCTGCGACAATAGATCTGCTGTTAGGTTGTGATGTATATGTGGAGCTAATTCTTCCAGATATCATCAAGGGAGATGCGAAATCTCCGGTTGCTCAGCGCACCGAACTGGGATGAATTCTACAGGGCAAGGTATCAACAGCATGTACAGATGTATCTATCCGTTGCGAAGGTGCTGGGAGATGGAAGAGGTTCCACTCAGTGTAGTTGACACACTCGACAACCAAATGTGTGAAAACCACTGTAGGGATACAACGAGACGCTTGCCTGATGGGCGCTATGAGGTTTTCCTTTCATTTAACGACGGATGTAGACCTGCGCTTGTGACATTTGGAACCGCAATGTGCGGCAGATACCGAGGCAAATCGGTGCCCAATTGGTGAACAGGTTGTCCGAAAAGGGATGTATGTGGACGATTTAATCGCTGTGCAAGAAGCACGACAAATGCGCGATGAGGCAAGAGATTTGCTGGCATTTGCCAGGGTTCAACCTACGAAAGTGGACTAGCAACGACAATGGGTTGCTAGATGACGTTCCCGTCAGTCAACGGGAGGAAGTTTCACGTTCCTGTTTAAAGATGCCCTCCAAACTAAAACCTTAGGTATCAGATGGTTCCCAGTAAGCTATTACTTTCCTTTCAGGAACATCTGTACTGATCCATCTGACGGTCTTTCAAAAAGATCAATTCTATCAGTGATGGCTACACTTTTTGATCCCCTTGGTTGGATTTCTCCATGCGTAGTCGTGGCGAAGATCATCATGCAAAAATGGTGGAAGAAGTGGACTGATGGAGTGCAAGAACTTACTAAGTGAACTCCCTTCGATAGAAGACATATAGATACCCAGGTGGATTCGTCTAATGGAGACTCAAAGGGAGTTGGAGATTCACGGGTTTAGCGATGCCTCGGAGAAGGCCTATGGAGAGGTGATCTATTTACGCGTGTTAGATGATGACAACCGGATCCACGTCCTACCATCTTTTAATGTCTAAAATGAGGGTAGCTCCATTAGAGACTGTGACAATTCACATACTCGAGCTTTGTGGAGCGGGCATGTTAGCTACTCTGTTGAACTATGTGTCAAGGGTCTTAAATCGGGATAATGCCAGGATTTATGCTTGGTCCGATTCACAAATAGCATTGGCATGGATTATGGCACCTCCAGCTAGCTAGAAAATCTTTATTAGTAATCGCGTGCCTGAGATACAGCGGCTTAAGTATTGCAGTATTTGACGGTCTCTTCTCTAGTGGACTACTGCCATTCGAGTTGAAGGGCAGCGCGCTTTGGTGGAATGGACCTGAATTCCTTAGGTCCGAAAGGAAATTCGAAGCCCCCACTCAACCACCCACGGTAACAACGGAAGAAAAAAGCCAAGAAATCCAGTCACATCATGTTGGCACAGCGGAAAATGAAATCGAGTTGCTGATTCAACGCCATTCCAATCTACGACGATTTCTGCGAGTATTGGCCTTCTGCAATACATCCATTTCGAACACACGTGAAATGGAAAAGAAGATCTTTGCTCCTTCACCAGACCTTTAACGCTGGGTGGCAATAAAAACCGCTCAACGCAATATGTTCTTTGACAATGCTGATCAACCCAATGTGAAAGGGATAAAGCTTTTGAATCCGTTTGTCGATGAGGTTGGAATCTTAAGAGTAGGAGGAAGACTACAACATGCTCATCTGAGTTACGAACAACGTCACCCTATAATCCTGAAGCCCAGCCATTGCTTAAGTTGCATGATAATAAGAGATGCGCACATTACTTTGTGCAATGCGGGGGTGCAGCACATGATGACCCAACTCAGACAAAGGTTTTGGATATTGTTAAGTTGCGTTCATGCTTGCAATATTTGCTTCAGGCAAAAGACAAAACACGCAAATCAGCTCATGGGAAATTTGACTACACCTCGAGTAAGAACCTCCAAACATTTCGCTTACAGCGGTGTTGACTACGCTGAACGAGGTTCGAAGACATTCAAGGTTTACTTTGCGGTGTTCGTCTATGTCTCTACCAAGACATTTCATTTAAAAGTGGTAAGTTATATGACCACACAAGCATTTATTGCCGCCTTTAGAAAATTTGCTGGCGAGGGATCCCCAAAGAGATATTCAACGAATGCGTCTAAGGAGTTGGAGAATCTCCGAAAGGCAGCAAATTACACCGAAAAGATGGTAGCTGAAACAATGATGTCACAAGTTGGAAATTTATTCCACCAGCATCACTACACTTTGGCGGTTTATGGGAGGCCGGTGTCAAATCTTTGATGCACCATCTAAATTGAGTCTGGAATGGAATATGAATCTGACATTTGAAATGCTGGCAACATTACTGATCCAAATTGAAGGTTGCCTTAACTCTCGACCCCTCTGCCCGCTTAGTAGTGACCCAGATTTCTTCACTCCTTTGAACCCAGACACTTTCTGATAGGCGAACCAATGCTCACTCTTCCAGAATCAAACAGTAAGATCGAGACACTATTCTGCAATGACCGGTAAAAAGGATTCAACAACTCTATCAAGGATTTTGGAAGCAGTGAAACTCAGAACATCTGACACGCCTACAGCAACGCCCAAAATGGTTGAAAACGGAAGAACAACCGAAACCATGAAACCTTGTCTTATTGAAGAATGAGAAGAGGCCACCGTCGAAATGGTTAATGGGCCTTATCATACACCTTTATCCTGGGCAAGATCAATTTGTTCGGGTGGTCACGTTGAAAACTCAAACCGGAGAACTAAACACGAATGACAAAAATTTGTCTATTTCCCAGTAATATGGTAACCGCCGATCAAACTCAAACTAATACTAAGTTCTAATTAAAATTAGAACTAATACTACTACTACATTTTCCTATAATATTAAAACCAATTAAAAATGAATTATGCACCGTTCTACACAATACATTTTTGCTCGCACGTATAATATACAAGCACAGTTCTCACAATTGAAATAACAAAAAAACACAAACAAAAACAAAATTGATATAGCTACACATATATTTATTTATTTATTTATTTCGTCTTACATGTTATAAACTTGTTTTAGACTACTTCTAATATAATTTAAAATCATAACGACAATCATAGCACAACAAAAATAGAAAGAGTTTTTGTTTTTTTTTTTTACAAAATTATTACGTTTATCAATTGTTTAACGTAATGATCTCATTATTTCGGATTTATATTCAGATCTGGACATACTGAAATCAATTGCATGTAAATACACATACATTGTAATTTACGCAAGCCGTGGTTATAGCACCATTCTGCAAAAAGAAATGTAGAAAAACTATTCCCTAGGTCGAAGAGGGCGAGTTGGAATATATATTTTAAACATAGATAGTAATTGCGAACAATCTATATGGCTAGATAAAACATCTTGCGCAAAAAGAACCGAGTAATATATTCTTCTTTGAGCGAACGGTTGCAAGTCAATAAGTGCACATCTCGCTTCATGTGATTCATTTTAATTATTAATTAATTCCTTTTTATTATGTACTTCATGACAACTTGAATACTAGAGAAAAATACTTAAAACTAGTTGTTCGAACAGTGTTAAACTTAAACTTATTCGACTTAATCTAACATTATTTTGCAAAACGAAAATTTGAACATGACTAATAAATAATAAGAAAAAATTTAAAAACTTAATGACCGAACATATTTTTTTAAAAGAAACTAAAAGCTAACTTACATTCTACCTTAAAATAAAACTTACAAACTATCTTAAGCTAATCTTCGTATACATACGTATACACATTTGTATAGCTATATACACATGCGTATACGCATATATCCTTATATACATAATGCATACATATATCGTTATGCATATACATATATACATTCTCTCTTTTATCTTTTTTTTTTAATTTTTTCAATTTTTTTTTTTTTTTTATTATGACTATCATGTATAAACAGCTTACCCACTACCGTACAACTACGCTAAAATATGTAAGTCGGCCATAGGTTACAGCTGATATAAAACCCGCTGCAAGACGTGGACCGACTACTCCCCCTGAGGGGTTCTGCATTATCTTTCCTAACCAGAGTCTAATGGGTTCGACGCTGGAGTCGTACTGAACCGGAGGAGACCCTCCTCAGCTCGTTGTGCGACGGAGCGGTCGTGGTTGAGTCGCCCATAAACAGTTGAACTGGCTATGTGATAGATGAGCGGTACCGCATTTATATTTTGTATCAGTCCGTGTTTATCTAAATGGAAGAATGTTTCTGGGGGACGAAGCCGTTGTGACGTACCCTTTCGTGGTATTGAGGGTTGGGGTAGTAAGCCCCAGAGATCAGATTGTTGACCGGGTTCATCGCTCTAGCAGTGTTACCTCGAACCAACTTCAGCAGGAAATTGTCCACTCTTATCAGGTTATCCCTGTTGTATAAGACCTCATTAGAATTAAATTTTATGTACTGGGACTCTGGAGTTCTATAAAGGCGAATGCAAGCCCTAAGACAAGCCCTCTCAAACAACCGAATCTTTTCCATCAAGCTTGCACCCACGTTGAACCACACGGGACACCCATAGGTGAGCATTGGCCGAATGAGGGCCATGTAGCAGATAACCTTCACCCTCGCATCGAGTTGGCTGTTGTAAAACAGTCTTTTTGTAAGGGCAAAGGCTCCTCGGGCTCTGGACAGAGCTGCATCTACATGTTTGTTAAAATATAGATACTAGTCTAGCCAGATCCCCAGGTATCTGACTACAGTCTTTTGCACCAGTGGTTCCCCATGTCTTCCAACGATTGAGAACTTTCGCCAATTCTTTTTCGTATCCGCCGAGGCCTTATACAATGGCGTCATGAACAGAATGGTTTCCGACTTCCGGAAGTTGATACTTAACTTCCAGTCGTGGCAACTTCTCATGAATGAATCGAAGTCACCCTGCGTGAGAGTAGTGATTTCCTCGATCTTTTTTCCTGATCTGTACACGATCAAGTCATGGGCGTACGCAATTGCATGAGGAAGAGAACTTATCAAATCGCTCAAGTAAATGTTGAAAAGGATCGGGGAATTAACGGCACCCTATGGAAACCATTTTTTACCTCAAATATACCTGTGGAGGTCACGTTGCCATTCTTGACTACGAACCGTCTACCGGTAAGCATGTTACACAGTAGGTACAGCAGTGGTTTGTTAATGCCTAGCCGATTGAGCTTGTAGAAAAGTCCTTCTAACCATACAGTGTCAAAGGCCTTCTCCAGGTCAATCAAGCAGGCACCCGTACATTGTTTCTGGCTTTTGTTCCATTGGATATCCGACACCAGTTTCGACGCGGCATGAATAGTGTCATGCCCCGCTTTGAAACCGAATTGGTAATCCGGAATAATATGTTTGTCTTCAGTCCAGTTGATCAAGGCTCTATTGATCACCTTCTCGAATACCTTGCTGATGTTTGGAAGGAGACTAATTGAACGGAGGTTGCACGGATTCGAAAAATCTTTTCCTCGCTTGGATATGGGTTGTACAATCGCAGTTTTCCAATGCTCCGGATAAGCGCATTGTTAAACAGGATTGTATACATATTAACCACACCTAGAGGGAGATGCCTTAACACAATGTTCGAGATCTCGTCGATTCCGACAGACTTTTTTTTCATAAGCTATTCGAAGACCGCTTTGAGCTCTGTCTTCGCTTCATGTGAAGGCATGTTATTACTCCAGTTCATTTTTCTAAGCGCAAATTTCGTGAAAAGTTTCTGAATTTTTTCAATGCTAGATTCGGCATTGAGGTTATAGGAGTTCAATTATATTCCAAAATGGAACAAATCAACGAAGCATGCAGGGACTTTAGTGTGTATGGGTCATGGAAATCTTTGCAGTTGTAAAATAAAAAGCCAAGCATGCGATTAACTTTGCCAATTATATAGTCTACATGTAACGAAAAGTCCAGTACATGGTGAAAAATAACTCCTATATCTTTTTGACTCGTTATTCTTTTCAATGCTGTTCCTTGAATTATGTAGTCAAGGAGTATTGGAAATCTTGTTCAATAGAATGTTAGAACTGACCACTTAATCGTATTTAAATATAACCCGTTACATGTGCACCACTCGTTAACACGGTGTAAATCAGTTTATATTTTTTTCGCATCAGACACAGAATCAACTGTGTTAACAATTTTTAAATCGTCTGCATACAAAAGGCACTTGGACGATATAACAGATGGCAAATCATTTATGAATAGAAGGAAAAGTAGCGGGCCAATATGACTACCGTGGGGTACACCCGAGAGATTACGTATTTCTTTAGATAGAATTGATCCAATCCTTACATATTGTTCCCGATTCTCTAAGTGGCTATCCAACTTAGAATATTTGAATGGAATCCAAACATTTCCAGTCTTTTCAACTGAACATTATGCTGAACTCGATCAAAGCCTTTCGAAAAGTCCATATGGACACAATCAACTTGTTGGAATTTTTCCATGCTACGAAGACAGTAATTTGTAAAAACTACTAAATTGGTAGGGGTGGATCTACAATTAATAAAGCCAATTTGTTCTGGACAAATATGCTTGGCTACTAGCGGCTTCTTTACTGCGGCTTAAAATAACTTTGGAATTAACTGCAATTTTGCAATGGGCCTATACTTTTCTATAATTCGTTTGGACCCGGCTTTATGAGTTGGAGTTATTTAGGAATATTACCAGCAATCAAGAAATTTACCCGTTTCAAGAGACCTGTTAAATAATATCTTAAGAGGGTAAACTAGACTGTGTTTGCAGGCTTTAAAATATGCAGGCGGATAATTGTCAGGTGCCATATTAATAAATGAACTTAAAACACTGAATTAACAACAATTGAATGTATTTATCCTACAAAAAACCCTTCGATGATAGTAAAACACTTTTGCCAGATGAACTACACTACTATTCAAAATTTACCATTTCTACTAAACTAAACCTAACTTCATATTTAAAAAAAAGGAACCTTTTCTACTCAATTTCTCATGGATCTTGAAAACAACACTAATTCCACACTTTCTCTACACTGATTCTACACTGACACAGTCCATTCATAAAAGATTAAACACACTAATTAAACAAACAAAAATTAAAATTCCAATTGATCTACCAATCATAACAATAATGGACTAAAATCGAACCGGTACGATCTCAACAACAGCGATCAATGCGTCGGTAACATAGTGTGTACAAAAAAGAGCAGCATGTGTAATGGCAATTGGTAAAGTGTATGTTGGCTACTCACTCTACCTCAGGGTCGACATGTTTGTAATGTTTCCTTGTGAATATGCCTTTCTCTGTTGTACTAAGTGTTTCTTCTACAGCCCATAAAAGAAGGAAAATCAGAAATATGCTGACGCAGAGAACCGATTCGAAGCCATAAGCCATTACCAGCCTTGAGTTGTGACGACATCCATTGCGAACAAGGTTCACAGCCGGGGAATATGTTGAAGCACATCTCATTTGTCTCAATACTTATATTAAATAGTGTTATATTATAATTCAATAAGGATGATTTCATTTGTTAAGAGTTTAATGTTTCGCAGAAGTACTAAAGAAAAATGTACTAGAACTAAAAGCTAATTGCATGCAACAAGCTTAACGACTAAAAAGGGATCGATATCCTATTTAAAGTGAAATTATGTATGAATACTTTTTCTGTAAAATAAAGACATTCAATATTATAGCCTGATTGAATACGGATCGTTTTATTGGATATGTATTTTTCTGGTCGGGTCTGGTGATCGAGTTTCAAGCGGTGCATTTTATGGTCTGATCCACATACACTCTGGGTGAACTTAAGAGTTTTTTTTTTGCTTATAAGTGTACACTACACAACACTGCGTTTGATCTCTGAAGTTAAGGCTGCCTGCAGTGAAGTGCTGGCCGATTCGTCGAAGTTGTGTGTCCTTTTTTGATGCCAGCATATGCTTCGTTTTGCTCTCGTTTATCGCTAGACCCACTTTAGCCGCTTTCATTTGAATGCCCCCAAATGCCTCATTGACACCTCGCTGCGCTCAATCTATCCGCGTATGTCAGCAATTGTACAGACTTTTTGAAGACCGTGACTCTTGTTGGCCAGTGAGTATTTCACGATCTTTTCAAGGATGACATTAAAGAAGTCACACGAACCAAAAAAAATAGTAAAGAATTTTATTTCAAGGATTTCCATTTACTTAATTAGATTTCACTAAATACAATGTATTTGCATTCTACGTACTTCTTCATTACTATTTAACCTGGCAAAAGCAAGCCTTTCTGAGGCAGCTTCCTCCTTGGAATCTCTGAGCCTTGCAGTATTCATCACATTTCTCATCACTGAATTTATACATAGAATACCATAGACAAACCCTAAGCTCATGTTGAACGCCAACACCCGATGCGACGGATTGTTGAGTAGTAACTTCGTTTTCGGCAGTTCTTCCAAGATTCTCCACAGGCCCGGCTAAGCACACAACGCACAAGGCGAGTGCCAAGAGCAAAGCAATTGTGGTTCTGGCGCACATCTTTCAAGGCAATGTATGCAACTCACAGCGTCGATTTCCGAATGTCATAAGCAGCATCCAGGAATGCTTTTATACTCTGGCGACCGACTTGGTGTGACTTCGAAAAAATATCATCAGGGAATTTTCAAATTCTGTGGAAACTGAGAGGTCGATGGATTAATCGTGTGTACATTGATAACGTACTCGAAGCAAGTGCTGATTTTCATTGACCTCGACCTGTTAGGGTGATCCAGTAACGTTGCGACTATTATAGCAGTCGTTATCAGCGAACGGAACCCTATCGGTTTACATGTGTTATAACAATATGGTTGGCGCAACAGTCCGAGGTGGACCTGGGCCTAGCTTCTCAGCAACAACTCGTGTTGTGCTTGCTATTGTTCATTTTTCCCGAACGGAAGGGGCCAACACTTTTATGTCGACTCCACACAAGGAAGTTGAGAAGGACAGGAATACTCCTTGAGCATTGTCCGTGACTCGAAAGAGGTGGAGTCGTGAATTATAAAAGTTGATAAATTGGGGATTCGAACGATGCACCCTCTGCGCAGAAGTCGACGCACTAACCCACTACGCCACGACGACCCACCCAATAACATTCTTATCGTAGTGAAATCCACGAGCAGAGAACGTTTACTACCAAAATTTTGAGTCGGTGACGCCATCCTTAAGCGCGTTAACGCCAAGCTTTTGTCGTAAGCCTCGTCCCGGTACCACAATTCATGCTCTTGTGAGCAAATATGAGTATACATGTTCGTTGCTCGACGTTCCCGTGTCTCTGAGACAAGGGGTTGGTCGAAGTGCTGAGAATATCGCTGCCGTTCAAGCAAACCAACCGAAACAGTCATCCCCTGGGGCACAGCTTTCATACCTAAAAGTTGGTATGGGGAACTACTCACTCGCCAAATGCTCCTCTGCTATAATGAATGGCTGGTATATTCTCCTCTAGATGCTCTAAATGGCTCTAAGATCTACGCTCAGGCCTAGCGGATGTATGTTTCAAATGGCAGCAACGCTAGACGTGACTGGAATGGTCTTTCAGTCCGCCCTCTCAAAATAGTTTTTGTTATCTTCACGAGGAGGAGGAAATTAACTGGTCTGCCCCAACTTAACTTCACCATCCATTCTGCAATGAGGCCAAATATTTGTGTGCTAGGTTAGGTTAGGTTAGGGTGATTGCCACCACTTGTGCAGTTGTGGCCTACTTAGATAATGGTTAAATTCAAAGGGGCAACACTAAAGAGAATGAAAAAAACCTAGAGACTACCTAATGGTATTCTAGTGGCCTATTTTAAAAAGTCCACTCCTGTGCTGATTTACAGCCAGTTAGTTTTTCCTCATAAACTCAGGTATGTCTTGTATCTTTAAGTGTGACATTTCCTCTAATTTTCTGAAAAAGTAGTTGCCTAGTACATCAAGTACAAGTACCGAGGAGATGAAGCGTATTTTCTTCCTCCT
The DNA here is from genome assembly GCA_964034865.1 of Eristalis intricaria. Classification (NCBI taxonomy): domain Eukaryota; kingdom Metazoa; phylum Arthropoda; class Insecta; order Diptera; family Syrphidae; genus Eristalis; species Eristalis intricaria. Next base: position 27,696,149 of record OZ035877.1, read on the forward strand.
CCTCGTCTCTACAGCTTCTGCCATAGTCGTTGTGGGGGCTCCCATTCTTCTGGCATGGATACCGAGAAGGCAGTGGCCGGTGATAATGCCAACTACGTTCCTGATTACATTCCTGTTTAGTTTTAGGAGTGGATTTGTTTTGTTTGGATTTAGTGAGGGCAAAATAAGCCCCGAAGTCTTACATGTATCTAATTTCATCCATCTCCGATCTCCGAGTCGAAGGCATCTATAAGTAACATGGTGTTTATTACTTGGAGTGAGGGATATGGGGTATCCTGATTATTTGCCAGTGGCAGTCCCACCCCTAATCTGGCCCTTTCGTCCCACCTATGCTGGCCCTTTCGTTGCCAGCATAGGGTTAGGTTGCATCTAACCGCTATCTCAGAGATAGACGGCAAAGATTTATCATCTTCGATTAAATTGATGGTGTATCCGGAGCCTTGATGGCCGCCTGACTATGCGTGGAAATCGCGATATATAGTCCGTCTATCGGGTTCATCGAAAGTAAGCGGGCAGCCTCTTGGATAGCTTAATCTTCTGCCTGTAATACACTACAATGGTTTGGCAGTCGAAAAGACAGGGAGAAGGATATGTCCTGTGATACCGCAAATAGTCCGGTGTCCTCGTCTGTTTTTGAGCTATCTGTGTAGATCTCCAGGTAGCCTAGTTTTCTTACCAGATATTTTTTCCCAATCTCTGTCTGGGATAAGTGTTTTCAACCCAAACTCGAAGTCTAAAGCGGGTGTTGTATAATATGTATGCGTTGGTAGTCTTGCATTTCTGATTATCTCTGTATGACGTAAGCTGTTTGAACTGCTCCAGCGGTTGAACTCCCGTAGCCTTAACGGTGCCTTGGTGGCTACCAGCTTCCCATAGATGTCAATGGGAAGAAGCTGTAGCAAATATTTCCATGGCGGCTGTGGGGGTGGATCGCAATGCCCCTGTGATGCAGATACACGCTGATCTTTGAATACTGCTTATCAATTTAAGATTGGATTTGTTATTCAGTGCTGGCCACCAAACAATGACACCGTATGTTAAGATAGGTCTAACAACACCCGTTTACATCCAGCGAGCCATTCTTGGTTTAATTCCCCATGTGGGACCAAGGATCCTCATACATGTGTAAACATAGAAGTTTGGTTTCCAGCTTAACTTGCTGTCTAAGATTACTGCCTCTAAGGAGGCTCTATCGGAGGTATGATACGTCTTCTCGTGAAAAGTACGAGATCTGTTTTGGACGGGTTAACGTCCAGTCCGGCTTTTCCTGTCCACTTGTCTATTTTGTTCATAATATCGGTGTGATAGCGGTGTAGAAATTTTCCCTTCACAACTAGGGCTATGTCGCCTGCATAGGCTATAAGCTTACAGCCTGTATGACTTAGCTCCATAAGAATTACGTTTCCAAGGTTTTCAAGAACAAAGAGGAAAGGGTTATGGGTCTGAAGTCTTTTGATAGGCTGTGTGTGGCTTTCCCGGACTTTACTATGAATACCACCTTAGTGTTCCTCCATAATTGAGGAGTGTAGCTGAATCTTAAGCAGCTGTTAAAAATGGTCTTCAGCCACGGCGTTAGTGTGTCCAGTCCGTGCTGTTCAGCCCGTCTGACGTCGTCTATGCCTGGGGACTTGTAGGGCTTGAAGCTTTTAACTGCCCAGTCCAGCTTGGATTTCGTAAGGAATCCAACCATCCAAGGATACTGCTGTGCTGTGTTGCAGTTCCGTTTGCGAGTTGCTGTTTCGTTGGGATCTGTGCTCCCGGGTAAGTGTGTGTCGACTAGGAGTTTAAGAGTTTCCTGAGCGGATTCCGTCCATTCTCCTGCCGAAGATTGGATAAAGGTAGGCATGGTCGGAGATTTTGAGAGTAAATGTCTCAACCGACTACAGTTATTAATATTTTTTATGTTTCCACAGAAAGCTCTCCGGGCTTCCTTTTTGCGCGTTCTTGACCTCGTTTTTTTAGAGAGAGTAGAGATCCCAGTCCGCTGCTGCCCTTGAGAATTTTGCTCGGTTGAACCACCTCCTGCTTACCTTGCGTAATGCAGATAGGTCGGGGATCCACCATGGCGGCTTTCTATTTTTTTCCTGCCTGTTTGGAGGGCAAGCTGTAGTGAAGGCAGAATTCATAACTGCTGTGATTCTCCACACCAATACCGTCTACAGAGCATGGCTGTTTAATGTTTTTTGGAGAATGTTTTATACGTGACATAGTTAGTCTTCCTGGGGTTACGGAAGTTGCTAATTGGAGGTGTATCAAGGTTTAGAGAGAATTGGTCGGAAAAAGAGTCTATTAATGAAAGTTGGCTCTGAGGTTACATTACAAATGTTAAGTTTGATTGTAAAATGAAATCAAAAAGTTTCTCAACACTGCCGTTGATGTCGCTGCTTCCCCATACAGTGTTATGTGCGTTAGCATCGACACCTATCACTATAGGGACTCTAGCCTCTTGTGCGCCTATTATTGCCTTCCGGATTGGATCGGCTGGTAACGGTCCCTCGTCTCTATAGGGTAGGTATGCAGAGGTTACCCAGATGTGATTCCCCTCTACAGTGTTGAGCTCTAGCCACATGAAGTCTGGCACGCTATACTGTGGGAGGAAAAAGATCATTAGGTTGCTTTTAGCTAAAAAAGCATCATTAAAAGAAAACCAATAATAATAATAATATGGGTGGCGCGACAGTCCGAGGTGGACCTGGGCCTAGCTTTCTCAACAACCACGTGTGTTGTGCGTGCTATTGTTCTTTCACGCGTGGAAGGGACCTACAGTTTAATGCCGACCCCGAACGGCGAAATTGAGAAGCTTTTTCTAGACAGGAATACTCTTTGAGCATAGTCAGTGACTCGAAAGAGGTGGAGCCGTGAATTATTATAGGTGGTAAATTCGGGTATCGAACCTGGCACCCTCGGCATAGCAGTCGACGCACTTACCCACTACGCCACGACCGCAACCAAAAATATTAAATACAGAAAACCAAACAATATTAAAATATATATATTCTCATAAATAGCTGGTCCTTAAAGCACTAAAGAGTAACACATTTTAATGTTACAATAAACTAAACATACTGGCAGAAAAGAAGAAATTGAAGCTAATCTGGGTGCCAGGATACGAAGACCATGAAGGCAATGAAAATACTGACATACAAGCCTTCGTTGGGCCCTCCCCTCTTTATGGATTTAACAAAACGAACACAAATCTTCACATACACTAATGGATCACTGAACAAATTAACCAGTTTTGGGATAACCAGGAGGTTATCAAACACTCTAAGAAGTTCATGAGGCAAAACTACAATTCCAAACGAGCCAAAGAAGCTCTAGAACTCAGCAAAGCTGACCTTAGTGTGTTGTGTGGATCATGTAATTATCACCTCCATAAAATGGGTCTTGTCAGTACAGAAATCTGTAGGCACCGTGGCCAGGCGAAAGAGACTATGAGACACCTATTAATCAACTGTGCAAGCCTTGCCCGTGAAACATTCAAAATGATAAGCAAAATACTCATAGCAGGGAGAAATCCCATCTAGGGGAGTTGTCAAATTGCTTTCTTCAATTCAACCGGACTTAATAAAACAAGGAATCTCCTACCTCAAGAAAGTATTGCTCTGTTAAAGGCTCCCGCAGAATTTCCAACATTGCAGCAGCTGCGATGAAGGCGATTACGAGAGCAACTACCTTCAAATTTAAAAAGAAAACTTAAATTAAGTAAACACATAAATAATTCTAAGAATTCCTTTTCTTTTATTAACGTTTTACTTTTAAATGATAAAGGTGAAGATGAGCGTAAAATGTGTTAGTTTCAGCAATATATCTTGGGAGGTATTTGCGTGAACGGGTAGGGGCATGGATCTTAATGTTCTACTAAATTTTCTGAACACATTGGTGAAGATTTGACCAATGGTCTTTTAGTTAGAGACATATTTATCCATGAAGCTTATGGATGATGGATGAGGTGGGGTATATGCCCCCTATCGCTGACCACATATAATTATAGCTCCTAAGAACTTAATAGAATTGGATTTATATTGTCAACGACCAAAAAACCCATAGTATGCCAATAGTACATCGATACCAAGCGCCACAGGAATAAAGGTCCACTAGATGCAAAAATAGCATACATTGTGTCGGGGTATGCACGTCAACGTGTCCAGAACTCAGAGGTATGTCTTATAGGGGCTATATGACAGTCAGAGTATTTTTTTCCGCTTGTACAACTCATATCGCGAAGCCAACAACACCTGTGTGTAATACATGACAATCTTGATATCGCTGATTCAATTGAATCAAAATGTGAATATGAACCATCGTCCGCAAATTCAAATCGACACCCACCTCCAATTCGTCGATTTCAAGTGCCGTATATATTAAGTTACCTCGAATGTTCACTCAATTTCTTCAAGTCTACGATCAATACAATGCTCAATCACTCACACCAAAATGGAGGGAACACTCAACTGTCAAAATATGTGAGTAGAGCATTTCGGTTGCACTTAAAGAAATCTACTTTTATTCATACCAACTGGAGTGGTCCCCCAAAAATCCTGAAGGAACACTCAAGCAAATTTTTTGTTCACACCACCGAATATGCTTCTGCGCCGTACAGCAGGACTGGGACAATCAATGTCCGCTTTATCTTCGGAGAGAACTCGATAGAGCCAGCTTCAGCCCAAAGAAACGACGGCTGGGAAGAGTGTCAGCTAGACGCAGTCCTGACTACTTCGAAGTGAAAGCTGTAAATTGTGAAGCTCTTTTCAAGATGTTGACGTTCTGCGTCCCATCTCGAAACCCCATAGTTAAGTTGATTGCTTGTGTGGGAATGTCGTTTGTGGAGAATAAGTATGAACCGCATTTGGGTGAAAAGCTTCTAAAATCTAAAATTGCAATAAGTACAACCAATAGTGGTAAGTATCAAGTTTTCGAAGGAGTTTCAAAGTTAATCCTGTTCTACGCAGCTCAAGCGTGGTATGAAACCGTCGAAAACTTATTAAAATTCTACCTGCGAAGAAAGTTTTGGCTGCCTACCGCCCCACCTCACTATATACTTTTGAGATGGCCTTGGATTATATTCTAAGAGCATTTAGAATGAGGGAAGACCAATTACCGCGGATCGTTAAAAAATATGCAGGAGTGTGAAGAAGTCTGTGGTAAAAGGAGACGCTAGTACGACTTGAAACTATATTGGAATACACGGGTTGAACTATATGACTTCATGGCGCATCTAGATTCATGCTTTCGACAAAAATATATTGAGCAACCGAGGATCCACCCATAGAGAGATCTACAATTCACACAAAAGGAAAAGGGAAAATATGGTCCATTTCCTAGAAATTTGTCCAATCTGTCGTGAAATTAGAAGGCGTCATTTGGGTCGGAAGGTAACGTTGGGTCTCAAGCCAAGTGTCATATATTGGCTATACACTACGGTTCTTATACCCATCTTAACATACAGGTCTCTGGTATGGTGGAAAGCGCTGGTGAAAAAAATATCTCCTGAAGCAGCTCACCAGAGTACAAAGATCGGTATGCGTAAAAATAAAAGGTTGTCTCAGAACAACACTCACGGCAGCACTTGAAGCGATCTTATTCCTTCACCCCTTCAATGAAGTGGGTCTCTGGAGGGACTAAACATACGGTCATGCTTTCATTCTTAAATGCGGGAAAGCGGCATATAAATCAAATGTCCACCAACACTAGCTTTGGAAAAGACCTTCCACCTTCGTTTCTCAGACCGGGAACTATGGGAAGAGCAACTGTTAGCAGCAAAAAGGGAACTCGCCCTATATACCGCCGGCTAAAAATCTGCGCCGGTACAGGTGCGGGGGTCTACTCTGACCTATTCGAAAAATCCCTGGCCTTAACAGACGACTGCAGCGTTTTCCAGGCCGATATAGCTGCGATACTCGAGGCAGCACTCGCTTTAAGAGAGCGCAACATAATCAACAAAACAATTTCTATCTACTTCGACAGGCAGGCGGTAATAAAAGCCATAACGTCGGACATTATGACAACCGTCAGCAATATTTCCTTGGTGAACAAGATGAACCTATGCTGGGCACCACGACATACTGGCCTCCAAGGAAACGAAAAAGCGGACAGTCTCTCGAAGAATGAATCCGAGCTTGGAGAATCCCGGGCGCTCACGACGCTTAGCTCTGTACTTAAAACTGGAAGAAGAAGCCCTGAATAGATCACATGACTGATCAGGTTTAGTTGAAGAAAAACGTGCGGATGCTAATAGGAGTCCTTACTGGACACTGTGCTATATGCACGCATACATCGCGACTGAACATACCACACAACGACTTTTGGAGAAGCTGCGGAGATAAGGAAGACATATAATCTATCCAACATCTTCTGTGCGAGTACCTAGCCCTGGCAAGGAAAATAGAGCAGTACCTGGACAAACACTTCTTTGCGGAGCTATAAGACCTGTGTGGTGTAAAGTTGAAAGTCCTAAAGTTCTGAATTGAAGCATGGTGGTTTAAGTATAATAAAAAGAGGTCTCACGGTGGTAAGTAGTAGAGTAGAGTCAACTTGATCTTCCTAGAGAGGGCTCTGTTACCCAAGCAGCAGTTCGCAAGAGTTATTCTGCGCGTGATCTCGCAAGTTATAGCTGCCTACAGCGAAGTGCTGCCCAAGTCGTCGAAGTTGTGTTTCCTTTCTTGATGACAGCATATGTTCTCGTTTATCCCACTTTCCGTTTGAATGCCAGCGAACGCCCAATGACGCCTCGTTGTGTCCGATCAAGTCAATGTCGTCCGAGTATGTCAGCAATTGTAAGGACTTTTGGAAGACCGTGACTCTTATTTTGACCATTGAGTTTTGCACGATCTTTTCAAGGATAATATTAAAGAAGTCACACGAACCAAAAAAAAATAGCAACGAATTTTATTTTAAAGGCTTCCCTTTACTTTAATATATTTTACTAAGTACAATTTATTTACATTATATGTAATTCTTAATTATTGTTTAGTTTGGCAAAATCAAGTATTTCTCTCCTTTCTGTCGCATCTTCCTCCTTCGTATCTCTGTATTTAAAGTAATGATACCATCCAGAAAGCTCATGTTGAACGCCATCACCCGTCACTTCTTCCAGATTATCCACAGGCTCGGCTAGGCACACAACGCACAAGGCGAGTGCCAAGAGCAAAGCAATTGTGGTTCTGGCGCACATCTTTCAAGTCAAGGTGCAACTCACAGCGATCGATTTCCGAATGTCATCAGCAGCATCTTGGAATGCTTTTATACTCTGGCGACCGACTTAGTGTGACTTCGAAAATAGATCATCAGGGAATTTTCAAATTCTGTGGAAACTGAGAGGTCGATGGATTAATCGTGTGTACATTGATAACGTACTCGAAGCAAGTGCTGATTTTCATTGACCTCGAGCTGTTAGGGTGATCCAGTAACGTTGCGACTATTATAGCAGTCGTTATCAGCGAACGGAACCCTATCGGCTTACATGTCAATGTCAAATCATTCAGAAAAATAAAATAACATTGTTATAACAATATGGTTGGCGCGACAGTCCGAGGTGGACCTGGGCCTTGCTTCTCAGCAACAACTCGTGTTGTGCTTGCTATTGTTCTTTTTTCCCGAATGGAAGGGGCCTACACTTTTATGTCGACTCCACACAAGGAAGTTGAGAAGGACAGGAATACTCTTTGAGCATTGTCCGTGACTCGAAAGAGGTGGAGTCGTGAATTATAAAAGTTGATAAATTGGGGATTCGAACCATGCACCCTCTGCGCAGAAGTCGACGCACTAACCCACTACGCCACGACGACCCACCCAATTACATTCTTATAGTAGTGAAATCCACGAGCAGAGAACGTTTATTACCAAAATTCTGAGTCTGTGACGCCATCCTTAAGCGCGTTTGTCTATTGCCAAGTTTTTGTCGTAAGTCTCTTCCCAGTACCACAATTCATGCTCTTGTGAACAAATATGAGTCTACATGTTCGTTGCTCGATGTTCCCGTGCTCTGAGACACACGGGTTGGTCGAAGCGCTGAGAATATCGCTCCCGTTCAAGCAAACCAACCAAACAGTCAGTACAAAGTTGGTATGGGGAACTACTCACTCGCCAAATGCTCCTCTGCTATGATGAATGGCTGGTATATTCTCCTCTAGATGCTCTAAATGGCTCTAAGATCTACGCTCAGGCCTAGCGGATGTGTGTTTCAAATGGCAGCAACGCTTGACGTGACTGGAATGGTCTTTCAGTCCGCCCTCTCAAAATAGTTTTTGTTATCTTAACGAGGAGGAGGAAATTGACTGGTCTGCCCCAACTTAACTGAAAGTCCTCACCATCCATTCTGCAATGAGGCCAAATATTTGTGTGTTAGGTTAGGTTTGGTTAGGGTGATTGCCACCACTGTAGCAGTTAAAGAATTTCCACATTAGATTTCGTCTACATCAAGGAGAAGAGGTACCAAGTCGGAACCCAAAGCTGAATCTTCGCTTATCTCTCCACTTGTTATCAATTGCCACTAAATTTCGAATTCTTTTCAGCTGAATGAATTCAACTCACATACTCTTTTCTTCATTGCATACTTTCAGGTGCAAGTGTTCTGGCTGGAAACTCTCCACAGAAAGAAAACTGACAGAGGCCGGTGTCTTTGACAGGGACTTCAAGCTGCCTACATGTGTGAGTGCGGAGGAATCTGAAAAATTAGTACACAATTGACTTCAGCTTTCTTTCATTGCGACGGTGCATTCAGTTCCACTTGGCGGACTTGTAGTTGAACACTATGTGGAAAAATCAAATGCATTCCAAACTGCCAACTACATCTAGGACCCGAACCAATGAAAAGTTGTGATACAAACCGAATGCGAAAGCTGCTACTTAGAAGCTCTCAGCATTAATGACATCATAAAACGAAACACAGTCCTCAAATGTTAGAACTACAGCCGTGTTTTTTTTAAATATATAAATCCCAAGTTAGCGGTTTCCAACTCAGTATTTATTCCAACTGTCGCCTATGGCTAATGTGTGAATTACTCGCCGGAATAGGGCGAGAAACAAGGCATTGTGCTTGGAGCTCAACATTGAGCAGCTGCTTCTACGTGCGAAAAGGGTTATCCTTCGATGGTTTGTTCACGTGGTACGAATGTCGCCACCATAACGACTTCCGAGGCGAGCCTTGAATGCGGGAGGTGACCGCTTCGCAGATCTAGGATGAGATGGTTGGATCAAGTCCAAAATCGTCTGGTTACGCTTGGTACGCTGGTTACGCCTGGTTATCTGGTTCTGGTGCTATCTCCTCTCCAATGGAACGTAGTAGTAAATCAACTTGTACTTACACTGGAAATCCCTGTGCTTTCAAGGTCATTGCCTAAGCCGACTATGTTACCATCGCGGCTTCTGGTAAATTCATATCCACAATTAGGGATTTCATGCAGTCGGCTACTGTCGAATTAAGAAAATGGACTAGAAGTTGCGGCCTAAGTGTTAATGCGCAGAAAGCAGATTTAGTCCTCTCTACTAGGACTAAACAAGTGTTTGGGGATGATTGCACTTTTGTAACAAGAGTGCTCATCCTAAGTCCAATAAATTATTACAAATGTAATAAGAGATTGGACTGCGCCAACTACCACCGAAGGGTACGCCAACTTTTGTGTGAGCGCCTGTAACCATTCGTGAATAGCCTGAAAGGCCCTTATCAGTGTGGTTTCAGGTAAACGGGGAAGTCCACCGTCGACCAAATCTTTACATTACAGCAGGTCCTGGTAAAAACTGCTAAACCCCACCAGATGATTTGGTGAGGACCGGAACTACTCTGGACATCCTCCGAAGAAATGTTGTTCTTCAAGTCTACTTTGTATTGTGTTGTGTTAGACTAGTAAGTTTAATTCAACCATAATATCTGCAGCCGACTTGAAAGGGGTTTTCACGAACCGACACTTAATTTGGTTATCATCTTTTAGCGATGTTTATCATGGTGGACCTTCTTTTTTCATTTCGATGGCTATATGACATCAAAAATAAAATAAAACATAACCCGCCACAAAGCAAAAATTAAAAACAAATACCTCGGTCTTATTATTTTGTCGGTCGATCTAGTTTACTGAAAAATGTTCTCTATCCATCCATGCTAACATGGTATCCTTTTTTCTGAGAGCAAAGTACCGTTACAAACAATGGAAAATATGCAGATAGGATGCAATAGGCAAAATGTAGTAGATTTAGAGTTAAGGTTGGTAGATTTTTCAACATTGCAAAATGGGGTAGAAATATTATCACTGATTGCGACTGATATTTTGTATGAAAGTGTGGGAGCAAGCCCACACACATCATACTTCTAGGAACACAGACACAAGAAATGAAAATCTATTAATTTTAATCCATATGGCAAACTGAGAAATCGGTACGGACTAGCCCACACACAGACCACATTTTAGCACACCGACACAAGTGGGCACACGCGTGTCGTGTCTATGGGGGATTTAAGGATCAGCCGAATAGAGTTCTATGGCACAATAAGTAAAAAGTTGACCAATTCCATTTGTCGTGATGCATTCCACTTGTGGGCTGCATTTGCTGTCTTTTTAATTTTTTGACAGGACTGACTTTGACTTTGATATGCTTGCCAGTCTACCCTATTTATAGCGTCGACATTCTACCGCACTATTCCCCTAAGTCCATACTGATGGTCTGAGAGAGAACTTCACATATGACAGATGCATGCCAGTATCATCCCTAGAGTGTCCAGTAGGCAAATAGAGCGACGAGCGATCTTTTCTCGAGAAGCATCAAAGAAGATCTTCTCGGTAGCAGATTGTAATTCGAAGACGAAATTCGTGAATGCAATTCCAGTTAACCAAACATGTCCGCAAAAGGTTGACAATATATAAAGCGTTTTTGAAAAATTATTTACATCGCTTACACATGTCGCAGTGAAACAAGCCCGTCCTTGAGTAAATTTAAATGCGACAAGATACGAGTATCAACGGATTTTTATTGCCGCTTGAACCTTCACAGTTTGTTGGCATTCAAGTGAATATTCATATCCAACTGACAACTCTGCCATCTGTGGCAAAGGACACGCTGAGACACCAAGATGGGCATTATCTCCGAAACAGTGAAGCCAATGAAGTGCAGTTGCAATTTAATCGAAGAAATCGATTCAAACGCATCGATTATCGCCACACTGAACAACTCGTTTTGGACTGACTGACGTGATCACAGCCATGTTGTCCGACAATTGACTGCATTCAAGAGCATAACTGCTCTCTTTAAGGGGCAAAGTCTTCTACGGCGCGGCAGCGCGCTCTCTTCGCCCGGGTGCATTGACAACAACTTTCCACATAAGTAAACAAGCACAACAAACACGCCTTCGCCGAGCGACGTTCATAGATCTCTTGGGCAATTGAAAGCCACAATCACAGCCGCGGCGCGGCGGTGGTTACGTTTTATTTTTAGACAAAACCGGCTCGACGGCCTGTTTCGCAATACCATCGAACTCGGCGGCTGTTTGTGTGCGGTTTGTTATGCGATGGCGCGGCTTTCGGAGTTCGCTGTACAAAACCAGCGGCCAAACGAATCTGATAAACACTTCATCTCGAGATGACATAAATTTTGTCTTAGGCTGCGATAAGGAAATTATATATTTTGCCTCACAGTTTTTGGCAGTCATACACATGTTGACACACGTAAGCGCTGTCAATCAAGATAGCTTAAGTGGTGAAATGGCGGTAAACATGTCGGGTCTGTCAGATGGAAGACCTTGAATCTCAGCACCGAACAGGGATATGCACCTCTGTGCACGAATGGCGGTGAGCAGGAAGGACCCAAATTGTGCACACACATAAATCCGCATTTTTATCGACGGATTATTTCGTGTGGAATCTGGGTGAATGTACCGCTCTCGGGGGCACTCGGGGGATTCGCAAGCAGACAGTAAATTATCTTCTGTTTATCCTGCCACGGCGAGGGATTAAATGTGAGATAGGGCCTGTGCCTGGCTGTGGATGTGGGATTACTTTGGTCGCCTTGCGGTTTCTCCTCGCCTTTCAAGCAGGTGAGTGATATGACAGACATGGTGGATCTGCTTGTGGTTTTTGAGCAGACAAGGTGCGTAGTTTATCAAACTGCCTATCAGATTCCATTCGATCAGCTGCTTCTCAAAACCGCAGCCTGAACTATGGATGACAGGTGGAATTGCGTCCACAATCAGTGTCCCTGATCGCTCTTAAACTGATGTCAAGGCAGTGTGACTCAAAGGCGAACTCATTCACGGATGTATGGACTGTTGTATCCGCAATAAGAGAAAATCCATCCCTTCCATTCCACTATCGATCACTTGAAACGTGGTGTAGTCGTTCGCCGAGTGCAATTTGTCACTTGACACCCGGCGTTGCTTTTGTTGTATCCAGGTTTAAGAGTGACTCATACATATCTCCTGTTGATATCATTCCATGCGCGTCACATGGAGCTTTTAATTTGCATGCCAATGGAAGGATTGCCTTTATTCAGAGCACAGCTCTGCTGCAAAAACCGGAGAAACATCAAGTCTGCCAAATCCATTGTTTATTACGATTATTTAATTCAATTTATGGCACTTGCCAAATACGTACGAAGCTAACTTTCAGGTCCGATTTGAAAGGTTTCCATGACGATCGCTTGTAAAGTGTTTACCAAATTTTTGGAACACTATTGCCCGATTTCACAGTGTCGATCCAACGCTAAACTCAGAATCAATACAAATTTCGTTTTCAAAGTGGAAGTTAAGTGATAGGTTCTATTTAAAAAGTTGTTTAACTTAAACCACCGATTGCCATGGCTTAAGTGTCAATCCAGAGAGTACATAGATAAGAGAGAGATAGAGAAAAACAAAAAAAAAACCGCATAAGATGCACGCATATTATAATAATATGCTTTCATGCGCTTGTTGACTTGATGCGTTATCTTTTCCGTTTTTCAGCTGGGTGCTGTTCGTGTTCAATCACAGTCACTATTTTGTTCGCCGTTCACATAGTTGGTGGATTCAATAGCTTACAATGCCAGTCAATCCATAGCTTCCCTAAGCCACCCCTAAATATTGAGAGGGAAAACGAATTATTCTTGAGTGAAGTTTAAGTTCGATCCTACACTTAGCTAAACCAGCTGATGGATGCACTATGAAATCGGGCATGAGCTATAAGGCCCAATCTCATAGAACCCGTCGTGATCGTTGCGTGATGTCAAAAAATTGACGATTCATAAGGCCTTATTGGGGGGAGGGAGACAGCAAATACAGTCCACGAGTGAAATTCACCACGACGGATGGAGTTAAGCAACTTTTAACTCTTTTTTTTTCCATGGAAATTCATTCGGTGTTCCTTATGTGATTTTGTTTGCTATATTTTATGAATGAAAGAAATGCTTTTGTTTTATTTAAAATTGTTTTTGAATAATCCTTACTAATATTATAAATGCGAAAGTAACTCTGTCTGTCTATCTGTTACCCTTTCCCGGCAAAACCAATGAACCGATTTTGATGAAATTTGGTAGACAGCTAGATTTGATCTTGGAGATATACTTAGTCAATATTATTCCGGGTCTAAGGGGGAAATGGGGGCAAATACCGCATTTTTTCATCTTCACACAGTCCTTGCTCACTAATGGCTTATCGGATTGAAAAACTAAAAAAAAATGCTTTTTAGTAAAATCTACCCCTTATTCATTTGAGCTATCAAACATTTTAAATTGTCCTGAAGCTGAGCAATCAAAAACACGAAAGAATGCAACTAATTATCGTTTAAAAATATCCATCATTAGAGACAATCGGCAAGAGTGTATGACTGTTGGTTTGGGATGAATGTACTATGCCTCCTAAAAGAACAATCGAAGCACTATATCGCACTATAAAAGATATTAAGAGCACCCAGAGTATTATGGGAGGGATGGTGGTACTTTTAGCTGGTGACTTTAAACAGACCCTGCCAGTGATTACTAGGGACACACCAGCAGATGAAATAAATGCCTGTTTGTAAGCTTCTATATTATGGGTACACGTAAAAAAGTTCCGTTTAACTATAAATGTGCGAGTTCAACTGCACAATAACGCACAATCAGGGCAATACGAGACTGCTCTTCTAAGAATCGAAGAAGATCGTATGCCGACAGTCAGCAACGGCGTGATTACACTGAGCAGTACAACTCTGTCAAATTATCGATAACAGCTGTGTTTTTTTGCAAGCGTATATACGCCTAATTTTGAAGTGCACAAAAAAACGATCATCGGCGCTTAATGATTCATCATAAAATCTTAGCAGCACCGAAGACATTTATGACATTTGCTAAGCAGTCAGGGGTGTAGTCTTGTAAGGTGATGGTTGATCTTTGATGGTCACAATCTTCGGTTTGCGATTTTGTAGCGTGACAAGCACTTCAAAAGCAAAAACACTTAATAATTATAAAATAAAAAAAATGTTCATTAAATGAACAAAAGAATCGTTTACGAAACCTAAATGGAATGTATAGCAGAGACACTCTGGGTGTACCAAAAATTGCATACTTATGGACGCCAAAAAAAATGGAAAAATTATCTAATACATCAACCACACCTACAAATGTAACCCACTTACAGCAACCTAAACAATGAATGAATAAATTTAGGAATGAACACACAGAAAATAATGATTGGAAGCATTGTTTTTATCCGCGCTTATTCCTTAAACGGCGATAGATACTTAAGCGGATATAGGACTTGTTGTTAGGGTATTTTACATGCAAATTGAAAATTAAGCGTATATACGCTTGCAAAAAAACGCAGCTATTGATGATTTGAAAAATAATGTCTATCCCGATCTGCAAAGAAATATGGCAATCGAGAATGGTTGTGTGAAAGGGCAATTTCAGTGCCGACGAATAGGGTAGTGCGGCAGATAAACGAACAAATTATGTCATACGTGGAGAGGGATGTTGTCGAGTATGTCTCGGTAGACAATGTTATGGACACTGAACAAGTAACGTCGTAACCTTCAGAATTTTTGAATTATTTAGAATTATCAGGAGTGCCTTCTCATAAGTTGAGGTTAAACGTTGGGAACACCAACCTGTTAATGAGAAACCTTGACGCTCCGAGGCTATGCAATGGTACACGGCTACAAGTTACTCAATTGGGACGCAATATTATAATAGCAATAATTAGACTGGAATGGCAAAAGGACAAAATGAAAGGGCAAATCAGCCCGTATTTCAATAATTCCGGCTGATTTGCCCTTTCAGATTAAAGAAGTGCAGTTTCCTCTAAAAGTAGCATTTAAAATGAGAATAAGTAAAGCTCAAGGACAAACGCTTAAAGTAGCAGGTATACTCTTAGAAAAAACCTGTTTTTTCTATGGACAACTCTATGTGGCATGCTCACGAGTATCATGCCCGCAAAATCTTTATGCTTTAGCAGAGGATGGAAAAACAAAAAATGAAGTTTATAAAAATGTTTTAAAATAAGATATTTACAGTAAGTCACGGTAGTTTGCAGTTAGTATGTTTTGTATTGTATTATTCGGAAAATTACTATCCTAAAAATGAAAAAGGGTACCCAAAGTAACTATTCCACGCGGGCCCACGTAAAAGCTAGTTCCTAATAATTCAGGAACTTTAAAATGTCGAATTTCTTAGATTTATGCAAGAGTTGATTGCGCAAGCAACGTAGTCATTCGGCACCTCTTTACAATCCGCCAACTACGATTCTTGTGGATTGGCTTTCAAACAAGCGTAAGTTCCACAACCACTGGAATACAGTGCAGTCTCGATTATTGCAACACTCGATCTTTGCAACCAATGTAAACGACTTACTTATTTTCGATTATTGCAACAAATCGATTCAATCATCATCACTTGCAATAAATTGATTTTCGCAACTTTCAAATTGTACGACTCAAAATATATAGAGTAACGTCACTAGTGGTCATCCATCCTTTTCATCCTATAATATAAGAACCGTTAAACATTTTTCGAATGTGAAAACGCCGATTTATAGTTTCTTTTTTTCTTTTTTGTATTCCATTAATCGACCTCTGCAGCTTTTGACTCGGCAGATCAACTGTAGACCTTATAAAAATATCAGAAATACATCACCTCTTTATCGATTTCAAGTTATCGCAAGGAACTATTCGATACGATTGTTGGTGTCAGTTGTGTCTAAACGTGCTAAGCCATTCTGTCCAAGGACCTCCGAACCATTCGAAAGGACGATCGGATTGAGGCCAGGTGCGCTGTCAGTTAATTTTTACTGGAGAATTGCTGTGGTCAGCTGTAAAGTCTTCCCCCCTCCTCCCACGGGCCAATGATGGATGAAGTAATTTTTTCGATTGAAAGAGTTCCCCCGCCAATGGGTAAAGAGGAAGTTTTATGGCTCTCTATAATTATAGTTAAGTTGACTTGGAAACGTGGTGACTCGCCAGGCGATTGGCAAACTGGAGTGAATGTCCCTCTTTTCAAAAAGAGAAAAAAAAAGAGATTGCTCCAGCAAAGTGTGAACGGAACTCCAGCGCGCATCAATCCGTGGTTATGATTATTGCCATAACCGAGAGTCCTATTTGACCGGGTAGATAATTTTAAGTATATCGGGGTCTTTTTATGAGTGATGGGAGGAGTAATGGTGACTGTTCCTATGGGATTGGCTAAGCTGTGTCAGTTTGAAACTTTGAAAAACTGCTGGGAATATCTGTAATCAGGAAGCCCGAGCAGCTCTTGCTCCAACTTGTTCCAAAGTTCTAAATTTGGGTGATGACTTAAAGAATAAGATCGGCAATGCAAGCTAACGAGTTGGTTGAGATTTCGTCTTGCTTTAGTGTAGACGTGCTGTAGTATCAAACTAAATGTTCTTCGTCGGTACCAAACTGAATGTTCAGACATGCTTCGTCGAATGGAAAGGGGTATTCTTTGATAGTTTGGAAACCGACAGCTTGTCAAATCCAGAACGAGATAGTTTGAACAACTTGGGCTTGGGTATAGCTCCTGGTGACTTAGAGCCGATGGCGGAGGATACTACACTTTATAGCCAGACATAAGTCTTTTAAATGTATTCATAAAGGTAAATCACGATCTTGAACCATTGAAAAAATAATGTTCAATTCTTAAGTGATAGAACAAAATGTATGATATTTAATACTTATACCACAAATTAAGAGGATCTACCAGTCTTCTATGACTCTTCGAGTTCCTGCTGTGTTGATGCGTGTGTTGATCGTTTTGTTGGTTGGTCCAAACATTTACATTTTATTAGACCGTGTGTCTACCCATTACTCCCCAGTGTCATATTTTCGGAACACTATATTCAATATTTTGTTTACAAATTATGTAAAAGTTAAATTAAAAAAAATTAATAAAGTGTCCTAAAAATAAGGCACTGGGGAGTAATGGATTACAAAAGAATTAAGGCAACTGTCTCAGTTTGGTCTCTATTCTGCTGAATCGACTATTCAACAAAATCGAAACGGGTTGTTGGAGAGCCACTTCTTCTTCTTCTTCTTTATTTGGCGCTACAGTCCAGGGTGGACCTGGGCCTCAACCAACAAGCCTCTTCAGCTAGCACGGTCTCTGGCTAGCTGTCTCCAGTGTCGCACGACAAGTTGGTTGCGATCCTTCTCCACCTGGGTGCTCCACCTAAAAAGCGGGCGCCCTCTGTTGCGTTGTCCCACGGGTTCAGAGTCGAAGACTCTTCGGGCCGGACCTGAGTTATCCATACGCTCTACATGGCCTAGCCATCCTAGGCGTTGGATTCGAAGACGCCTGATTAGACTCATGTCGCTGTACAGCCCGTACAGTTCATGGTTGAATCTTCTCCTCCAGAAACCGTCAACGCATACAGGACCAAGGATCGCACGCAGAGCTTTTCTCTCGAAGATACCAAGGACTTCCTCATCCGCTTTTGAGATTCTCCATGCCTCCGCGCCGTACAGCAGGACTGGGATGATCAAGGTCTTGTATAAAGTCAGCTTGGTCCTTCGAGAGATGGCTCTACTACTCAATTGCCCCTTGAGCCCATAGAAACAGGGGTTGGCAAGAGTTACTCTGCGTTTGATTTCGGTACTGATGTTGTTTGTACTATTTAATGCGGAGCCGAGGTAGACAAAGTCCTTGACCTTTATAGCTGCCCATTGTGACGCTCTGTCCAAGATGTCGATGTTGTGTGTCCTTTCTTGATGACAGCATATAATTAGTTTCACCGCTAGATCCATTTTAGCCGCTTCCGCCTCAGTGCCAGCAAACGCTTCATTGATGGCTCGCTGTGTTCTGCCAATCACGTCAATGTCATCCCCGTATGCTAACAGTTGTACGGACTTCTGGAAGGTCGTGCCTCTCGTGGTGGCGTGTGAGTCTTGAACGATCTTCTCCTAGCTGATGTTAAAGAAATCACATCACAGCGCGTCGCCTTGTCTAAAACCTTTTTTGACATTGAGGGTCTCTTTGAGTTCGTTACCGACCTTGATGGAGCAGCGAGAATTCTCCATCGTCATCCTGCACAACCTGACGAGTTTGGCATAATGTTAAATAATATTATACCTCGTCCCTATGCACGTCATATGCGGCCTTGAAATCCACAAAAAGGTGGTGGGTGTCGATCTGCATATCTTGGGTCTTTTCCAGGATCTGCCGTCGTGTTAATATCTGGTCGATGGTGGACTTCCCTGGCCTGAAGCCACATTGATATGGACCTATCAGGTTATTTATAAACGGCTTCAGGCGAGTACACGAAACGGCAGAGAGATCTTGTATGCGGTATTCGGGAGACTTATCCCTCTATAGTTGGCGAAGTCAAAGGGGTCTCCTTTCTTGTGGATCGGGCAAACGATACTGAGAGGAGAGCCACTTACTTTACAAAATCATGGATCAATTAAGTCTTAAAAATAATGCCATCCGAAAACTTATGTTGAGTGAACTCCAATGAACTCTATTCGTCTACCAACTCTATCTTTAAGACAATTCGTCTTTGTTGCGAAATATACGGTAAATTCAGCACCTGTCACTTTTAGGTCTGTGAGTTGACTAGTATGCACTTAAAACTACGGTGTATAGGTTCGATTTATGGTACAATAAAAAGAAATTCACTGCCCCACGTCTTTCGAGTCATTGACAGTGCAAAGTGTAAAACTGTAGACCCCTTCCACTCGTTACAGAGCAATAGCACATACAACACTAGGGGTGACAACTGGATGGTGCAGTTGGTTAAGTGCCTGCCCTTGGTTAGTGCGGCCCGGCTCGAATCCCAGTGAAACTGAAAACAAAATTAATACGCTTTTATCTGGTTTCTCAAATCTAGTCCATTCTCCATTTGCCTTTGGAAGTAAATTACAGGCACAATCATTGGAGTGGTCCATCAGTGGTAGTACGATGACTGTCAGCTTTACAATGGACCAACATGGTCTAAGTGTGCCTGCAATGATAAAATTATTCTAGTCGATCGAAGAACACGGAAGACGTAAAGTGAGGACAAAGAAAGGTAAATGCTGACGAGCAGGAATTAATTCGTCGCTCTTCACCTGAACAGCTCAGATGGTAACAATCGCAAGCTACAATTTTAAGTTGATTAAGGAGTTTATTTAATTCAAGTCAATCGTAAACTCCATGTATAACATTCCAATCCTGGAATCAACCATTTCTACTTTGGTTTGTCCCAACAACTAGGAGGAAAATTCCTTGTTCGAAGAACAAACATGATTTCTTACCAGATGTCCACCTTGTGAAATTTACGTGGTGGTCTCCAAGTACCTTCGGAAGATGAACTTCGTCCCTTTTCGCTAGCAAAAAAAGGGGAGATGACAGAATCACGAGGTCTTCGACCTGTGCAGAAATGTGGATATGGTTCAAAAATAAACATTTTCCATTGTTTTTCGTTATTTTGTGTTTGTTTAGGTTTGTCTCCTCATCAAACTTCCTTCCAACTCCCTTTCGAGAACCGACTCGACTTTAGTTTAATTTTGTTTGGGTGAAAAATTATGAAGAATACACAAACAAGTCGATTCAGTTAAATTTGAAATCTCTGTCATATTTTGTTTTCTGCACATACCCTTCGCCCAACTTGTGTGCTAGGATTGGACACACTATGGCTTTACCAATCTTACCGCTTGAATCCGAGCTTACTAGTTATAGATGGAGAGATCGCCGATTTAGAGATCAAGTTATCGCGGATACAAGACAATTTGGAAGCAACATGCCCGACGTGACCCTCAAGGATGAAAAACTTGCTTAGACCTGACCTGAGAAGTAAGTAATCTGCCCTGTAGGGTGTATTGCACCATTCCACACTCTTCATTGATGAGAGTTAGAATCTCTCATGAAAGACGCTCTAATTCCCTTCCACTTAAAACAGATCTCACAGCTCCAGCCTAATAGCGGATGTCGATGTGTTCATTAGCGAATGCGACAAGCACACGCACGGCGAAAGGCGAAAATAGTTTGTATTTGATTGTGGGGCCATTAATTCGGTATTAATTACTCCGCTGATTCACACCAATTGTGGCTAAAGTCGCGACGAAGCATTTAGCAATTCTGCCCAGCCGCTCTTATCAAAGAGCACACCAGACTCTCTCCCGCTTTCATCTTGACTTTAAGAGAGTGAGAGACTATCAGAGAAAAGCTCAAGTCACAATCCAGCCCCACTTCGCAAGCAACTCGATCAGAGACGGACCCCTGCTCGCGGCGCCAACGTCAGAGATCAGTTTGATTGTGATTCGCACGCCAGTTGGACTACTGCGACGACAACGCCGACATTGTGATTGTTATACTTTGTATGCCTAAACTAAACCAGTTGCCGCGAGTTTTCGTTTCTTTTTGTTGCCAGCTACGCATAGAGGTAGATCCAAGACGGGCTTTCGAAATCGAAGGTGCTAATCAAATCACTCGATCGACCGCCTCTGTGTGTCGGGCCGAAAATGAGCGTTCGTCGGTGAGTGCTGCCATGGTGCCGGAATGATCCATGATTCAGTGTCAGTGCCCAGTCCGTGATCCACGATCGATTTTGCATTCCGATCTGTTGTCGTTGGTTTCTTCAGCCGCGGTGCCAGAGTCCCATTGTCAGTGTCGCGAGTGCCAGCTTCAGCCAGTCCATTCTGCGATAAGGCCTAGTGAATAATCGATTTTTTTGTTGTTGTTTTGATTTGTGTGGCTTGTGTGCTCTCTTGGGCTTAATTCGATTCGGCAATACGACTGCGGACGGGGGAAGGATCATTGCGACGTCGCATCGGTGCATACAGCCAACCACATCCGTAGAATTGGAGATAATCAGAAGGCACCGCATCCCCACACAGCGTCACAATGGATAGCAGTCACGTTCGGCTAACGATCGCTTGTTGGCTTGCGCTGACCTTATGCGTTGCAGTGCGTTGCGGCCCGGTGTATCCAAGTAAGTACCGCTTGTGGAAATATCACTGTTACAGATGGCAAAGTGCGCCAGAGAAAGAAAACGGAGCGGAGAAAATGCTCCTCCCTTGCCTGATATTTGCGTCTCAACGTTGAACGTCGAGAGCGACTCTCGCCGCCGTCGCGTCGCCGTGCCGACTTGTTGTTTTGCATTTTGGCTAAAAGTGGAAGACATTTGTTATTGGTATGCCGCTGATGGTGTGCTATGCGGAGAAACCGGTTCGAATTGGCCGTAATTGTGCATTTGAATGTGCCGGGGGGAGGAAAGCCGCCGCGCCGCTCTGGAGTGGCCTGACAAAATCCGACGATATCTAAACGAAAACGCCAATTCCGGCTCGAGATGATGTTTTGTTGTCTCGCGGCTCTCGGCAACAACTGCTTGTGGTATAAATTAATGACTAACTGCATGTGTGAGTGGATGTGTTTGGTTACAGTGGATGAGCACATAACCATATCCGTCATTCGTGAGGAATGGTGTTTAGTTCGGTTTGGTTTAAGACGAAGAAGCAGTGAGTGCATGTGTGTTTCGACCGTTTTACTGGGCTGCCACAGGCGAGACTGTTGCATCCGCAATTGGTTAGGTTTTGTTACTCTTGGTGGGTTATTGCATGCAATTCGCTTCAAGTTCCTTGTCCGATCGGATCTTGAACACGTGGATATGTTGGACTGGCAACCGTGCTTGTTGACAGTTCACCTGGCGATGGCGTGCTTGCGGCCGTTTGGTTGTTTCCACCTTCAAGTACCGCGTGTGCAGTCAAGTGTTTCAAGTGTTGCCGCTATTATTCGCATCTGATTTGTGACTTCGGGCGAGACGGTTTGAAGGAACTGTTACCGCTGCCACTTGGATTTAACCGGTTCAAAAACCGCTTGGGAGGAGATTCGTGACAGGAGGAGTTCATCTGCAGCGAACGTTCAGGCGTGAGATCTGCAGGGTTAGCATGTTGTGCATGATGTGTGTTGCTTCTTCTACTGGTTCTTTGTGTCAGTGGATTGTTGGTCTATCTAGGAGATTAGAGCTCGTTTGGAGCAGATTATGAATGCATTCCCAGTGAGACGATGGATTTAGACCTGTTGCAATAAGATCCATCTAATGACAGGCTCTCATGCCTGTTACAGCTAATGTCGTAAGCCAAGTGGTCGGAAAAAATTGTTTTTTCAACTTTTGTGCTTCACCTTTATCGTCGTCTCCTGTTCTTCTTCACCACAAAGTCTTCACAACCAAGATCTGCAGGTAGGTTAACGTGGCTTGAAGACCAATGGGAGCTTACAAGAATAGTTGAACAAAAGGTCCCACCAGTGGAATTAAGATCTTTGTCACAGAAAATTGTTTTATTGTCTCCTTATGTTTGAACAGCTGTTCGATTCCGAACGAAACAACTCCGCAACAAGGGATTAACCACATCATCCGATGATAGTGCAGTTTCTAAGTTTCGTTCATCCCGGGCGACGTCGAACGACATCGAATATCGTTTATCTTCCAATTTGCCAATTGATCGATGAACCTTACCTACCATTCATACATTTCTTTTGACCGAGCTCAAGAAGTCATTTGTTAGAGCCGGTCGCAGCAAGCTCTTGTTAATTTGAATGACCTGTCTTCGGCAGCTGTTTTTCCTTATTTCTCCAAACCCTTCTGAGAATCTGTTGTTGTTAGTCATTCATTCCGAACTGACCATGGATAAGTGCAGGCACATGTGGACATTTGGCTTTGTGCCTGGATTACTTTGGTTTGATTATAAAGGTGACTCCCTTTTACTTAAGGACTCGTGTGCATAAATCAATGGTACGAGGGATGTTCGATAAGTCAGTGACTCAGGATTGTTTCTTCTGACATTTTCTGAGCTTTTTTATGACAAGATCTGTCAAGAGAAAATACAAATTTGCTTAAGTTTCGTGTAATACCATTGGTTTTTGCGCGGTAAAACTATTATAGGGATAGGCTTAAAAAATGTTATGAAGACTCTGCTCCCCCACATGGAATGGTTCAAAGTGTTTCACTAAGTTTCCTTGTGTAAGAGGCGTTTGTCGAAAAAAATAAAAACAGATGGGTAGGTCTCAGTTCGAGGATCAGTGACAGACTCCTTATTTGCCATAAATTACACTCATTTATAGATTATGAGAGAACTGCTAGTGGAGAGTTATCAGTAGAATCGGCCGATTCGATAGCGCAATCCATAGACTATGTTATTCACATGAACCTATACAACATAAAAATGTGACATTTATGTGTACTCACAGTAGCGTACAAAAGTAGAAATTATTTTAATTAAATTTTGTCTTCAATTGAATCGTGGATACACCACAACACAACAGAATTCAAGCAACACTCGAAACCTTGGACTTTTGCTGACGAACTTGCTCATAAATACCCGTTTTGGAGAGTTTAAGAAATCATATTCGTGAGTAGGGTGAATAGGGAATGCCGTTTTTTTTCTTTAGAAGTCACTGACCTATCATCACATTTCTTGTACTTCTCCAGTTTTTTTGGACCGCTCATCGCGGCTTTTTCTTGTTCGAAGACATGTAAGGTGTAGTAGATACATCCAATATTGTTGTACGAAACTTAAGACATCATTTAATAATAATAATAACAATATGTGTGGGACTTCAGACCGTGCGTAGCTTCTACAGCAACCACTCGTCTTGTGGGTGCTATTGTTCTCTCACGAGTGGAAGGGACCTACAGTTTTATGCCGCCTCCGTACGGCCAATTTGAGAAACTTTCTGGACAGTTATTACTCCTTGAACATTGTTGGTGATTCGAAAGAGGTGGGACCGTGAACATTATTTTTAGTCGTTTATCGAACTCAGGCAGCGAGGGGTCGAAGCACGTCCCAGCAATGCCACGGCCACCAACAAGACAGCGTTTAACATAGTTAAAATGGTCCGCTGTTGGACCTATTGTTGCCAACAATATTTTGAATTATTTTATGTCATTTTGATGGTGGTACCGTTATCCTTCGTACCTACTGGACAAAAACTGAGGGAGTCTTTTGTCACAAGCCTCTTTTGAGACGAACTTTGCACCAGCATAATACTTCGCCATGGATAGAAACAGGAGATAATGACTTGGTTCTGAGTCCTGACTATACGGTGGATGCATTCGGACTTTCCAAACAAGCTTTCGGAGCTACTGGTGAGTCGCTGCCGATGTGTGTGGCCTGGCGTTGTCCTGATGAAACACAATTTCTCTCCTATGGAGCGCAAAGCTGGCCGCTTCTGAGCGATTTTTCCATTCAGACAGTTAAATTGTTGACAATACAGGTCCGAATCAACAATTTTGCAGTATGAGATCAGCTCATAGTAGATGATTTCCAGCCAATCACACCAAACTATCAAAAAGACCTTCCTCGACATCAATCCTGGCCACCCTTTACGGCGACCCACCGCGATTCAGCAACGAACGTTTTTCCTTGAAGTGAAGGTAAGTGATCTACTTTTCGTCACCAGTACACCATTCGCTTCAAAAATGGGTTGATCTTGTTGCGATTCAGCAATGACTCGCAGATTCGTTCTATGGGGTTATTTAGCATTAATCCGTGTTATAGACATTAGACGAGACTAGAGTAGAATTCTTTTTGTGTCCAGCCTTGTTCAAACGGTTCCAAATGGTTTTTGTGTGATGTCTAACTCCTGCGCAATCGAAACAATGAAACATGACGGTAAAACTCGAAGATATCCCTGTTTTTATCACATTTTTTGCAATTAGCCTTCCAGATCGTGGCATATCAGGGACATCGAAATTACCGGAACGGAACCGACGGAATCAAAGCTGCTCATGATCTACTGTTGAAGTATCACGATCTTAAGCATTGTTCCCATTTTAATTCTCCTGGCTTGCAACTTCGCCTCAATTTAAGAAAAACTGAAAAATGCGGTGTATTTTCAGACTGAAAACTGTCTGTGAAGTTTTTTTAGTAACGAAATCTTATCTCTCGGATGGCAAGTAGTTTGGCTCGATGGGACGACAGATATAGATTACCACACCTAATATAACTAGCCTCAATATAAAGAATTCCTCAATTTATCCCTTGATGGTTATCCTTCGTCAAACCGACGAACACCAGTTTATCATTCTGGGGTTTTCTTTTGCGTAAAGACAAATGCAGCAAGCATCGCGGATCTCTCCTCCTCGACATTCAATAGCCAATTCAAACAGGCACCCCACCACCCCGAAAGGTTTGGAAAAGAATAAACATTTTTCTCTCTTATGGGTTTCATAACTCTGAGATGAAAACAATTTTTTTGGCTGTTACTTCTAGCCCCCCCTCACCGCTAATTGAAAGAAGAACAAATGTCCACGGCTGCTCTTGTGACAACAACTTTGGCGAACCAATATAGATTTCGGAAAACACACAACACACGGTAGGCCGTGATGAAAATTCAAATCAAATCAAATCATCAACCGAACATGTAATCAACTTGATTGACACATGTTTCAGTGAGTCCACGTAGAAAGTCATTATGAA
Source organism: Eristalis intricaria (assembly GCA_964034865.1). Taxonomy (NCBI): domain Eukaryota; kingdom Metazoa; phylum Arthropoda; class Insecta; order Diptera; family Syrphidae; genus Eristalis; species Eristalis intricaria. Next base: position 27,721,969 of record OZ035877.1, read on the forward strand.
GAATGGCAAAAACAGGTTAAACTTTTTTTTTCAAATGTTCAAGTCTCTCAAATATAAATGGCACATTTAGGAAGAAAATATTCTGAGCACGTGTATCATAAAACTTGTGAACGTTTACTGTGCTGAGGTATTCAAACTGGTTTTGCCAAATCTGAAGACGAAAACAAACGGCGTACAAGGCCAACTAAGATGTTCGAGGGCTTAGCTGATCAATTGTCTCCTAAGACTGAGATGAAATTGCTGAGATGTTCGGGAGATAAAGTCTCTTTCCAAGGATGTCCTTCTGTCTTTGGGACATTCGAGCTAAGTCGATGATGCTGGAGTTTATTTTTCAAAGATAGCATGTGCAATATGTCGCTTTTTCTGCGATTATTGTTGGATTCATGGTGGCTTGGAAGCTTTAAGAACGGGTACAGTTTTTCCCTTTTCCTTTGTCTTCTTCCTTGTGTGGCGTAAAAGCCCGGCGTAAACCTATGCCGCAATAAAGAAGCATCCCTTGTTTGCGAATGTGAAAGCAGCGAACATCTTAGTTGGCCTTGTACGCCGTTTGTTTTCGTCTTCAGATGTTGGTTAAGGTCCTTTTTCCACTTAGAGAGGCGGGCGTCGTCTGTTACGTTGTCTCACAGGCTCGGCTTCGAAGACATATTTCCTTGTAAACTATTTGCAGAGCCCTCCAAGGAAGTATTTTTGTCAGAATAATTTCGCTGGGACGTTAATAAGGCGGAGTACAGTATCGGACAAAACATTTGCAACCGGATGCGAAGCCATTCATTTTCTTAAAAATCAAAATATACATATATCATGCGAAACTATGAAATAAAGATTTGAAGAATGAATCGCGAAGGCGGGTTCGATAGGCGTTGCTACGCATTTTATGGAGCTTACAAGAATGTATGCACTCCGAAAACTACACAGGAATGTAATAAGGAACGTAGTGGGCATTAACACTGGCCACTGCCTTCTCGGTATCCATGCCAGAAGAATGGGGGAAATGGAAGAAGCTGTAGAGACGAGGAGGAGGAAGAAAAGACGCTTCACCTCAACGGCACTTGTCCAGCCCTTGCAAAAACTAGAAATGATATATTAAGTAACTACTTTTCAGCAACCTTGAGGAAATGTCACACTTAAAGATAAAAACATAGCTAAGTTTATGAGGAAAACAAATTGACTGTAAATCTGTACAGTAGTGGACTAGTGTCAAAATAGGGAACTAGAATACCATTAGGCAGTCTCCAGGTTTATTTTATTTTCTTTAGTGTTGCCCCTTTGAATTTGAGAGGAACCTGTGGAAATCACCGTGTTGTGACAGCACAAAGGATCCAACCCAGGATCTAAATGGGCCACAAGTGCTACAGTGGTGAGAAATAAATTAGAAAAAAAAAAGTTTTACAAATGTCAAAAAGCCCGAATGACTGGATAGTAGCTCTACCTCGAAATTTGTACTCGCGCTTACGATATTACGATCTGTGAAAATTCAACGCTCGACCGCCCCATTTCGACTTTGACATATGCGTTACATATATCCTACTGAAAATATAAAAGCCCGAACGCCTGAACGCGCCGTTGCGATATGGGTATGAATGTCTATTTTTGTATCTGAATTTATGGACAGAAACATATACTGTCTTACTTTTATAAATCTATTAAAATGTAAGTGATCTACTTTGAATTGTATTATAAAACCTCTAATTTGAACGACACAATATTTTGCAAATTTCATCATTATGACGGTTTTGCATCTAGGTCGCTGTGGCGTAGTGAGTTAGTGCGTTGACTCCTTATCCGCTGTAAAGGTTCACAGACACTCACTCTCAAAGACAGCTCAAATCTAGGTGTCACCCTGGACTTCAAATTCATTTGGAAGAATCTAAGACCCATCCTAACATACGGCTCTCTGGTTTGATTGAAAGATCAGCCTCCTTAGAAGCGACAGGTTGTCTTAGAACAACACCGGCAGCAGCACTCGAGACTCCTCTATTTCCCCTGACCTCTACATATTCTGTAGCAACAGTGCAGCCTCATCGCCTCCGAAGTTCTGAGAGCCGGGATTCTGTAGGGATAAACCATACTTTCAAGCTTCCATACTCGAAGTTGGACAGCGGCACAGCACAACAACCAAACGCACTACCTGTCACCCACATTAGCCCCGTAGAACACCTTCCACACACGTTTCCTGGACGGGAAACAATGGCAAGAACAACTGGTTACAGCAGAATTAGAACTTTCATTGTACACTGGTGGCTCAAAGTGCGTACGAGTGCGTGTACATGCGTAGGTCCTCTGTGTCCTATTCGAGAAATCGCTGCCACTAAAATACGACTGCGGTGTCTTCCAAACTAAAGTGGTCGCAATACACGATAGCAGCACTTGTGCTAAGAGCACTAACAAATCTATCTGCATTTTTTCCGACAGCCAAGCTGCAATAAAAGCCATAGCTTTAGACATCTTAGCGTCGGAACTGGTAAAGTTATACAAGCAGAGTGTCAGTGAAATATCCTTCTCACACATGGGGAGCATATATCATGATACGCAGTATATCAGGATACACTGGCATCCATGAAGAAGGAGACAGTCTTGCGAATAATGGATCTGAGGTGCGAGAATATCGGGCATTTCCATTACGCACTCACGCCACTTACCTCCATAGGAAGAAAACTGAAAGCGGCTCTGTCTGGAAATTGGAGCCATAGCAAGGGCCAAAAAAACGAAAACAACACTATTCAGCTTTGATCACAAGAAAGTGCGAACGCTAATAGCATGCATCGCGACTAATCATAGATACATAAGTGCAGTGACTGCATGATTAACAGGAAATCGTGCTTACTTAGTCCATTCGGTCCATTGTGCTGTCACTTTCGGCTTCATACTTAAAACCCATTTACCGTTTTGACCTTGTTGTAATTCCCTCATGGGATTTTTTGGTCATTTTCAATTTCCTCTGACCTCTGATCTTCCATTTAGTGGCTTTGAGAAATTGTAAGATATCATTTGGATCTATATTAGTCAGACCCTTGAGGTTGCTGAAATCATAATCGCCCAACAACTTGCTTTTGGTTTCCGCGAGGGCATAGCATGTTCCGTAATGTAAGATTGTTTCATCTTCTTCTTCATCCATGCAGCTTTTGCAGAAGTCATTGTAAAATGCCCTTAGTCTTCTGCCATGGTTGCCTGTGAGAGAGCGGTCAGTTAGCACCCCTATTACTTTACTGATACCCTTCCTGTCTAACTCCGGGAGGTAATTAGTCCTTCTTTGATTTAGCTTTGGCAGCTCGCCTTCGTTGTCCTGCAAAGGTCAAGTTCCGGGCATTTACGGTTTTGTATCATTTATAGTAATCGCCATGAACTGCGATTTTGTTGTTTTCAGTGGGGGTGGGGTGTCTCCTAATCTAGTGCCATTGGCATACCCGCCCTCTTTCTTCCTACTTCATCAGCGCTTTCATTGCCGTGAATACCCTTGTGCTCGGGGACTCTGCATAGGGTAAGATTGCATCCGGCCGCTATCCCCCTCAGAGTTAGACTGCAAAGTTTTACAATCTTGGAGTTGATCGATGGTGTGTCCAGAGCACAGAATAACTGTCTGTGTATTGAACAATAGATCGTCCGTCTACTGCGCTCATTGATTGTCGGATGGTTGCCTTTTGAACAGCTGTTAGGTTAGGCTAGGTAGGCGGGCTGCTAGTGCATTCACCAGAAAACTTAGACCGAAAACTTAGACCATATTGGTCCATTGTGATACTCCTAGTCAGACTACTACCACCGATTGACTACTCCAGTGATGTTAATTTGATCTCAACGGCAAATGGTGACTGGAACAGATTTGAAAACCAGATAAAAGCGTATTCTCTTTGCTTTCACTGAGATTCGAACCAACTGCGCCATCCAGTCGTTTGAACAGCTTTTACTTCTGCTTGGAATACACTGCAGTGGCTCTGTAGCCGGATTACCTCAGAGATCTCTGGGGCAAACTGGCGACTGCTCATACCACAAAACGACTTCTAATAAAGTGTATCCAAAATCTGCTCTGAGAATGCCAAGCCCTAGGAAGGAAAAGAACACAGTAAACTGAGAAAGCACTTCTTTACAGAGCTGGAGGACTTGTGAGCAGTTTCTGTGGAGATTGTGCACGATTAAAAAATACTATTCATACATTCCAAAGTACACGTTGTTCTATATTTTTGTGTCTGAAAATTCACCAGGTTCCAGACCATGGCCGAGCGTTTAAAGGTTAAAGTCTGATTGTTCAATAATAATTATTGTTTATGCACGATTTTTGAATGTCACACGAATTTGCTGCAAACGTGCACTAAGCGTTGTTCAGAAATGTTCAGTCGACTTTTTTTATGTTTGCTCACTTGGTCTTTATTTGGTTTCCTCCTCTCTATGAAAGCTAACCAAAAAACGGATGAGGACATTAATCTAAGGTCTACTTCATCCTATTTCTCACAAATACCTGCACCTAAATGCGTATTTTCAAACTTGATTACCATAAGAATACACGTTGAATCTTAAACACAGAATGTTTACCGATTGTCTTCCTAACAACGAATGTACATAACAGCTTTCTCCTTCTGGGCTCTGGCTTGCATAACATAGAATGCTAAGTTGAGTCTTGGCTTCTGAAAACGCAAATATCTCGCGTTTGTTTACGCATACCGCTTGGACACTCTTAACGATTCGATTGGGTCGTAATGTTGATATTCTTGTCGCAGATGTGTGCTTTGCTCATTAGTTGTCCTCATTTTTGTTGGTACTCAATTTGTGACTCAAATGTTTTCTTTTTTTGTACAGATGGGTTATGAATAGAATTTACTTACTTTTTAACGTCATTAGTGTGTGAGTGGATTTATTTTATTCATTTATGCTTTATGATGGGTTTAGTTTAGGGGGTGGTAGTAGAGAATGCTTGGACCATGGTGATACCACTGCACAGAGTGAACCCTGGCCCGTGTCGGCCTTGAGACAGAATGGTAAAGACGCACATGGTTGCTTATAATGGGTACTTGTCTAGTTCTAATGTGGGTGGCGCGACAGTCAGAGTGGGTGGCGTTGTACTGTGGTGGAGTTGTAATGTGGGTGGCGCGACAGTCCGAGGTGGACGAGGGCCTAGCTTCTCTGCAACCACTCGTGTTGTGTGTGCTATTGTTCTTTCACGAGGGGAAGGAACCTACAGTTTAATGCCGACTCCGAACGGCCAAGTTTGATACGCTTTTTCTAGACAGGAATACTCTTTGAGCATTGCCAGTGACTCGAAAAAGGTGGAGCCGTGCAATATGAAAGGTGGTAAATTCGGGTATCGAATCTGGCACCCTCTGCGTAGGAGTCGACGCACTAACCCACTACGCCACGGCGACCCACGTAACTAACTTACTAATTTATCAGGCCGGCGCGACCTATGGAGGGTCTGATCCGGAACAATTGTTAGTTATCGCGGATGCAAGAGAGTTTTCAGACCGGGTCGGTCTTCCTCTCCTTATCGAACCAGGATTCGCAGACCCTCTTAGCTGGAGCGTGTCCTCTTACCTTGTGCGCTCGACGAGCCAGTGCAGTTGACGGATTTTTGCCTTCCGGACTAAATCCAGCTTGTAGAGTTCACGATTGTGTCATCTAATCCATTCACCTTCCTCGCAGACGGGACAAAATATGCGACGAAGAATTTTTCTTTCGAACGCTCAAAGAACCAGCTCTGCTGTTTTGCTTATTGCCCAGCTTTCGACTCCAAGCTTGATTTTTGCCCTTCGAAGTCGATGACCAATAGACCTCTACTCAACGCATTGCAGCAGGAACCAGCGCGAAAACCCGCCTGTTCGACGTTGACTGTTGAATTTAAATGCTCTTTGATCCGTTCCAGGACTATTCGTGCCATTTATCTTCCATCCTTCATCCGTCATCATAACAGGCATTAGCCAACTTGACATGGATTTAAAATATATCGATCGTGATACACGTCTTCATACTCACATGTGAAGCGGGTGAATGAGAAGACAGCCGCACAAATTGCATTCAAAATTAATACATTTTACCTTCATGTTTCCAGACCGAATGTGCACGTCCGCAAGAGCATCCACCTGTCTCCTGTTTTACGAAGTTTAAGTGTATCGTTCACACTGCAGTGGGTACAACTTATATTTAGCGTAACCACAAAACGATTACGTGACTCACATGCTCTCCTCGTATCGGTTGCCATGGGGACGGGAAATGCGGGCGGTGGCACGATTTGAATTCACTTTTAATAAACAGACAAACACACTTTACAAAAAATAAGCGTCTTGATTCGTCACCCGCCCCTCAGTTGAGATGCATTGCATGGAATTTAGGTCACAGACGGCACTGAACGGAAGAACAGCTGCCGCAGCTCAGATTGGAGCAGGAATCTTCGAATCGAAATGATTGCGCAAGCAGTTTCTCGAACTGCATCACTCGATCAGAGTATACTTCACGATTGTGAAAGGATTTAGTCATGAACTGAGCTCGTGTGACAGTGACTTCAATTTGGATCACAATTCGTACCTGGAGACAGATCAAAAATGTGTGTGAAATATGGAATTGATAGAGCTTGGTAGAACTCCACACATAAGCCTTGACCTCTTCTTTACGACAGTCCGTTGTGGACCTGGACTTCGACCATTATTCTTCTTGTCAAAGCAAGTTCATGATGGTGCCTTAGAGCTCTTATGCACTATATAAGTTACACCGTTTCCAAGGAAATCTGCAGACACGAAGAAGAGGAAGAAACAAATGTGGACTGTAGTGCATTGGAATTCTACGGTAGGATGTGGGAGGTGCTCTTCGATATGTCATTATTCTTGTGGCATCCTAGCTCTTAGCTTTGCTGTCTTGTCTGCATGTTCAATCTTGACTCAGGGGAGTTGTTGATCTGACCACCAGCAAGTGCGGTCGTGGTGGTGAGAAAACACTATATGGACTTGCTTTTCAGCAGTGGCATGGACCTCTGCCCCTGGAGTGAATGCAACGAGGGCCTACCACGGGGGTGGATCTGAACCACAGCCAACAACCCTCTCCACCTGACTGGATTTTAGCCAGCAGCCTCCAATTTCGCAAGCCAAATTGGTTGAGCTCCTCCGTACCCGAATATGACACAAGTGGAGACAACGGGCTGGAGGAGTGTGGTCCGTGTGCTCTATTCATGGCCTAGCCATCTTAGGCGTTCAATCCTTAGACACCTGGTTGGACTCATGTCACTGCACAGGCCGTACCAAGGGGATTACCTCTTCGATTACCTAGCCAAACTAAACAATTTTATTGTCTTCATCACTTCATAAAAAGCACCAACTGTTTCGCTGAAAAGAATCGTGGTCACACAACGAACCTACACCGGCTTAAGTCTTACTGGTCTTTGCTGTTAGGTAACCACTGTCAAATCAGCGACACATGACGTACATAACCAATTGAGGTCGTCCACATTGAAGCACCAAATGATCGTTGAGTTGAGATTATGTTTATCAATTAAACCAGCATGAAGAAGTCCTTGAAGACGCAAGTCAGCAGTCAGCACATGTCAACAATCAAATGCGAAAGAGGAAGATCTGTCAAAAGGAAGTCTGCAAATGACTTCCGGTAGTAAAGCTAAGCCTTTTTTCAGTGTCACTCAGTAGGAGAAGACGATATAGTCACTTTGGCCGTTGAAACTCAGAAGTAGTACATAAGCCAGTATCGTAACCATTCAAACGCTAAGGCTCGCATTTAATTTTAAATTGATAAATCGCGTGCTTTCATTAAATTTAATTTGAAAATTATCCACCGATTGAATTACCTTAAACAGCCGTTGGTGGCGTATTTTGCTGCCTTTTTAAATCAACTTTGCGTGCTATTTTTAAGTTGATTTTTTATTTTTTTTTTATTTAACGGAGGATATGTGTACTTAACGCGATTTAGGACGTAGCAGAAGCGAGATAGAAATCGATCGATACTTGTGCATCAAAGTACATAGTCTGGAAGGTGGCCAGTGTTTCGCTAGCTTACGTAGAGTTCGGATAAATCTTCAACCTGACACCAATTAGATCATTTGTACCACTTTTGTACAACTTTTCTTGACCCTGGCCTACGCGATCAATGAAATCACGTTTGGCAACAGAAATCAAGTCCAAGGTGGCTGCCTACTGCCGCGAAGAACACAAAGGTTATATGCTCTGTCAAGAACGTCTGATCTTTGCCGGCATATTGACCCATATGAGATATTCCACTTGTCAAGTTGTCAAGAAAAATGTGCGTGATACAACATAGAAGTAGCAGAAGACCTTATTTCTTTCGAAATTATGAAGGAGGCGTTAATGGTCATTGGTTTAGGGTAATGTTAACCGATTTTCTGTGGCCAGAGCATGACAACATCTGTGTTTATATCCTAGTTTCAACAAGTAGGCACTACATGGCTCACAAGCGAGGCAACGCTTGAACTTTCGAATTAGAACTTTGGCTACTGGGCCATCTCAGCTATTCGGTGCTGCGATCGTGTGACTTGACACAGTCTATTGCTTACCAAGATGGTCATACATTTTAGCATCCATCTTATGTGAATGCCGAAACACTGTGGCATTCCAGAGAATTGTGAAGCGGCCGAACTCGCTAAAAAGGGTACAAACTCTGTGCGATAGAGCCTCCATGTCAATCGCTACCGGCTATCGGCAAAAAATATCTACTGAAGCTAGAAACGCAGATGGTCAACTGGCACAGGATGCCTCATTACCAAACAACTTTGGCCTACGATCGACCCTAAACGATCGCCCTGATTAGTTTGAGTAGGCCGAATTTCAGAACTTTCATCGGCGTTATAACAGGCCTTTGCGCCATAGGAATTCACGCCTCCAGACGTGGCCTCCTATACAACTACTTGTGGACAAGCTGCAGAGACGAGGATGAGGAAGAAAACATTGTACACTTGCTATGCAACTACAGTGCTCTCTCATCCCGTAGATTTAGATTTATGAGAGCATACTTTTTCGATACCCTGGACTAACTAAGCAGCTTCAAAGTCTTCGCTAAAAGCACTAACTGGTTTGCGGAATAGGTACTCATTGATCCGCGTGGAAGCGCAATGGGTCTATGCTTGCCCAAGTGTGGCTGCTGTCCTGTCAGGAGTCCTTAGTCTAGGATACACATGAAACCAACATTCGAGACGTTTGACGGAATATTGGCGCAAATAATGAACCGAGTCATTATAAATTGTATTGCATGGTTTATGAATGCGAGGGGACATGAATGTGTCTTCAGAATAAAGACAATCAATTTTATACTCCACACCGGTGTTGTTTTATTTAAATCTATTTCCTGTCATTCTTATCTGGTCATGCTATTCATGGATTGTTGAATGTTATTCACGAGGTCATTTAAATGAGATTCTCTTGTTGGTTCATATGGTCCGTCATTTGAAACGTAATTAAAAACTCTGTCAAAACACTGTTAACGGGCAAGAGAGGTAGAAGCCGGCTATCTTTTTAATGCTTGATTTCTGTCACCACCTCTGTCACCGTTCCGAATCTCTGTCAGTTGAGACGCAGACGACTGGAAGAATGATGACCTTCGCTGTATCATGTTTTTGTTGATTCATCAAAGTATCTGGATGGATGGACAATTACGGAGTAAGACAACATCGCATTGACTGCAGCTGGACTGAAGTGACATCCGTCTAATGCCCGTCTACCCACTAACCGAACGGAGCATACAAGCGATTTTTACAATCAGCGCCACTTGACATCATCGATTATCAATGTCTTAGGAAAATTCCTATCGCCTAACATGATGGCAAGCGAATTGGAGCAATTTCGTAGAATGATTGGATTTTCGAGCGTTCGCGCACGACGTATGGCATCCCAAACACAACACACGACTCGATCGAATTTTGTTTTTATTCAGTTGGGTGATTACGACGACCATAAACCTTAAGTCGTGATGAATATGATTACAGGATGGCTGCTTTTTTGGGCTTATGTGAGTGATTGAGATGGAATACAACAACAACCAATAGTATGTTTGCACAAAGCGGAGCATAGGCTACTTTCTAGTCATGCTCTCAGGCAGTTGCGGTTAATTTATTTGATCTTTTGATTTGAAGGTGGAGAAGTTTATCGACTATCATGCAAAGGCAATCCCATCAGCTTTTGCTCCTCCACGGCAAACAGAAGACAAGAAGCGAAGTTAACAAAAATTAGGAAAATAAATGGACTAACCGCAGATCCTTGAGGAACACCAGTCAAAGACGAATTTCGAATGTTTCACAGTGGAATCCTTCTCAAATGCTTAAGTTAAGCTTAAGTGGCACTGAAGTCTAAAGAAGGTCGGGGCCTAGCTTCTACAGCAACCACTCATGTCGTAGGGAACTCGAGTGGAAGGGACCTACAATTTTATGCGGCCTCCGCACGGCCAAGTTTGAAAAGCTTATTCTAGACAGTTATTTATCATTGAGCAATGTAGGTGACTCGAAAGAGGTAGGACCGTGAACACGACTTTTGGGCGTACCGACCGGGAATCGAACCCAGGCAACAAGGTTAAGTTCAGTAGAGGTCGACGCACATACCAACAACGCCACGGCCGCCCATGATTTAGATATATTTTCCAAAACTCAGGAGTACCCATTTTACTCTTAGTAAGTTATAGATGATTTGAAGTTAGAGAAGTTGATGTGTACCTGTACTGTGTGTCAATGAAGTCCGAAAATGTCTTTTGTTTGCAGCAGCTCTCTCAAATTGAAACTGCTAAGACTACTCCTTTCTTGAATAAGCTTCTCAAAAGCCGCCGTTTGGAGTGGACACGAAATTGTAAGTCCCTCCGCTCATTAGAGAACAATGGGATGGATAACACGATAGGAGGCTGCGGCAGCTAGGTTAGGAAAGGGGATGTGGCACACAAATCTTCACATACACAAATGGATCATTGAACAAATGATTCAGTTTTGGAGCAACGAGGAGGGTATCAAGCACTCTAGGAAGTTCATGCCACAAAACTACAGTTTCAAACGAGCCAAAGAAGGTCTAGAACTCAACAAAGCTGACCTAAGGATGTTGTATCGAGCATTAACAGGTCACGGAGCATGTAATGATCACCTTCATAAATTGGGTCTTATCAGTACAGAGATCTGTAGGCACTGTGGCCAGGCGAAAGAGACTATGGAGCACCTATTAATCGACTGTCCAAGCCTTGTCCGTGAAAGATTTAAAATGATAAACAAAACACTTGTAACAAGGAGACACTTTCAAGAAATCCCATAAGGGTAGTTGTCAAATTTCTAAAGACATCCTAAGTCCACGACCAAAAGAAGGGGGTCCAATAGATCTTTCTGGTCGCAGTACAAGTGTCTGTATGACACTCCCCAAATCTTCAATTCAAAATTAGGTGATGTGGCAGTGGCTACCATTATTAACGATGTATTCACTTAGACCCAAGGGTGCATTGTGTGCCACTGAGCCAGGTACCGTCAGTTACTCCTGGAACCACTTTGTTTTTTTGATTGATTTGACATCCTTTTCGGATATGACCGTTAGTTCGTCAAAGTAGTCTTCTCCCAGGGTTTGTATCCAGTGCAGGACAGTTGGAGAGTAGGTGTTCGAATGTAGCTAAAGTCAACGTAGCCCCTGTAGAGTTTTAACAACCTTAGCTCCAGTGTACTGTAGGTCTATGGGGTATATGCCATCTAAGCCGGTGGATTTACAGGTTAGGATGCTGTGTTAAGCCCATTTGAGCTTCTTATTGCTTAAGTCCAGGTCCACTTCCATAGACGTGGTTGATTGGTTGTCCCTAGGGGCCTGTTGCCCCTCTGAGAAAATTTCTTCCTTGCCTGGAAAATGCTTGTCTAGCAGCATTTGTATTGACTTCGGACTCCATATTGTCATTGAACCGTCTTCGTTCTTCAGGAGGCCTGGACCCCTGATCCATACCATGACCATTGCAATCCATAAGAAAGGAGAACCTTTTAACTGCGCCAACTATAGAGGGACAAGTCTCCTGAACATCCCTTACAAGATCTTCTCTACAATTTTTTTTACTCGCCTGAAGCCGTGTATAGATAACCTGATGCAGGGAAGTCCACCATCGACCAGATTTTCACACTACGGAAGATCCTGGCAAAGACCCAAGATATGCAGATCGACACCCACCACCTATTCGTCGATTTCAAGGCCGCAAATGACAGTGCGTATAGGGACAACCTTACAACGCCATGTCTAGTTTTGACATCCTTGCCAAACTCGTCACGTTGTGCAGGATGACGATGGAGAATTCTCGCTGCTCCATCAAGGTCGGTAACGAACTCACCGAGACCTTCAATGTCAAAACAGGTCTTAGACAAAGCGACGCCCTGCCATGTTACTTCTTTAACATCATCCTGGAGAAGATCGTGCAAGACTCACACGCCAACACTAGAGGCACGATCTTCCAGAAGTCCGTAAAACGCATTCGCGGAGGACATTGACGTGACAGAACACAGCGAGTCGTCAATGATGTGTTTGATAGCATTGAGGCGGAAGGGACTAAAATGGGTCTATCGGTGAAACTACTTATATGCTGTCATCAAGAAAGGACACACAACATCGACATCTTGGACAGAGCGTCACAATGGGCAGCTATAAAGGTCAAGGACTTTGTCTACCTCGCCTCCGCAGTAAATAGTACAAACAACATCAGTACCGAAATCAAACGCAGAGTAACTCTTGCCAACCATAGAAACATGGGCTCAAGAGGCAATTGAGTAGTAGAGCCATCTCTCGAAGGACCAAGCTGACTTTATACAAGACCTTGATCATCCCAGTCCTGCTGTACGGCGCGGAGGCATGGACAATCTCAAAAGCGGATAAGGAAGTCCTTGGTAGCTTCGAGAGAAAAGCTCTGCGTGCGATCCTTGGTCCTGTTTGCGTTGACGGTTTCTGGAGGAGAAGATTCAACCATGAACTGTACGGGCTGTACAGCGACATGAGTCTAATCAGGCGTCTTGGAATCCAACGCCTAGGATGGCTAGGCCATGTAGAGGGTATGGATAACTCAGCTCCGGCCCGAAGAGTCTTCGACTCCGAACCCGTGGGACAACATAACAGAGGACGCCCGCGTTTAAGGTGGCGCACCCAGGTGGAGAATGACTTCAACCAACTTGGCGTGCGACACTGGAGACAGCTAGCCAGAGACCGTGCTAGGCTTGTTGGTTGAGGCCCGGATCCACCCCGGACTGTAGTGTCAAATAAATAAAGAACAAGAACCATTGCATTATAGGTCCTTAGACTATCCTTATAACGTTCCCAGTCGCTTGGGTCCCTCTTTGTTTTGGTTCTGTTGAAGAGGGATATGCTTAGTTTTTGGTTAATGCCGTATTCATGGCCCTAGGCATATAACCCGTAGTGTTATCATTTGCCTTCGTCGAGGTTATGTTGATATAGGGAATATTGCTAAGGGACGTTTCTAAACAGTCGTGATACAATTCCCAGTTTGTTTTCCTAGGGTTCCTTAAAGGAGCCTTAGTAGGTGCTACGTAGTCTGTTTTTAACTGGAAACAGATGTGACAGTTATCCGAGAAGGAGTTCTCCTTCGATTCCGCCCAGTTTTCAACGGAGAGTTGGATGTCACTGTAGTATCTATAACATCCTGTCTGGTTCTATTAACTAACGTTAGTTGTTAGATGACTGGATGACGCAGTTCCAAGTCCCCGGTTCGAATGCCAGTGAAAGCAAGGTAGGTAGGTAGGTAGTATGTGGCTTGGATGTACTTACGGCAAACTAGCAGCTCCCCCACCTAACCTAACCTAACGTCGTGTTGGCCTCTTTTGCATATATCATTGGATTCTAAAATAAGAGTTAATAAGGACTCACCCCTTTTGTGTGGTGGGCATTCGCATCGCATGCGATAAGTATTGGCCCAACTATCGATTCCGCATTTTGTACTGTGTTCCGAATCATGTTAGGTAGATCTTGATATCATCGAAGGCCATGTTAGCAGCGCCGTTCCAAACAACGTCGTCCTTGATCTTCAGGCTAGCTACTGTAAAAAATGTGCTGCTTTTATTATAGAGAAGGTGTTAATGTTAAGGCTTTATTTTGCTAGGATGCAGGTTCTAAGATTACCTTAGCAGTTAGCGTGTATTAATTCCTCCTGAATCCGGTTTTGTTAAGCCATTGCTCTTGGATGAGGACTATGTCGTCTACGGTGGTTGTTAGCTGTGGCAGCTAAGTTCATGTCCACCATTGATTTAAGCGCCACTCATCTCTTCCAGCAGACGGCTTACATGGCTTCATTTTGTAGTGAGATAATTAACCTAAAGTGCAACTCCGAATGGGTCCCGAGTGCAACTCCGATGCATCCGGTTTTGGGATCGCCGTTGGCTGGAACTTATGCTCTGTCAAGCCTGTTCCATGACTCGGGCTTGGAAGACTCCCTTTAGACCTAAGCTGCAAATACGTCGAAGTAGCTCTAAATGAGTGTTTGGGGTGATTCGTGCCCTGGAAGTCATTGTTCGGTCCAGTTCTTCAGCCTTCCCTAAAGAAGGATGATCTCTGGTACGGATTTACTCGGAGGTTGAGTACCACCTTGAGAAGATATCGGCTCCCAGAAGGGATGAGATTAGAGGAGGAGTTCGCGAACAGAGATCAAATGCTGGCGCTTGTGTTTACAAAGATTGTGGTAGCAAGGCCTCCTCCGAAATAAATTAGACGCGCACAATTTTAGAGCAATCCATTCTGTTATGTTGGTGTCGTCCACATTTTTCTTGACAGCTTGTCAAGTGATGATTTAATCCATAGGAATACCTGAGATGAGTCAATTTCCATCACTTTCCCGGCAAAGTCCATGAGCTATTTCATTGCAAGACATACCCTTTGAACCGGAACCCGAAACCCTGCGTGATCATAACAGCCTTAAGTTCCTTGCGCCAATAAGCAACCAGCTTGGACTCCATTTCTGTTGCTGGATTTCCTTGCATAGCCGCTTGATCTTTTTACTAACTTTTGATAGCGGATCTTCTCAGATCCAGTTTTGATCAAAAAATTAAATATTCATCACCTTCAGGGGACTTTCTATAAACCACTATACATCGCCAAAACCACGAGTCATTGTCTTGAATTTTTATAAGACCAATCCTGACGCAACCTCAAGCCAGTTACGACGTCATCCAATTCAAAGAAATCGGAAATATCTTCGAAAAGTGTGAAAAGTGATGTTCAATTAAATACCGCAAAGAGCGTACAAAAACTAGTTACAACCGACGACAATGACGAGCGTTTCTTCGCAGAAATTTCCCTCAATTAGCACTGATACAGCATAAGCCCAGTAGGAGTCATGCCCTCTTGATGTCCCAACTGTTTCGCTTGTGATGAATTGACGAAGTGCTTCCGCAGACTAAATTTTAATCTTCGTTTCATCGCATTGTTTACAAGCCGATTGATTGCGCCAGAACACGCATGTCATACAAATGGATAGTAGACGCGTGCAAGCCTGTCATCGGGCAGAGAAACTTTTTTGCAGTTCACACACGAACATGCTCCACTAACACTTCGTTTTTACACCGAGGCATGTGTTCAGTTGTGGGTGGGCGAATACTTTTACCACCAGTGTTGTCTTAATGACATTCGTTTGGCTGCCTTTCTACTTCGATGATTAAATGGGAGGGCTACGATTGGGAAATGGCGTTCAGGTGAATCTGTAATCGACGGGGAAATCGAGTGTAGTGTTCGTGGGTCGAGGGTCTGACCGGCCAGACAGAGTGCCTCTTAAGATTCACTTACTGTTCACGTACATTGGTTCTGGATAGCGGAATAATTTCCAATCGTCTGCGAACATACACTTTGTTTTTCATCACCTGGTGACGCACATCACGTACCACTGCACGGGAGTAAGTGAATTCAAACAAATCAACGAGACGATGGGACGAAAGGGGGAAACTGTTGTGACTCAATTATGGTCTCCATTTTTGAGGTCGTGTAAAGATGTCTTGCTGTGGGTGCGAACTTTTGTTGTTCCACAGATCATATCAGTGACTCAGTTAAGTCGAATATTGTCAAGAGGCTGTCAAAGCCATCACGTCGCTTACTTTGTCCTCCAAACCTTGTCAGTCAACTTTGACACTGGTCGTTTGCGAATCGTGTATTGTGCCATACATTTGAGTGGGGTGCATGCATGCTAATGACATTTATTACAATTTTATTACAAAAACCATTCAATGACAAAAATTGTGTCTTAAATTTCAACGGCAATTGCAAACCTTCCGTCCGTCGCAGTATCCTCCTCGGTATCCCTTCGTCAGGCAATGTGCAGCGCAGGCAGCATGGTTGACATTCAGGAAGCTCAGCAGATCACATGTGGCACGCTTCTGACGGAGGCCGGCGTCACTCACTTCGACTGCTTCCACATCGTGGTGACCAACAAATTCGAGTTCGGCGGCTCCTTCCTGATTCCAGACGGGCCCGGCAGAACATACAACGCACAAGGCGAGTCCCAGGAGAAAAGCAATTGCGACACTGGCACGCATCTTCGAAATGAATAAATGTAACTCACAACAACTGTTTTGCGAATGCTGTCAATTGCATCTTGTCGCGCTTTTATACTCTGGCGATAGACTGAAGGTCTCTTCTAAAGTAGAACGTAAACAGATTTTGCTTGGAATTTCCATAGTCTAGGGAAGCACCTCGATGCGATGGACAAAGACGCCGGGAATTCACTGATAAGAGTTGTCAAATTGTGTGC
Source organism: Eristalis intricaria (assembly GCA_964034865.1). Classification (NCBI taxonomy): domain Eukaryota; kingdom Metazoa; phylum Arthropoda; class Insecta; order Diptera; family Syrphidae; genus Eristalis; species Eristalis intricaria. Next base: position 27,738,637 of record OZ035877.1, read on the forward strand.
GCATCGGGGAAGTTCTCGGCCAAGTGCACTTGTTGATTTCAGTTGAACTCGTTGACTTGTGGTTGACCAAGAGGGGAGTCGTGTTACTCACGAAATGCTGACGTCAGCAAGATCATCGAAAATGTGAAGATCACCTTTGATCGAGTTGATTATAGTTTTGGTTTTACTAATTTCTAATTTGGCGTACTTGGAATGATTTGGCGATGATTTTGGACGTGTGAGAGTGGTTATTCGAATTGGTGGACTATATTTTTACGGTTCCTATAATTATTTTTCTTTTTTCAGCGCTGTAGTCCGGGGTTGACCTTGGCCCCAACCAACAAGCCTTTCCAGCTAGTACGGTCTTTGGCTAGCTGCCTCCAGTCGCGCACGCCAAGTTTGTTTAGGTCCTTCTCCACCTGGGTGCGCCACTTGAATCACGGGTGTTCTCTGTTGCGTTGTCGCAAAGCATTCCACGTTGGTGAAATTCTCCACCGGGAAAAGTATAAAGCCTAACACCTTGATTGAGTGCCACGCGTCTTGCAGAATTTTATGTTGTCAAAGAAGTTTGACAACTCGTCAAGGGCACACACTGTCACCACATTTGTTTCAGGTGATTATCAGCTACGTTCTTCGTACTTCTTTGACTGAACAATAGTCTGTTCAGTCTCGATTCGATGGGATTCTATTGACTATGACATCTTGACCATGCTGGCGTTGTTTGTCTACTTTAACATTGGATAATGGACCTTCACTTGATGGGCCAAGTCTAGAATCTGAGGAAAAAAAGTGGGGCAGATTGCATACAGAACGCCCGTATGTTACCGTTCGTTGCTGAGAAGCTAGGCCCAGGTCCGCCTCGGACTGTAGCGCCACCCATATTATTATATTATTATTATTATAACACCCGTATGATCTGAACATTTCTTCTTTCCTTCTAGTATCTTAACTATAAAGCAGAAAGTTTGTGTGTCTGACCGACAAAGGCTCTGAAACTACACGGCGCAGAGCTCTGAAATTTTCAACAAAAATCATTCTACAATTTAGATGCTGAATGAGACAATCTTTAAGTCGGTACAGCATACGGTTCGGAAGTTACGAGCACTTAAGCGTAGAGCGCCTATTATCTGTATAAATATTAGGTCTTCGTTTGCTAACATCGAAGGCCGATGTTTTGTGCTCAACATCGATTATGCGATATTTTAAGAACTTGAATATCGATGTCAAAACATCTTTGTTCGTCCAACTAGAGAGAGAAAAATGTTGAGAAATAAAAATGAATTAAAAAAAAAATACATCGATGTTTGGGCACTCAACATCGATATTTTGCCAACAGCGGGGAACATCGAACATCCCTAAAGAACAGGTATAGCGCGCAGGTAAATCGAATTCCCATGACCTCTATCTTATGAATCTCTTTGGCTCTAATCGCGTAAGGTAACAATCTTCTCCCGCTAGCGTTTCGACAATAGTTTTCATGTAAGCATAAAAAAAAAGATAGCATCTGAGAGATATCGTTTTGCCTGTTTCCCGTAGACTGAAAACTGTCATTAACTATCGTCTCGACGATTGATTTTTGGCGATACCTATTTCAGTATCGTTTTTTTTTTTTTTTAATTCATTTTTATTTCATATTCATAACAAACTTAGATACTAGACAAAAATGCTTAAAACTAGTTGGACGAACAGTATAACTATACGTATAACCTACTGGCCCTCGGCGGGCACTCTAAGCTATCCTATGTCTTTCGACTTAAACTAAAAATCTATGCATTTAAAGAATACTACTTTATCTGTACAACATAATATTAAGAAAAATTGAAGCAAAAAACTTAATTACTGAACAAATTTTCTCTATGAAATGAGAACAAATTGTGTATACATACACATTCTCACAAAATTATTCGCACAAAGACTTAACAGCCGAATTTATTTAATATTTTCTATGTACAACTTAAAAAGTAACTGTTTTTTGTATTATACATGCGCTCTATATATTCAATAGTCATATTCAAGGTTCAAACTGATGCAAACAACCTTAAGGGTATTTTTTTCGACTTCTCCGAATACGGCAAGAGGAAAGCAGACACAAAATTATCCGCACAAACTCAAGCGTTGTGTTATAATAACCGCTCATTCTGTTGAATGCTGTGATCGAGGCAACAATCAGAAGAATAGAGGATATTTCTGAGAAAATAAAATATAAAAAAAAAACGAAAAAAGAGCAAAATGGGACGAAAAAAATCGGAAACTTCTATAGAAGAGCGAAAGGTTATTTTAAAGTTAGTTTGCGAAGGCAAAACGTACCGAGAGACTGAACTGAACTTGTTGGAAGATCCTATACCGTAGTTAGGGATGTTGTCCATAAGTTCAGTTGTTTAGAAAATAAGAAAGGTAGGGGTCGAACAAAAATATTATCGCAGACAAATAAGAGGCATATTGTCAAGAAAATCAAGAAAAACCCTAAGATGCAGGTAAAATTATTGACCGCAGAAATGTCAGGAATCATTAGAAACCACTGGCGGTTTTTAAGGTCAAATAATTTTAACGGTAGAGTTGCACGTCGCAAACCCTTTATTTCCAAAGTTAACAAAGTAAAAAGACACGCGTTCGCCAAAGAGTATGTTAACAAGACTCTAGACTTTTGGAACACCGTTATTTTTAGTGACGAAAGCAAGTTTAACTTGTTTGGCAATGACAGGAAGCAAAGGGTGGTGGCGGTGGTAATATCATTATGTGGGGGTGTATGTCTGCGCGGGGGGTTGGTCAAATGGAGTTCATTGACTATAGAATGAACCAATATGACTACCTCGACATCCTAAAAAGAAATTTGCAGCAAAGCGCTACTTAAATGGGTCTAGGGTCAAATTATGTCTTTCAACAAGACAACGACCCAAAGCACTAATTTTGTGAGGATGTGTATCTTGTTCTACACTTTTGCGACATTTACCTACCACTTTAAGTAGGTCACATTTGCATTAGTTTTGTTTGCAAACTGAAATGAGAATGTGTTTGTGAAATTTGAGTTTTTGATTAGAGCACAGATGTCATTTTTATTTGAGAGATATTATTTTCAAAGCACTCAAACTGTCACGATAGGCGAGACGATAGTGATGGTCTTACATGAAGCAAATCGTCGACTATATCATCGAAGCTCCAAGCTTGAGTACAACGCTCATATCTGGTCTGGTGCCCCCAAGACCACCCTGCACCTACTTGATAGAATCCAAAAGCGAGCGATAAAAACTCGCTCGAACATCGACGTACCGTCTCTTCTTTGTCCGTGTTTTATCATTGTTTCAACAAACGATGCTCAAGTGAGCTAGCCAACAGCATTCCTCCTTTTCAGTCTCGCCAGGAATGCCCATCAGTATACCCTTAAGCCTACTGTCGGACTCACAGTTAAATTCAGAGACTCAGGAATGCTCTTCCCAGCCTAATATTTCCCACAGACTACAACCCGCAGATATTTAAGACCAATGTGCCCAGGTACCTCCTCTCCATTTCTCCATTTATACCTTCGGCCGTGCTGTGTCTTGACCCCGGACACATAAGGGTATTAGCAATTCCTTGGCGCAAATTTCATATTAAAAAAAAATGAATAAAAAGGACGATAGTCGTCTGAAAAGTTACGCGGTAAGCGCCCTGGTGGGTCGCCGTGGCGTAGTGGGTAAGTGCGTCGACTCCTACGCAGAGGGTGCCAGTTTCGATGCCCGTATTAACCACCTATCATAATTCACGGCTCCACCTCTTTCGAGTCACTGACAATGCTCAAAGAGTATTCCTGTCTAGAAAAAGCTTCTCAAATTCGCCGTTCGGAGTCGGTATTAAACTGTAGGTCCCTTCCCCTCGTGAAAGAACAATAGCACGCACAGCACGAGTGGTTGCTGAGAAGCTAGGCCCAGGTCCGCCTCGGACTGTAGCGTGCTCAATCTGTTGAGTTATACAGGAACAGCGCTGTACTGTAATATGCGATTATGAAATCGACGAATGGTTGGAGTCTCAATTTCCACTTCCTAGATCATTTCGACCTTGGCGTCGTATGTTCCTTTTAAGAGATCGTAGAAGTCATACATACTATTCTCATCCTTGTACTCAGTCGGAGCGTGTCAGAGCAAATCAGCCTTTGATGCTAATTCTGTCTAATTTGGCTTTGATGCTGGTCTTAAAGAGGCGTTCGCTTTTGCATGGTTTTAGACTTTTTCCCTATGTCTGCTTGGAAGAACAAATCCACATTAATAAGGCTTGAACGAAGTACAGCCAAGTCCGCAACAGCTGGCGCATCCAGTTTCGGCAACTTTGCTGAGGGTCTGAGCTACGTTAATATGCCTAAGAGAAGAAGTCTCTCCCAATGCAGTATCTGTTTCAAGGTCCTAGCCATGGAAGAAACCTTTTAGGGCTGAGTTTTGAATTTTTCGAAGTAACTCTAAGTGGGCTGCACACTTCCGGATGCCGCCATTGGACAATCAATTAATTTCTTCCACCGTGATCTGCTTTGTGTCCTGGAACTTAAATACCTGTTCGAAAGTACCACCCGCAAAGCAATTAAGATCGTCGACGATAATAGGTCGCAGTACTAGTAGCGAACTTACTACATTGTCCGATGCAGTCGACAATTTGAAAAGAAAACAATTATAATTAATTTTATAATTTCGATCGAAAGATTTTGGTAAAAACAAGCATGTGAGCGAAGTTATTGAAGCATGATCACACTCGTTAAACCCTCCAGCAACAACTTCAACATGATTTCGGAATTCTGAGTTAAAAGACTCTGACGATTTTTCAAGCAGGGGTGTATAGTCTGGAAATGGTGTCCAATTATCATCATTCGCACGAGCATTTCTAATTAAAAGTTTGTGTGAGACCCCGAATCTCTGACGACAAAGGGTTATACTCGTACACACAGATTGAGATTGCAAAAGATTGTAAACAGGTTCCGATCCTCCACTGAAGCAAATAAGTCTCTGAATCTGGAAAAATCTAGTAAATCAGCGCGATAGAATTAAAATTTCCAAACTATACACACTTCTCCCAGCCTTTGGCTCTTGTGAAATCCAGTTCCATTAAATGCGAAACTTACAACATAGCAACCACCGATCCACGCGGTTCCCAATTTTTCGGTAATTACCGTGGAAATTTGAATTTCCTCTCACACCCTAACAAGACCAGTTTGGAAGTGATAATTGATTACAAGCTAATGTCGGCGGAAATTTACATAAGGTAACGTCAAACAAAAATTCTGGTTCTATGTCAACAGGTCAGGGACGACGATTGGGGGTAAGCTTACCCCCAGGTTCTCGAGATAATGCGCGTGTGTTTTTAATGATAATAACATGTGTGGTGCGACACTCCTGGTGGACCAGTCTTTAGATTCAAACGCTGTAGCAACCAAAAAACGCATACTGTGTGTTCTCGTATAGGTTCGTAGGAGTGGTGGTTCGGTGAAAGCTCAAATAGTACTATACACTCCGTTTCACAGCTAGATAGCCAAACAAAAATTTCCACTTTTAGTTGTATAACGGTACAATGTTTATGAAGTTTTATATTTTCCAAAATTCGTAGAGCAAAAACAATATTTTTTAAAAATGAAAGGTATAGAGATTTGGTCCTATCCTAAAGTTGTTCCATAAAATAGATTTTCTTACTGTTTCATAACTATAAGGCCAGTTATCAAAATCTGGGTTCTTTCAATTTGGCATTAATTTATGAGTGAACCGTCGTACTAACAAATTTTTTGAATTACAATGCCAAGTAGGAGCTTTTTGCCAGAACAAAAATAAAAAAGGCATAAGTTAAGCCTTTAAAGACCAAGGCCTCTCTTTGAGGGAAGTTGAACTAAATATTCTGAAAAATCCACTCGGTTATGGAACACATAAGACAGGAGGGCAAACATAATAACAAGAGAGGCAACTGATTAAAGGCTCTGGCACATAGAATACTTTAACATGCGTGAGCGTCAGCAATACTTTGACAGATACATAAAATCCGTGTATTCTTATGGGAGGGGGTACATATACCAACACTGCCGCTGACGCGACGGATATATTTACTCAATTTTTAACTTTGCCCTTTCCTTCTCCGTTGACAATAATCAAATTGTGACGTTTCTATTGAATATAATTTTTTTGTTGGAGTTTGGGAGTGGGTTCTCTTCGAAGCAAAGTTCAAAATGCATAAGAATATAAATAAATGTTTGTAATTGAGTATTTATAATAAAATACATATTTTCTGCGTGCATTAATAACCAAAGAAACTTGAATTTTCAATTGAAACTTGAGACTGTCAAATGAAATAAGCTGTGCGTTGAAGTATTCAGGTACTTCCTTCAGGTACTTCACCGTAAACGGATACTTTGACGCTACACATGTAAAATATTCTATGTGCCAGAGCCTTAAAACTACACATTTTTAACGAAAGCAATTCAACGAAGAGCCTTAGTCAGTTACAAGTTAAACTTGGCCTAGATGTGTCCAAAAGGGCTGTGGGCTGTTCAATTGTAAGATCTAGCAAGGTAAAACAGTAAAAATTAAAAGTAGCGTGAAGGCAAAGACCCAAATTAACTCGGCGAGAACTCACTCGGCATTCGGCTTTCTATCGGCATACATTGAATTTTTTTAAGTGGCTATATAATTATGTGGGTCGCCGTGGCGTAGTGGGCAAGTGCGTCCACTCCTACGCAGAGGGTGACAGGTTCGATACCCGAATTTACCACCTATCATAATTCACGGCTCACTCTTTCGAGTCACTGACAATGCTCAAAGAGTATTCCTGTCTAGAAAAAGCTTCTCAATTTCGCCGTTCGGAGTCGGCATTAAACTGTATGTCCCTTCCCCTCGTGAAAGAACAATAGCACGCACAACACGAGTGGTTGCTGAGAAGCTAGGCCCAGGTTCGCCTCGGACTATCGCGCCACTCATATTATATTATTATTATATAGTTATGAAACGGAGTGTATGCCCCCTTAATGCCTGCTACCTTATCTATAAAGTGTAAGATACATGCCTCTATTTATATGCATTTCAGAAAAATAATAGTTAGTTCCTCAATCTCGTCATGTGATTTGAAGAAGGACTCACCAAGCGCTCACTATCTGCCTCTAGGAAGAGCTGTCCAGACACAAATGAAATGCGTTAAGGTAGGTGGAGGCTAGAATGTGTATCGTGCGATTGAACGCTATGATCTCCTACCGGTCAGTCGCCTCTACATGATGACGAGTTCGTCAAAGGAGATCTTCTGTTTTAGATTGATTGTACACAGTTCGCACTGTTCCTCAGCTTGTCAGTCTGTCCCGTCTATCATCTGCTTTCGTGCCTGCTACTTCCAATGTGTACTTCGTCTCAAGCGATCCCTGCTTCTCCCAGTTCATCAGACTTTTCATTTATTTGGGATGACACTGTGTCCTGGAACCCAGATTAGGGACACTTTGAGCTGACCTTCTAACGACACTAGCTAAGCCCTCACTAGAATATGAAGTTGAAGAAGAAGTGTGTACCCACTGACTTGGTTAAAAGTGGGGGCGATCTACAATTCAACGCCAATTCCGAACGACAAAGTCTGAGAGGCTTTTTCAAGACCGATGTTACTCCCGAGCATTGTCAGTGATGAACGAAGTGATCCGTGGTCGTGTCAGGGTACCTAGAACCATCAACGTAGTAGTCGACCGTGTGTGGCCACATGTGAGACAAAACATTAATGTCATAAAATTGAAATCTTTCTGAAAATGCAAAAATTGATCTCCGCCTAACTGTATACTAGATGGCACTGCAATCAGAGGTAAACTGAAGGAGCAACAACGAACGTACGAAGACTTAGGTTTCAAAGTGATAAAAGGATTAAGTGAGTTCGAAGGTTAGGTTAGGTTAAGGAAGGGGAGTGTGATGATAGGAGGCCTTAGGAATGCATTATGAAGAAGAAAGGCTTCTGTGGAATACACATTCGAAATAAACCTAACCTGTCTCACTTGATGGCTTGAACCACCCTGTGTTCTTTACAAATCTTATAAGCTCGGATATATCCGTATTCGCTAGGTCCGCAGCCTCTGCGACGAATCTTTGGACCAACGAAGCTAGGCGCCAGTTCTGGAAAGCTAGACAGCGGCAAAGCAGATGTTGGATCGTTTCGGTCTCTTCCATGTCACCGCAGCTCCGGCAGAGATCGCTGGATTCCGCATTCCATTTTTGGAGCATTGCTTCGATAGGGCAGTGTCGACGAGCACATGGATTGAGTTGTGGTCCAATGCCAGGAGATTCTTTGTTGTGCCGTTGTTGAGCTCTGACCACGTTGATCTTGTCATGTGACAGTCATCTCTTGCGAGCCAAGACGAATTGGCTTCTTTAATGATGGTGTCAAGCGAGTTTGTTTCAAACTTGAAATATTTCGCTTTTTACACAATAAACGAACTCAACGAAAACTCAAGAAATTGTTACGGTTTTCTGTGTATCCTACATACATAGACGACCATTCACCACGAGTGCAGATAGTTTCCACACCACTGTTTCACACTGAGTTGTCTTATCTGTCGTTTCCAATCAGAGATGGTTTTTAGTCACAGCGCCCACTTTGTTGCTGGGAATTCCATGCCAATTGCACATTCCATGCAAGTCTAGAGAAAGGATGTGTAGCATGATTTCAAATACACAAAGCTGACGATCTTCGTATAGCACATGTTATAGGAAGAATGTTATTGGTTCTTTACAATTATTTGTACTAGTTTTGAATACAACATCAATCAAGTGGCCTAAGCAAAATGTGCCCTTTTTTGCTGAATATGCCATCACTTTTTCGAGCATTTCGAGCGATACCAACGCTTGTCGGGACGCTTCCTGGTCTCCGGTTTGGAGGTGTCAAATCTGGTCAATCGCCAATTTTGACAGCATACGTTAAAGCTTGCAGTGTGGCCTGCCATACCCTCTTGCTAAAACCAGTAACCGCTCAGACTTTTTTCACTCGTTCGTTAGCAAATATAATGAGCTATCATCCACCGATATCTATTCCCAAGACAGCTGGATCTGTAGCAAACACCGACCCGGGTTTCATGGATCTCGTGTGGATTCTCCGTTTTCCAAAATTTTTGACTTGCAAACGGTCTCGAAGAGAGTGAAATGGGACTCAATCGGTCATCATAATTTGCTTCCACGTTCGGGGTCAACTATTCGAGCGACTGTATGGCCGCATTCGAAGCGACGTGGACGGCTCTTTCGGTTTTGAGTCAATTGCACTTTATACGGAACCTCATGCCAATCATGTTTCCAACATCGCAGACTCCAAACTTGTGAGCGCGGTGATAATCCGACACATGTTGGTTCTCGGCAACACACTTTCGTAACACCCCAACCAGTCCATTGGAACATCTTGGGCGTTGATGAACGTTTCAACGATCTCTCAACACCAAACGATTAATAGCTTCCTCAGATTGTGATTGTTGGCTACCATATTTGAGCACATTGAGTTAACACAACACTTCGCAGCGCCACTATTCGGCATGTTGTTTTGGTGTTAAGCGATTCGGAGTTAACATTTTACTGAATTAACGTTCAAACACATGTCTACTCAAGTCAATCGGTTGATAAATGCCAATCTTATTCAATGTTTACCTACGGAGTGATAGTACAGTATGAGCTGTTCTTGCTAGCCAAGGATATTGACGCCAGTGACTCAGGCGAGCTGGAGCCATGAATTATGAATATACAGCCACCCAACGCAAAAGTCGACTCACATATCCACCTTGTCTCAGCAGCCTCATACCTTTTTAGACGCGCATAAAATAAGTAATTAATCAAATCGCAGTGTACCAAAATGCTTAACATGATCGACATCCGAACATTCCAAGAGATTACATGTGACCACCCCCATCTCAGCTGCAAATTAATTTCTACGAGACACTTTCCGATCACCCACGAATCTACGAAATGTGTGTCAAAGTATTTAGTTCCCTATTAAATACCGCTTATACCTCATTCCGTCACACGAGTCAATGGTCATGTACTAACTCATTAATCAACGACCAGCCATCGCCAGCTGAGTCACGTAAGACTTCGACTGCAATTGAGTCTCTGCTGGGCGGTTTTAGGTCAGCCGTGTTGCTGGTAAAAGCCCGATTCGATTCGATTTTCCGCTTTAGTATTTCACTGTGTTGCACCGTGAGTGTGAAATCCAAGTTGTGTCATGGACATGCACACGATTACGCTCAAAGCGAATGCGCTGCGGAACAAATGCGTGTCCCATACATCATCCACCCACGATGCCGATGTGAAATTGCTATCGAAACTGAATGCGTTATATTTCGATTGCTTGTCGTTTGTATGTTTGCAAATCTATGCGATTAATTCCCAGCACGACTACCTGAAAGGCGGATCGACAACTGCGAAGTTTACTGAATATGTGTCTCAAACATTATCCGCATTTTGAGAAGGCAAAGGAGGCTATGTAATTGCTACCATTTTACCAAATCTTCCTGACGGTCCCAGGTTTCCAAGCCATATTCACACTTGGAACGCAGACAATACGAAGTTACGTTCAGGTCATCTGTCTCTAACACCATCAAAGCCAGATCAGGCATACCTCAAGGCAGTCACCACGGTCCTTTTATGTTCGTACTTACTTCCAACGACGTTGACAATATCAATCATCTCTCATGCAAATCTATTCGTTAATTTCCTCTCCCGTTGACCGTTACTAGCTTCAACAAAAGTGATAAATAAACCTAAGTATGTGGATCTACTGTTCGGTATCAACAAAAATCATGAACTTAACGCCAGTAAATGCGAAATCAACACATGTTGTTTTGCTTATCAGGTCGACGACCCAAGAAGTGTCCGAGCCTAAACCATATCGCCTTTCCATCTCTGACGGTCCTGGGCACGCTGCTTCCAGTCATCAAGATCAAGTTGCCTTACTTTCGCAATGACTTGGTCTTTATACCGGAGGTTAGATCTTCCTCTTCTCGAACCAGGAGGCATGGATTCGAGGACCCTCTTCGCTGGAGCGATTGTGTCCATGCGCTCGATGTGGCCGAGTCGATGGATTTTTGCCTTCCGGACTACATCCACATCCTGGTACAGCTCGTAGAGTTCGCGGTTGTGTCTTCTCTTCCGTTAGCATTCCTCGCAGACGGGAGCGGTTATTTGAGGCTTTTTTATTTTTCTTTCGAAGGTACTCAAAATGATGACTAGATGGCGCAGTTGGTAGAGTGCCTGCCCCTGGTTAACGGGGTCCCGGTTCGAATCCCAGTGAAAGCAAAGTTAATACGCACTTATCTGGTTTTCACATCTGGTCCAGTCACCATTTGCCGTTGGGATCAAATTAACATCACTGGAGTAGGGTATCACAATGGACCAACATAGTCTTAGTGTGCTGGTGAATGCACTAGCGCCCGCCTGCCTAACCTTACCTAACCTTCCCAGAATCAGCTGCGCAGTTTTGCTTATCGTCCAGCTTTTGACACCATATATCCGGACTGGGAACATAACAGTTTTGTAAAGCATGATTTAGGTCATGGCCAGTCTGTTACCTACACCCGCAAAAGTTCGCCATAATCGCATAGAAACTATTTCCTCTGTACCGAACTCTGTCTCTTAGCTTAGGCATAACCTGTGATCGCGAGCTCAACTAAAGCCAATTCCGCGCTTGACTTTGCCAAACGCTGGTCAAAAGAACTTTTGAAACCCAATGTCACAAAATCTCTGTTCATCACCTTCGTCAGACTCATTCTCGAATATGCCAGCCTAGAATGGTCACCTCAATTCGCGACCCGCATTCGCAATATCGAAGCTGCAGGTTTCTATGTTTCGCAGACCGCAATCGTACCAGACCTGGACAGACTCAATTTGCCTCTTTATTCTGAGCGCCTTAATTCTTGTTTGCAAGGCAAAGTCCCTCGAAAACCATAGTAAAACTGACAATCTCCAACTAATTATTGGTAATAAAGACTGGTCCGCGATTCTCGAATTGATGGGTTTTCCCACACTCTTAGGTCTTCACCTCCTCTTCTGTATAAGACCACGTCGTACTAATCAACTCACCGAAGGCAAGAATGTTTAGCTTGGCTTACACCATCTTACACTTATCCAGCTCTTTTCTCAACCACCTTCGGTTTCGTTTTTTCCTAACCTTCTGTCTCGCTCTCTACATTTCCACACCATGTATGCATGATTGGAAAGGCTTAGGCCTAAGTTTATAAGTTTAGATTGCTTAGGTTCATTGCGTGTATTAAGCTGTACTTAATAGCTTATATTATAGTTAACTTCGCTTTTAGCCGGGTACTATTACGACTGCGGGACACATTTTTTCCTTCAATAATTCGCTACGGTGGTCGCCGTGGCGTAGTGGGTAAGTGCGTCGACTCCTACGCAGAGGGTGTTCGATACCCGAATTTACCACCTATCATAATTCACGGCTCCACCTCTTTCGAGTCACTGACAATGCTCCAAGAGTATTCCTGTCTAGAAAAAGCTTCTCAAATTCGCCGTTCGGAGTCGGCACACGCACAACACAAGTGGTTGCTGAGAAGCTAGGCCCAGGTCCGCCTCGGACTGTCGCGTTATTTTTATAATTCGCTACGATATTATTTTAATGAAAAATGCCATTTTCAAAAACGTTATTACAATTCTTTTTTCAATTATTGATACTACACGAGATGCTTATTGTTGAAGAGCGCGCCACCACGTCTTGCTTCCTTCACAGAGAGAGAGAAAGAGAAGAATACGAAGTAGAAGCGTTAAGAACGTATGATACTCGTGATTATCCATTTCTCACTCCAAGGTGGCGTTAAATTCTTTAAAGGAAAAATAACACTGTTCGCACATGATCGTAACAGATACGTTACCACTTTAGATGGTGGAAGAAGAGCATTTGACGCAAACACTGGCTGGCCATAAAAGGATTTTTTTGGATAGTGTTAAAATGCGGATATCGATAGGCCAACGGAGTAGACCATGACTACAAGAGTTTGACGCCAGAAAATTACAATCGCAATCGATCGCTAGGATCTTTGCCGATCGAGTCTCCCTGAAGCTCTCATAGATTTCAACCCCTCTAAGCGACATACTATTATTTATTGTTGAGGGTATATTGCACCGCGACCTTTAGATCTATTGTGCCCCTTATATACCTTTGTTTCCTTGAGAGTTCCCCTCACATGCAGTTCTATTCAGAGTTTCAGGATAGGACTTGGGAAATGAATATAAAATAATATAAGCAGAAAAGAGTAGTAGCAATGACAAAAATGGTTTCCATTTTAATTCACTTATTTATTTGATGATGATATATGATATGTGAATATGAATGATTATGTACGGTTATGGACAAAACAATAGGATCACCGAATATCTTTAGTAGATTCCATTCCAAAACGCTGAAGTCAGTATGCTGCATTTTTTTTATGATGCAGTATCTACCTTTGACCATCAGTTCAATCCAAATTCACTTTTGTCTCACAGGACTAATGAATATTTTCTACTTTTTGAAACTTAAGTTGTCCGCGAATTTAAGATGGTTTATCCTGTGCTTTTGGTAATGACCGGCGCTCCTCTGGGATACATCTTCCTCCTCTACTACATCTTCCGCAGAAATTTTGTTCTTCAAGTCTTTTTTTTGTATTATTGGGGATTAGACTAGTAAGTTAAACTCAACCATAATCCCTGTAGTTGATTTGAAAGAGCTTTTTATAGGCAGTCCTTTAATTTGGTTATAAACTTTTAGCAATTTTGATGGCTGTATGGCATTAAAAATTACTTCGAAATTACTTAAAAAATAACAAGTACCCCGGTCTTATTATTTTGCACCATTTTGTAGGTCGATCTAGTTTACTGAACAATGTTCTCTAGCCATTCATGCATACATGGTACATGGTAAACAACAAATTTGCAACATGTTTGATGCAACACATTGCTGAGATTGTAGGGATAGTTTTCCATACCATCTTCAATAATTCGAAAAAATAAATCCATTAAGACACATTGTCATCAGTCGTTTCTATCATTTTTCATTCGCCTATAAATGTCATCCTCTATACATTGAGATGTTCAATATTCACTGTCTTCCGTGGAAACAAATCTGATAAATCCCAAAACTGGTGGCATTGTTCAAGCTACAACCTTTTTGGATCTCGGCATTTTAAAATTTTAATTTTATCGTCTAACAGACCAAATTTTTCTCGAATCTTAGTACAAAATCAGAGCAATTCTAGGGATATGATGAGCAATGTGCAAAATGTGGTAGATTTAGAGTTAACGTTGGTAGGTTTTTCAACAGTCGAATAATACACCACTTAAATGGTAGAAGTCCCATCAGTGGAAAAGATTTAAACTAGAGCTTTCTGTACAAGCCATTTTCCTTTAGGAGTCTGAGAATGAGAGCTGGTTGTAGTGACGTCAATTCTTCCTCTGATATTATGTGCTTGCCCAGATATTAGTGCGTTACAAAATTCCAGAACATGAATTTGGAATTCCATAATCTGCAGAGACCTTCTTCTGATGCTCCTAGTTTCCTTAGTCTACAGTGCCTTGTTAGGAAGCCTGTACGGTGGTGGATATATGCCTCAAACCTCTTCTGGTTATGTTGACCCAAGAGTTACTTGGTCTGTTTCATGCCATGGGCGTTGTTCCATGTATCTGCTTTCTAGTTCCCTAAACTCTTCCTTGAGGATGTCATCTCCTACATCGCAGAATTGTTCTGGGCCTATAAAAGGTTCCAATGCTTCTTTCCTTGCGAGGGATTCGGCCATTTCGTTGCCTTCTCTCCCTATACGACCACGTATTCATCAGAATTTTACTCTGTTACTTCTTGAGCTTCTACAGCTTGGATTGGCTGCCAGGTGAACAAGAGAACCGTTGTGTTGGGTTTCAATACGAAACCAAAAAAAAAAATAACCCATGGTTTGACAACGAGTGCAAGCAGGAGGCAGCTGGCTAAGGATCGTGTCAGCAGAAGAGTCTTGTTGGATGGTCTATCCCGGGCTGTAGCGCCATTAGAAGAAGAAGCGTTTCATGGATCACGTTTCATAGAATTTCCGTTCTGCAAATGTGGCAAAAATTGATTGTTAACGCAGCCAGAGTGTGTTGAATGGGTTCCGTCAGTCACCAAAATTTGCTTTGGAAAACGTCACTACTTTACCATCTTCACTTCCACGTATATAGGTTAGGTCAGGTTGAGGTGACTGACTACAGCGCATACGGAGAGCAGACACACTTAGGCTAAGTGGAGGCCCTTTGTGTTACCACACGAATCAAGGGTGCCTATTCCGCAAACCAATTTGTGTTTTTGATAAAGCGAAGAAGAAAGCTAATTCTGATGCTGCTCAGTTCAGCCAGATCAACAAAGAAATGGGCCCCCAGAATTCTGAATCTACGGGATGAGAGAGCACTGCAGCTACATACCAAGTGTTCAATGGTTTCTTCCTCATCCTCCTCCATGCAGCTTCTACACAAATCATTGTAGGGAAGGCCTAGTCTAAGGGCGTGAGTGCCGATGGCACAATGCCCTGTTAAAACGCCAATAAGAGAGGATCGATCTAAGGCCATAGTTGTTTGATAATTAGGCATCCTGTGCCAGGTATTCATCCGCGGTTTGCTTGAACAAGCGTTTAAAACCTCAGCAGATGGTTTATTGTAGCAAAAGGCATGGAGGGTGGATCTCCACCCGGAAAGAGTACAGAGTTTGTGCTCTTTTTAGCGAATTCGTCTCTGGAATGTCGCAGTGTTCCAGCACCCACATAAGATGGATGCTAAAATTCTTGGCCACCTCGTTACGAGATAGTCGGCAATTAAAGGAAGTCTTGGAATTAAAAGTGACTGCATTCAGAGATTTGATCGCTGCGTGGCTATCGGAACAGATGACGATATCCATGCGCGATATAACTTTGTTTTTTAGCTAGGACAGGGTATAGAGGACCGTTGAATGCAGTCCTTTCCAGCTACAGTACTAGCTGCTGTCTGTCTGCCAATTTGTTCTATCGGTGGCAGGTTGAGAAGTATGTTTAGTGCTTCGGAGGAGGTAGTCCTTATATAATAATAATATGGGTGGCGCGACAGTCCGAGGCTTCTCAGCAACTACTCGTGTAGGTTGTTGTGCGTGCTATTGTTCTTTCACGAGTGGAAGGGACCTACAGTTTAATGCCGACTCCGAACGGCGAAATTGAGAAGCTTTTTCTTGACAGGAATACTCTTTGAACATTTTCAGTGACTCGAAAGAGGTTGAGCCGTGAATTATCAAAGGTGGTAAATTCGGGTATCGAACCTAGCACCCTGTGCGTAGGAGCCGACGCACTTACCCACTACGCCACGGTGACCACAAGAGGAGGTAGTCCCTAGCGCTCCGCTAATGCATACGCAAGCCATCCTTTGCACTCTAGCGCGTGTGGTGATGTTGATTTTCTTATCAAGTGCGGTTCACCAAATTGCGACACCATGGAGCAGTATGGGTCTGACTACTGATATAAATAGCCATTGAAGCATTCGGGGTTGCAGTCCCCATTTGCACCCGATGGCCCGTTTGCAGCAGTAAAGAGCCGTGGCGGCCTTCTTGACACGTTCTTGGATATTAAGCTTCCTAAGAATTTAGCGCCTAGTCACACTAAGGGGGTCCCGCATAGTGTGGGATTCCTCGTGTATAGGACTTGGAATCTCTGAGACCAATAAAATATGGAGAGACTCACTTCCTCGCATCTCCAGCAATCCTCCTTCCAGTCGCTTCTCCTCTAGAAATTTACCAATTGATTCAGTCACACTCTAGTTTCTTTAATTTCCTCCAAATCTCCCTTGTTCTACAAACAGTTTCCACTCCAGTGCAGTGGAGTATACCGTTTCGCAGACCGCAATCGTGCCAGCCTTGGACTGAGCCAATTTGCCTCTTTATTCTGAGCGCCTTAAACTTGTTTGCCTTGAGTCCCTCGAAAACCAAAGTAAAACCGATGATCTCCAACTAATTAGTGGCAATAAAGACTGGGCCGCGCTTCTCGAATTGATGGGCTTTCCCACACTCTTAGGTCTTCAGCTCCTCTTCTGTTTAAGACCACGTCGTACTAATCAACTCACCGAAGGCAAGAATGTTTAGCTTGGCTTACACCATCTTACACTTATCCAGCTCTTTTCTCAACCACCTTCGGTTTCGTTTTTTCCTAACCTTCTGTCTCGCTCTCTACATTTCCACACCATGTATGCATGATTGGAAAGGCTTAGGCCTAAGTTTATAAGTTTAGATTGCTTAGGTTCATTGCGTGTATTAAGCTGTACTTAATAGCTTATATTATAGTTAACTTCGCTTTTAGCCGGGTACTATTACGACTGCGGGACACATTTTTTCCTTCAATAATTCGCTACGGTGGTCGCCGTGGCGTAGTGGGTAAGTGCGTCGACTCCTACGCAGAGGGTGTTCGATACCCGAATTTACCACCTATCATAATTCACGGCTCCACCTCTTTCGAGTCACTGACAATGCTCCAAGAGTATTCCTGTCTAGAAAAAGCTTCTCAAATTCGCCGTTCGGAGTCGGCACACGCACAACACAAGTGGTTGCTGAGAAGCTAGGCCCAGGTCCGCCTCGGACTGTCGCGTTATTTTTATAATTCGCTACGATATTATTTTAATGAAAAATGCCATTTTCAAAAACGTTATTACAATTCTTTTTTCAATTATTGATACTACACGAGATGCTTATTGTTGAAGAGCGCGCCACCACGTCTTGCTTCCTTCACAGAGAGAGAGAAAGAGAAGAATACGAAGTAGAAGCGTTAAGAACGTATGATACTCGTGATTATCCATTTCTCACTCCAAGGTGGCGTTAAATTCTTTAAAGGAAAAATAACACTGTTCGCACATGATCGTAACAGATACGTTACCACTTTAGATGGTGGAAGAAGAGCATTTGACGCAAACACTGGCTGGCCATAAAAGGATTTTTTTGGATAGTGTTAAAATGCGGATATCGATAGGCCAACGGAGTAGACCATGACTACAAGAGTTTGACGCCAGAAAATTACAATCGCAATCGATCGCTAGGATCTTTGCCGATCGAGTCTCCCTGAAGCTCTCATAGATTTCAACCCCTCTAAGCGACATACTATTATTTATTGTTGAGGGTATATTGCACCGCGACCTTTAGATCTATTGTGCCCCTTATATACCTTTGTTTCCTTGAGAGTTCCCCTCACATGCAGTTCTATTCAGAGTTTCAGGATAGGACTTGGGAAATGAATATAAAATAATATAAGCAGAAAAGAGTAGTAGCAATGACAAAAATGGTTTCCATTTTAATTCACTTATTTATTTGATGATGATATATGATATGTGAATATGAATGATTATGTACGGTTATGGACAAAACAATAGGATCACCGAATATCTTTAGTAGATTCCATTCCAAAACGCTGAAGTCAGTATGCTGCATTTTTTTTATGATGCAGTATCTACCTTTGACCATCAGTTCAATCCAAATTCACTTTTGTCTCACAGGACTAATGAATATTTTCTACTTTTTGAAACTTAAGTTGTCCGCGAATTTAAGATGGTTTATCCTGTGCTTTTGGTAATGACCGGCGCTCCTCTGGGATACATCTTCCTCCTCTACTACATCTTCCGCAGAAATTTTGTTCTTCAAGTCTTTTTTTTGTATTATTGGGGATTAGACTAGTAAGTTAAACTCAACCATAATCCCTGTAGTTGATTTGAAAGAGCTTTTTATAGGCAGTCCTTTAATTTGGTTATAAACTTTTAGCAATTTTGATGGCTGTATGGCATTAAAAATTACTTCGAAATTACTTAAAAAATAACAAGTACCCCGGTCTTATTATTTTGCACCATTTTGTAGGTCGATCTAGTTTACTGAACAATGTTCTCTAGCCATTCATGCATACATGGTACATGGTAAACAACAAATTTGCAACATGTTTGATGCAACACATTGCTGAGATTGTAGGGATAGTTTTCCATACCATCTTCAATAATTCGAAAAAATAAATCCATTAAGACACATTGTCATCAGTCGTTTCTATCATTTTTCATTCGCCTATAAATGTCATCCTCTATACATTGAGATGTTCAATATTCACTGTCTTCCGTGGAAACAAATCTGATAAATCCCAAAACTGGTGGCATTGTTCAAGCTACAACCTTTTTGGATCTCGGCATTTTAAAATTTTAATTTTATCGTCTAACAGACCAAATTTTTCTCGAATCTTAGTACAAAATCAGAGCAATTCTAGGGATATGATGAGCAATGTGCAAAATGTGGTAGATTTAGAGTTAACGTTGGTAGGTTTTTCAACAGTCGAATAATACACCACTTAAATGGTAGAAGTCCCATCAGTGGAAAAGATTTAAACTAGAGCTTTCTGTACAAGCCATTTTCCTTTAGGAGTCTGAGAATGAGAGCTGGTTGTAGTGACGTCAATTCTTCCTCTGATATTATGTGCTTGCCCAGATATTAGTGCGTTACAAAATTCCAGAACATGAATTTGGAATTCCATAATCTGCAGAGACCTTCTTCTGATGCTCCTAGTTTCCTTAGTCTACAGTGCCTTGTTAGGAAGCCTGTACGGTGGTGGATATATGCCTCAAACCTCTTCTGGTTATGTTGACCCAAGAGTTACTTGGTCTGTTTCATGCCATGGGCGTTGTTCCATGTATCTGCTTTCTAGTTCCCTAAACTCTTCCTTGAGGATGTCATCTCCTACATCGCAGAATTGTTCTGGGCCTATAAAAGGTTCCAATGCTTCTTTCCTTGCGAGGGATTCGGCCATTTCGTTGCCTTCTCTCCCTATACGACCACGTATTCATCAGAATTTTACTCTGTTACTTCTTGAGCTTCTACAGCTTGGATTGGCTGCCAGGTGAACAAGAGAACCGTTGTGTTGGGTTTCAATACGAAACCAAAAAAAAAAATAACCCATGGTTTGACAACGAGTGCAAGCAGGAGGCAGCTGGCTAAGGATCGTGTCAGCAGAAGAGTCTTGTTGGATGGTCTATCCCGGGCTGTAGCGCCATTAGAAGAAGAAGCGTTTCATGGATCACGTTTCATAGAATTTCCGTTCTGCAAATGTGGCAAAAATTGATTGTTAACGCAGCCAGAGTGTGTTGAATGGGTTCCGTCAGTCACCAAAATTTGCTTTGGAAAACGTCACTACTTTACCATCTTCACTTCCACGTATATAGGTTAGGTCAGGTTGAGGTGACTGACTACAGCGCATACGGAGAGCAGACACACTTAGGCTAAGTGGAGGCCCTTTGTGTTACCACACGAATCAAGGGTGCCTATTCCGCAAACCAATTTGTGTTTTTGATAAAGCGAAGAAGAAAGCTAATTCTGATGCTGCTCAGTTCAGCCAGATCAACAAAGAAATGGGCCCCCAGAATTCTGAATCTACGGGATGAGAGAGCACTGCAGCTACATACCAAGTGTTCAATGGTTTCTTCCTCATCCTCCTCCATGCAGCTTCTACACAAATCATTGTAGGGAAGGCCTAGTCTAAGGGCGTGAGTGCCGATGGCACAATGCCCTGTTAAAACGCCAATAAGAGAGGATCGATCTAAGGCCATAGTTGTTTGATAATTAGGCATCCTGTGCCAGGTATTCATCCGCGGTTTGCTTGAACAAGCGTTTAAAACCTCAGCAGATGGTTTATTGTAGCAAAAGGCATGGAGGGTGGATCTCCACCCGGAAAGAGTACAGAGTTTGTGCTCTTTTTAGCGAATTCGTCTCTGGAATGTCGCAGTGTTCCAGCACCCACATAAGATGGATGCTAAAATTCTTGGCCACCTCGTTACGAGATAGTCGGCAATTAAAGGAAGTCTTGGAATTAAAAGTGACTGCATTCAGAGATTTGATCGCTGCGTGGCTATCGGAACAGATGACGATATCCATGCGCGATATAACTTTGTTTTTTAGCTAGGACAGGGTATAGAGGACCGTTGAATGCAGTCCTTTCCAGCTACAGTACTAGCTGCTGTCTGTCTGCCAATTTGTTCTATCGGTGGCAGGTTGAGAAGTATGTTTAGTGCTTCGGAGGAGGTAGTCCTTATATAATAATAATATGGGTGGCGCGACAGTCCGAGGCTTCTCAGCAACTACTCGTGTAGGTTGTTGTGCGTGCTATTGTTCTTTCACGAGTGGAAGGGACCTACAGTTTAATGCCGACTCCGAACGGCGAAATTGAGAAGCTTTTTCTTGACAGGAATACTCTTTGAACATTTTCAGTGACTCGAAAGAGGTTGAGCCGTGAATTATCAAAGGTGGTAAATTCGGGTATCGAACCTAGCACCCTGTGCGTAGGAGCCGACGCACTTACCCACTACGCCACGGTGACCACAAGAGGAGGTAGTCCCTAGCGCTCCGCTAATGCATACGCAAGCCATCCTTTGCACTCTAGCGCGTGTGGTGATGTTGATTTTCTTATCAAGTGCGGTTCACCAAATTGCGACACCATGGAGCAGTATGGGTCTGACTACTGATATAAATAGCCATTGAAGCATTCGGGGTTGCAGTCCCCATTTGCACCCGATGGCCCGTTTGCAGCAGTAAAGAGCCGTGGCGGCCTTCTTGACACGTTCTTGGATATTAAGCTTCCTAAGAATTTAGCGCCTAGTCACACTAAGGGGGTCCCGCATAGTGTGGGATTCCTCGTGTATAGGACTTGGAATCTCTGAGACCAATAAAATATGGAGAGACTCACTTCCTCGCATCTCCAGCAATCCTCCTTCCAGTCGCTTCTCCTCTAGAAATTTACCAATTGATTCAGTCACACTCTAGTTTCTTTAATTTCCTCCAAATCTCCCTTGTTCTACAAACAGTTTCCACTCCAGTGCAGTGGAGTATACCGCCGTACTATAGTTCCTATTTTCCGTTACCAATAATTTGATACCCAATTGTGTACCATGTGACACATTCAATTAAAACACAGCGACAAATATTTTTTTGTGTTTCCAACTGAACCAAAAAAAAAAAAAACAATTATTTATTCGGATCTCAATTTAAAGAGCATCGGGATTGCTTCGAAACCAGTCTCATAAAAGATGTGCGCTGTTCGATCAAGACCAGAAAGCAAATTAGGTGTTGTGCTATGATGTCGTGCATTAAATTGTGTCATATTGACGACAACAAGTTTTCGGCAAGAGCAACAAGCGTTTTGTGAAATTTAAGTCTGTCAAGACTTGTTTGAAAATAATCGTTGGTATCAGCGGTGAATTATTTATTGGAGTGACTTTGATTTTTTATGTTTTTTTTTATATGCAGACAAACATGTTAAGCACTTGGAGGCTGCAAGACAATGTGTTTATTGTTTTTCTGAAGATGATGTGCACATGGTGCTGGTTATTCTGAACTTGTTATAAGGGAGAGGGGTCTCTTTCCATGGCCTTCGTTGCATAGAAATATTTGAGTGTTAGTTGTCTGCAGATGATGCCCTTGCTTAGTTAAGCTGTTAAGACTGAACTACAAATTGTACATATACGGCGTGTGACTTTCGATCTTGCACATGAAGTGCAGCCTTGAGGTGATGGTTAATTGACCGGCAGAATCATCTAGCTGCTATGATTTTTCGAGTTTATGTAATACTAGGTTGTTCTTCCACCACAAGTTTCCGATAACAAAACTTTTTCATCGCAATCAGTTATTGGCGGGTATTGTAGCTCCAGAGGATTCGTCAATTCACGAATTGCTGCAAAAGCACGATCTTCGTAATCCAATTTTGCTATTGAAAATCGCTTGGGATGAATGCCCTCAAAACATTTTACAAAAAGCATGGCATAAATAACTGAATTGGGATGTACTGTACAGTACTGTTGCCATCGGAACCTGCTTATAATCGAATCGTCGAAGAAACACAACAGCTGTTGGCAAGACTTGCACCTGATTCTACTCTCTCGGCTGAAGAAATTACTGCATGGAATTCCGATGCGCTTGATGAACACGAAACGGCCTCAAGCAACCATTCAAAGGATTGTAGTGTTTCTGAAACCCCAGAATTTGTTTCTTACAAAGATGCAATAGGCGCAGTGAATACTTTGATCAAATGGAGTGAGTACAATGCGAAGTTCTCCGATAAACATAACCCCCAGCTCCTCCCTGAAGCTGGATTTCATGTCACACCACCAAAAAAAGCTTACATGGGTTACGCTATATGTATCTTTTCCTTTGGAGTAGCTAATCGTCTCAAACCGTAACCGTAGCAGGAGACCGAAGTGAGCAGTCTCCACTGGGAGAGAGTAATGAGTCGGTGTCCCAACACCAATGTGAGATGAGAAGAAATACTAAAGTACTTGACCATCCCATCAAGAATTGCGCGGCAATTAAGGGAATTCTTTGAGTTAGAAGTGACGAGCTTGGTTTCAGAATCCAACTGAGCTGAAGATGCCGACAGAGCTTTTTAGATATTACGCTGCGCGTGAGTGCAGTGATTCCTTAATCTTTCGAGATTCTGGTAGACATGATTGTGATCAGTATTCCCACTCGTTCATTTGTCTTCGAACCATCTGAAAAATTGGAGATAACTATCCACCACCCATCCACTTAACCAGACCTGGCATAAGATCTGGAGGGAATATTTGCTGAGCACTTCTTCTAGAAAAGTGATTCGGGCTGTTCGTTGTCTCTGACAGTTTCTGCTTCGACGTGGTCTTGGTATAATCAAATGCCACATTTCCCCTTTCACCTGCTACACACACAAATATGACTCAACACCACATAACTCATTATTCAAACAGTGCAATTCTACTTTTGCCCAAGATCAAGTCGACTTAATTAAGCCACTCTCTCAATCTACTTAAAAAGCCAGCAGCATTAAGGTTACACGTTATTCGTCCGGTTTTGAGTTCCAATTTGATGTTACGCTCCCATTGACCCGGCTACCGATGACCGAATGCCAGCCACCGTTCACTCCTCCCCTTGGCCGTGTGCACAATTTGCAAAATCTGGCCCAAAACAAACAAAAAAATACGCGTACTTGTTTTTAATCCCGCTTTAGTCACATAATTTACCTTCAAAATATCCAACCGAACAAGTGAGTCAATGGAGGCTGGTGAGCCTCACAAATAAATAAACGTACTTAGCGAGACAAGGTTCGAAAATCCAGTAAAACCACACCCCGCCAGCGGAGGAAGGCAACCACCACCGCCGCGCCGCCGCGTCTCTCCGAATAATTAACATTATTTTCGTACAAAAATGTGTTGATCAAATAAAGCAAAACCGGCTTCGTGTCCGAAATAAATGGGAATCAATTCAAAACGTGATTCAATGAGAAGTGACCAGACCTACATTTGCGCCTCGCGCACTCGTCCGGCGACAAACCGGATTTGGGTCTTCCAACCGGATTAGAAGCTCATTTGCGGTTCTAGCTCCTAGCTCCTAGGCGAGCCGCACACTGTGCAAATGCGCTGAGGCTATCCCGGAGAGTTGCTCGCTCCGACCCACATTCTTGTGCAACAGAATCCAGTTGCAGCAAACTGGATGCGCTATTTGCTAGCTTCTCTGGCCCACAAAGATGCACGACCCACACCACACTCCC
Organism: Eristalis intricaria; assembly: GCA_964034865.1. NCBI lineage: Eukaryota > Metazoa > Arthropoda > Insecta > Diptera > Syrphidae > Eristalis > Eristalis intricaria. The sequence goes on from OZ035877.1 coordinate 27,763,106, forward strand.
AGCTGCCAGATGCCAGCATCCGTTAGTGCAAATGAACGCCGCCGCCGCCGTCTGAAACTGGTAACGTGCGCAACTGTGTGCGGCGCTAATTGCTGCCTTCAGTGCACCGCAAGCGCCCCGCAGCAATTGTGCTCATAAGTGTGTCTTATGTATGTGCATCTTCTGACCCAGAGGTCAATGGAGTCCCGACCAATCGAGTGCGAAATATGAAGAAACGTTTCGCCGCATCGGCGGGGTTGCAACTCCATCTCATTACGACGTGGTTATGCAACAGAGTTGCCATTTCTTAATCGCCGCTTGTGCCAAAACCCCCACCCGTCGCTTTGGCTTTGAGAATTAATAGAAGTTTCACTGTGATTGCATCGCAAAGGCAATTAAATTCTGCCAAGTCTCATGCATTTAGCCGTGACCGTGGTGGAGGAGAACAAAGCAAGGCAACAACCTTAGCGTTGATTAATGAAGATAAACCGGTAATTGGCCATTGTTTGGGTACAGCTTGGACTGCTGCTATTGCCCTTTTGTGCTAAATACTTGTATTCGTGTCTTCAAGGGGGGAACGAGTGCATGCGCGTAGAAAGAATGTTTACGCGGCGCAAATGTGCTCATTTATTGAACGACCACGATCATATCTGTGCAAGGAACAGGATTTGCTTAGCATGTTATTTAAGAAATGACAGTTTATCACGGGAGCTTATCGTGTATGCTGAGTTGATGTTTCGCGTAAGATCACGAGCCACTGAAGAAGGGAAGGAACGATGTTATTTAATCATCTTTAATTAATTTTCTTTAATGCTCGATCGGTCGATCTGATGTCTGGTAGGAGTGTTTGGACCAAGTGCCTTTAATCTGTTGCTGCATCCACTTCAATGTCACAACTTGAACAAGGGGTGCAATGGTGAATCAATGAAGACGCGAAAGGTGCTTATAGTTCTTCTTTAATTAAAGTACGATGTTTGAGGTGAAGTACCTGAGGCGAACTTTTCAGCAGTAAAATCGGTAGCCATGGGCAGGAACAGCTGGTAATCACTTGTGTTAAATGATATTCCACGAGGCATAAAAATAATCCCTTTCCCTCAACTAACCTCTTAAGTGAAAGAGGGATTGTCCAAAGATCGGGTGGATCAGAGAGGACGTGTACGGACGTTGGCTTGCTCGTGGTAGAAATTCTGCCTTTAATACATGGAGCTTGGTCCAGAATAGAAGGTAGTTCCATAAGGACCTCCCAACCAAACCCCTGAAGTTTTTGACAAGTCGCTCATGATGTCTATGGGTTGACAAATTTCTTCAATCCGGCTCTTATAAGCGATTGCTAGGTTCATTCGGTCCAATTGTTGACAATAGAGCTTCGAATTAAGAGTTTTGCCGTAGGAGTTCATTCCCTGCCAATCCCACAGCAAGACCTTCTTGGCTGTGAATCCTGGCTTGGTCTTCTTGGATTCGCTTGACGTTGGGTTGGTGAAAATCTTCAACAAGACACTATGTGACCCGTGGTGTCAGATTTGTTCTGACTAAAAACACTGTTCCCTTTTGGTTTTTCTTTACTACAACTAAGTTTCCTTATCTAGTAGCTTACATTTAAGGATATTTTCTCGTGTTGCAGGTATACCTTCGGCAAAATCACCTGCCATGACCATCGTTAGGATGGTTTGCGCCAAATCGAACGCTGGAGTCAGCGTGCTAAACGTCTCAAAGTTCAAAATTTGGAGGATGTCATTGTTACAATGACCACGAAGTCTGATTCTTAGCTTTCGAGCGGAGTTTGTTATTTCTTCGTCGACGGTAGTTATTCCTTTGTCCCTTTGTATATCGCAATTCCTGAGATACCAGGGAGCTTTCACAATATCCCGTAAAATTTTATTTTGAAAAGACTGAATAAATCCTCTGTTATTTGCCTTTGTGCAACCCCACAGTTCTATGCCATAAGTCCAGCAGTTTGTTGTGCATGCATAACTTGGAGTGCCTTCCAAGTAACCAGTACATTTCTCTATACCGGTGTTCTAGCTCATCCCGTTTCTTTTTCACGTGGGCCTTCCACTTGAGTTTCGCATCGAGTGTCATACCAAGATATTTTGCTTCATTAGCGTACGGTATTTGTACAGAATTTATGAAAAGTGGTAGATTTTCAATATTTCTGTAGGTAAAATGTATGTGCGTTGATTTGCTCTCATTGCGAGCAATGCACCAGCGTTTTGACCATTCGTTAATTTGTCCAGAGCTTGTTGCAGTTTTTCAGTTAAGGACTCAACTGAACTTCCCGTTGCCAGGATCGCTGTGTCATACGCAAATGTAGCCACAAGTGTACCCTCGGCTTGAGGTATGTCTCTAGTGTACAACAGGTACAATGTAGGGCCAAGAACACTCCCTTGATGGACTCCTGCTCGGATCTCTTAAAAATCGGAATATTCAGTTCCGTGTTTAACTCTAAAAATCTAGTATCTTATATAAGCTTGTCGGTAGAACAGGCTTTGTTTGTATTTTAGGTCTTCATGCCAGACTTTGTCGAAGGCCTGGTAAACGTCAAGTAGGGCTGTGGAGCAGATATTTTTTTGCTATCTACTACTCCTTCAATTTCATTCGTTATTCTGTACATCTGGTCAATTGTTGAGTGTTTCGCTCGAAACCCGAACTGATGGGCAGGCATTAGTTGGTTCTCTTCGATACATTTTTGAATGCGCTTGAATAAGAGTTTTTCAAAAATGTTGGATTTTATTGGTAAAAGCGATATGGGTCTGTACGACTTTTTGTTGTTCAACAATTTGCCCGGTTTTGGAAACATAATCACTTCTGCATCCTTCCATGATTCTGGAAAATATAATAGTCTAAGGGAAGCGTTAATTAAGTAGAGGAGTTTAGTTAGCGCCTTTTCCGGCAGTATTGCCATAAGTGATGAACATTTCATCACCAGTCACCATCAGCTTAAAAAGAGGGTCTATGTTATCTCGATTCAGCAGTGATTCATAGATGGAAATTCGGTCGATGAGGTTCTTTGGCGTTAACTCATGTGGTACCCATACACGGGCCTTCTTTTTGTATCGGGGCGGTTCTGTCACTGGCACGGAATCCCGTGAGACCCCATACCTCACTGAAAGCAATAAAATCATATCTACTGAAAAACTCGTAAACTACACCATCTGCAGATGGGCGGAAATACATACCTGTAGGTCATCGAAAACGCTGTGGCTTACACTGAATCTAAGCATAACTAGACTCTCCCAGGGTTTGACAGGAAGCAGATTAGAAAACTGAGCGTGATTGCTGGACTTTGTCTCATACGCAATCAAACCATACCAGAAGACTTGGAGCGCTGTGATGAGGGTGAAGGGGAAACAGTAATACACTGTCTAGGGGCCCATCCCTTGCAGAAGCTAGAAGAAGATTTAATTATTCTTTAAGCGACGTGGAAGATTTGGGAAACGTCAATATAAATGATGCCTTGAAAGTCATCAAAACCACCAAATAATTATGCACAACAGTCAAAACTGATAAGTGATACAGAGAGGAGAAGCAAACATGTTACACACTCGGAAAGTGACAGCACGATGGACAGTTAACGAGCTAGTCACCCTTCCTCTCTACCTACGTATGTAGAATATCCATTCTTGAGCTCCTTTTGAACGAATCACTGCTTCCAGTGTTGCGAACGATGTTTGCCCAATTACGAGCATATTGTTAACTTCCAGCTCTGGATCTTAGCTGGTTTATCGAAGAAGACTTTTGCCTTCACATAGCTCCAATGAAAAAACTCTAAGGGTTAGGTGCCCAATTGGCGGGATACTTGAAATTAGCTATTCACGAAAATTATTTCTCAATGAAGCCATTGTTACATTTTTTTTCACAGAACGTTGATTTTCATAGTACATCTGAATGATTTTTTTTTCACAGAACGTTGATTTTCATGGTACATCTGAATGATTTGGAGAAGTTTTTGAGACTCAAGGCGGCCCGTATAAACAAACTGACCCAAGTATGCTGATGCACGATTTTTGCTGCTTGACTTAATGAATGACTTAAATGAAAATGATTTCATTTTTAGACTCGAGTGTGTGACGTGTGCGGCGGCAAGCGACTCCGATGAACATACCAAAGAGTATGCTCAAGTGTCCTATTTACAGCCAGCTCAAGTCAACAATACTGAAAAACAATCAGATAACACTATGAGCACGGATTTTGCTGGCTTTTGCTGAAGATCATGGCTGTGCTGGCTGAGGACCAGGTTCTTCCGCGTCTGTAGCGCCAGACTAAGAATAGAGTCCAATGGTTTTCTCGTTTCTAGTAGACACGGAACGACTTTGTTCACAGCGACCATACCGCTGTATATGTTATGTTAATTTATTTTCATTTTTCAAATTAACTTATTTTAATGAAATGAAATTTAATTTATCATGCGGCGATTGAGGAACAGGTGAAACGAACTGGCATCAAGGTCAATGTGGACAAAACAAAATATATGCTGTCGACCAAGAAACGTTCCGTCGCACACCAACTTGGTCAAAATTAGACTCTACAAAAGTCTTATTTTGCCAGTCCTGCTATATGGGGCCGACAGCTGGACGCTTAGCAAAAGTGGAGCTGATTCTTGGTGCTTTCGAAAGAAAAATTCTACGTCCCGTCTGCGAGGAAGGCGAATGGAGGAGAAGATACAACCACGAACCCTACGATCTGTACCGGGATGTGGATGTAGGCCCGGCAGGCAAAAATCCGTCAACTGCACTGGGTCGGCCTCATCGAGCGCATGGACACCAACGATCCAGCTGAGAGGGTCTTCGAATACCAGCCTTCTGATTCGAGAAGGGGAGGAAGACCGAAGCTCCGACCAGGTCTAAGTGAATGGAAGCAGTGTGCCGAGGACCGTCAGCGATGAAAGGTAGCTACAGCTCAGGCTCTGACCCTCCAAGGTTCGTTGGCCTGATAAGTAAGTAAGTAAGTAAGAAATTACTTATCATGCGACGCATAGAAGGTCTGATCATGGGACAATCCCGGGATCGCTGTCTCGAGTCGACAAGACCAAGATGTCTGGCGTCCAACTTGGTATTTTCTTACAAGCGATTCAGTGTTATTCTTGCTCCCTAACCAAGATACTGGAATTCGAAGACATTCTTAACTCAAGCATTAGTATCTATGACCCCATGTGGCAGAGTCAGTGTCGATGGATTATTTCTTTTCTACAGTTCGTAGAGTTCGCGGTTCTTTTTTCCTCTATTCACTTTCCTCGCAGCTATGATGTAGATTTTTTTCTTTCGAAGGCACCAAGAATCAGGATTACTTATCGGCAAAATAAGAGGCTCGTAGAGCATGATTTTTGGTCCTACAAGCAGGGAGCCAGTTGTTTCGACAAACAGAAGTAGTGCCGGTTGTCATAGTCGTTAAAAAATTCTTGCTCGACGGCTTATATTTTGTCGTGTCCTTGCTGACCTAAAGACCCGCTCGTCCGTGGAAACTAGAGAGCTAGAGCATGATGACGGATGGTTATGCCAAAAATACGTCGAATGGATGTATCTTCAAGCCCATGAATTTAGCGAACAAGAATGAAAAGGGACATGTGCCAAATGGGTCGGTGCAAGTGAAGCAACTAGTTGCAGAAACTTGGGGGCCCATGCCTGGTATGAAAAGAAGAAAAATGAGTTCGAGTATCTGGAGAAATGGATATGTATCCCAGCTTCAAACGTTTTGTCACTTGATGCCGCTGTTCCATGAACAAAAACTCAATCCTCACACTTCCTAATGAGCCTACAGGTTATAAAAGCGGTTGAAAATGTTTGTGTTCCGGATGTAGATCGCTCTATCCCGCCGTAACTACCATAGACCCGCAAGCAGCTTTCGTCTTAAAATTCCCATAAAAATGCATTCCGAATAAAAATCTTTGACGTATTTGCCCGTCTTGTGTACACTCAATTTCAATTTAACGCCACCACGCTTCATGCATTATTCTTCAATCTGTGAGAGCTTTCTTAGAATAAATGTGTATGTGACATAAAGCAAGCTCATCGAATCTTCTTGTGTTCTCAAAATAACACAAATTGATGTCTTAATTCGCTGTACAGCGGATCGTATTAAACATTCAGACAATGCCTCGACTGCATAATTACTGTAAGCCGCTGATGCCTGTGCACGGGCGTGGTGGACCTTTCAACAACAACAACAATCACCACGCTGTCAGTGTTTATTTGGTTAGAGCTTGTGCTGATCGTGGCAAAATGAGATCATCTGCATGCATTGTTCAAGGTCAGTCGAGAGAATGTTCAAGAATCGATCACCAAGCATCTGGAACGAATTCCGTGGAAGATAAGTAATGTCACAAGCAGTTGATGCGCACATCTGAAAGCGCGGTTATATGCTGTGACCGAAATCGTTCGAGCAAATTATCAGTTTGCGGAGCATTCACCTAAGTCAATGTCCAACTGGAAGAGACCAGTAAATGCGAAGACAGTGATTAAAATGTTTATTCTTGATCTTTTTGCTTCTCCCATGGTAATTTGTTTTTAATCAGAAGCCAATCATGTGTTTTTTATTCCTTGTTTTGCCTTGCCAGAATCGAGAACTACAAGAACTCCCGTGGCGCACATTTGAATGACGCTTGTATTCCACTCACAATGGCAAATTTAAATCATGTTGAAATATAAATTTCATCAGAATCGTATAAATTTCATTTACTTCTGAAAACACAAATCGGATGACTCTACGGAACAACGAAGGCTACATACGAAGACTTTTCCTCCTTCGTTTGTAGACCCTCGTGGCTACAGGGACCCTCTGCTCCTTAGGCGCAGTCAGTAGCAGTGTTTTTTTCATCGCTATCGATAGTGAAGTAAAGTAAGATTCAGACAAACGATTCGCAATGGCTTTGATTTTTATCTGTCAAAATATATGAAAAAGAAAAGAATTTATTTGTTCGAAATTGATGTCAAAATTTATGAAAAAAATTCGAAATCGAAAAAAAAAAAAAAAATTCGAAATCGAATTTTTTTTCACTGCTGATAATATAGGCAGTAGGTCGTTGTATGTGCTTTAAGTGCAAAATCCTACTTCACTATTTATAGATTTTTGAAAAAAAAACACGGCTAGTGACTGATTTGATAACATCTGCATAATTAGTTTGAAAGAATAACAACTTGACTTTTGGCTGGATGCACAAATCCAGAAGCAAGCGATGACCTTGCGTGTCGATTAACAAAGCAATCATTGATATCACCTTGTTCACGAGTTAAGTGATTAATTGCCTACGACAGTGGAAGGGCGCCAGCAATCATTAAGGGGACACACGAAGTTATAGCTTCGAACGAAAGTGAAAACAATACCCACTAGTGAAACCCCAAGCGAACAGACTTATGTATGAGTCATCTAAACACATGACATCTTATACTCACAGTGCTTCGCTCAACTGAAAACTAGACAGACTTAGCAAAGCGTTGCGACAACACATGGAGCTTAGCCGGTTTGTGTTGCGTGCGGGAAGGCACAACAACTGCAATCACATGTCAGCAGTAAGCCGATCGGCGCAAAAACAAAAACGAGATAAATACAGATAAGGTGGTTGAGGTTATCCCCGGGACTGAATGCTAATGTCAATGACAATAGTGATTAGGAGACGGCCCGAATAGGCGACATAAACTCAAGAGGACATAAACAAATTTCTTAAAATAGAATTTGGAAAGTGACGCAAGAGAAAAACGAACTGCACATTGTTGCCAGATTGCAGCTTTTGAATAAGCTTTATAGTTATTTTTGAGTGTGGAACTGCTGGGGGAACAGCAAGTACACACACAGGCTCAGGGTCGGTGTTATTCAATGAATACAACAACACTTTGAAAACTTTGAATTCAAAGATATACAGCCTATCTCCTAGAAGAAGTATCAGCAAAATATGTATTGACTTCCAATCAATCAAATCCGTGCAGTCGGTAAGAAGATAGAAACTCCCAAGCATCCACACATTCAAACTGTCCTAATCAAGGACTTCCCTGACAGTGGGAGTTCCAGAAGCTTCAAAAATGAGTAGTTTTGAAAATAAATGAGTCCCAACAAAGGTTTTTGATAACACTTTTTTCTTTACTATAGTAAACATTACCAAAGTGTTATATATACGGTATATTTATAATGTACATATATACGAGGATTGCCCGATAAGTACTCAACCTTTAAAAGAAAAATGAACATTTTGGGAAAGTGGTGGTTTTTATCTCAACATAATTTCGTTTTAGCTCGGTACACTTGACTCATCAATGCTCCAACTTATTTAACCCGCCTGAAAAATTTAGGGTTTCGTGGCGGCCATACCCTCCTCATTCGACTCAAATTTCTGCTCGGACGAACTTTTTCGAGTTCGGAAAGAAATAACGAAAAGTCACACGGTGCCAAATCTGGAGAATACGGTGGATGGGACAACAATTAATAGCCTGTTAGGCTTATTGGGCCGAGAGAGCAAACGCAGCACCCATCACGCTGACAGCTTTCGCATGCTCAATACTTCATGCAGGATATGACTCCCGGAGTCTTTTGTGATTGTCTACTGTCTGCTATGTATGCTAACTCGCATACCTTTGTGACTAAAACGGGCGTGCGACCACGTTGCAACTTTCTTAACCAATGTTTTAACTCTTGATTTCGGCGCGTGATTTCCCTTCTGCGTTTGATAAAACGCATTTTCTTCCGTTTATTCCAGGGTTTATTTTCTTAAAGGAAACTTCATTAAAGAAACTATTTGTATAATATTCAAATACTTACATATTGGTGACTCTTGGCAGGCGGCACACAGCGGTCCCGTTGTATGGGAGAGTTGGAAATAAATCTGTAACTTTTGAACCCGTGAACCGATCTAATGAAATTTGAAACATAGTGCAAGTACTATGAGATCTTATTATGTTTCAAAAATGGTTGATGTATCTCATAAGCTAACGGAGTAATCTTAAGTTAAAAAAATGAAAAAAAAACACTTTTTTTTGTTCTAATATTTATTATTATATAAATAATTATTTATTATTGTCTATGACTCGAAATTGGGACTTAAAGCAAATTTGTAATCACTGTTTATAAATATAAATTCAATTTTACAAGTTTTGGTAACGTACACTTTATTTGGAATTAAAGAAACTAAGCAATTCAGTATAATAAGGCTTGTGCTTCAGTACTAAGTGGCAGCGAATCTTATGTTTTTGGTTCAGGCCTTAAATACGCAATCCAGGGATCAGATGATACCAACATTTGATGAATAACATCTTCATTTGTTTCCGAACAAGAAAATTTTCTACTACTATTAATGCGATAGTACCTATAGTTTTTATTCCGACACTCCTGCGCCTCCTCTGACAATGATCCGACGGGCAAGAGTGCTGATGATATTATTTCTGCTCCGTGGAACAGAATTGTATGCACTGTTGCTGGCATATAATACCAGGGATATAAATTTGTAGCCATTGTAGCGGTTTCCTGGGCATTAGCTGCAAGCTTGTCGGAGTCAATCCAAAAATTGCTGCATATTGTCCCCAGGATAACACTGAATCTTTTTATGAGTTGCACATATATTTCCGTTATTTCTGCTGTTGATAATGGGTCTTCAAAAAATCTTTTACATGTGTTCCCATCGTTGGTTGTGCCAAATCCTTGCTTTATTGTTCGCCAAGCTTTAAACTAAAATTGTAAACTGCAAATTGTAGGCCACATGTAGCAAGTATTCCATAAAACGGATGCGAGCGTGCAAGGGTGAAATTCCTAATCTTAGAGTGACGCACTACCTTACACCGTTCATTAAAACTTGGCAAAAACCTTTTTGTCACTTCTAAAACTATTTGTTTAATTTGACACGATGTTAAGTTTCCGTTACTATTTGATAAAAAGCTGGCGAAGTTGGAAATATTTCCATCAAAAAAGTAATCGCACAAGAATCTATATTCAAATACAATACTTGCCATCGCGAAAAACTTCAAAGTTGCACAGCAAATGCTGGAATGCAACTGCAATTTTTAAAGTATTTTCGATATCTAAATATAGCAAAACGTCATCTTCCTAATTGAAATCTTCAATATTTTCGGAATCATAAGCTAATTCTCGATGCCTCAAAGTCAGAAATATATATTCGCCAATAAGGCTCTAATTACCACCCTTTTTTGCCCCATTGCGACATGCATTTATGACAACGCAAAAAAAAAAAAACAAGATAAAAGCAAGTAGTTTCATAATTATAACAATTTATGACCCAAAGAATTCGAATTCACAATAATAGAAACATCCTCGGTATCTCGCATATCGTTTGCACAATACATGCATTACAAGGGAAATCGTTTGAAAATGCCGAAAAATGCACGACATTGCTCCACTTAAATGCCTCGTACTCCCAAAGTGATCAAAAGCGATCTTTTGTTTTTTTCAGCATCGATGGACAATACATTTAACTTTCAGAAAAAGTGGAGCATTTTTGTTATAGTCCATCAAACATTGAAATGCCCCTCTCAAAAGTGACTTTACTTAAAAGCCTGGTTTAAAAAAATGGTAAGCAATATGAGAAAACTGAAAACGCAGTTAGAAAGCAAGATGTATGACCTTTTTAAAAAAAAATTCAATTCCAATGTACATAATTTTAGGAAATATGGCACATCAAATTTGCTTAAAAAATACGTCAATTTTTGTAATTTTCAAAGTCCCAACTTTGAGCTAACGGTACAGCCAAACGGATGATCCAAAGTCAACAAAATGTTGGCTTTCTAGGTTCTCATATTTGTAGAATCGAAAAACATAAGCCATTTGGCCGGGTAAAATATGTCACTTCGGGTATTTATTTCCACTGCGGGACCACTGTGCGGCAGCGACTGGCGATGACAAAGAACAAAAGGAGAATTAAGACTCGAAGCAAATTCAGAAAGCGCGCGGGTTATGACGAAGTTGGAGACCACCAGCAGAGGAAACGACATACACTCATTCGTCCAAGGAAACGAGTCAGCAGTAATAGATACCACACACTCATTCCCCAATAGAGATAAGTCAGCAGCTATGATCAATACCAGAAAGAAGACAGCTCAGACGATCATGCTACTGTCGCCGAAACAATAACAATTAAGTTAAGAACACAATGAGTATCGAGGCGAGAAGAGTGGAATTAAGATTTTAGTCTTAAGACACGATTCATTCAATAAAGTTCGTTCGTTTTTAAAAACTCGATCCGCTTCAATCCTCATTTAACTCGCTCTGTCTGTTTGACAGAAAGTCTTAAATGTCAATGAAATTCGTTCTGATCGCTTTCGCCTTCCAAGAGCCACCAATATCACAATGTTTACACGTCTCGATTGTCGACACCTTCCAAAAACAAGAATCGGACAAAATCATTTTCCATCGTAAATCCGGGAATTTACTCACTCGTGCGATAGTGGCGACATCGTTTGTTGAGGCTGAGTACTTATCGGACCGCCCTCGTCTATAATAAAACAAACATTGCAAAGTTATGGAAATGATTTATTTTCTGAAAAATGTGAAGCAAAATTACATTACCTTCATTATATATTTGCATTCTTGAAAAACGACAAAATCTAAGAAGTTTCCCGAGTTCCCGAGTCAAGCAAACAAATGAGTTGAGACCTACTCTCCATGCTGCTCGCTAGAGTAAAACTCTTCTAATGGTGGACACGCTTAATTCCACCTACCGTTAATGTGCTGAAGGCACCTCGTGTATCATTGTGAAAGAAATATTATCTTAGCTCTAAAGGTGTACGTACCCTAATCAGGCTGACAAGCCCACTCAGGACTTTAAAAGAGGATACTGTCCCATTGACATTGGCCGTCTACAATTGGTCTTCCATACAACATGCAGAAGTTATAGAGATTAGTATAAGGAGGAAATCCTTTCCTTCTCTAGTGCCCTCCCTATTCGAAGAAAAAGTCACTTAGATAGTTGTTTACTTCTTCGACCATCCAAACATCAATAACCCGGCTTCCATGGGTTATCAATAGCTGAAACTGATTTTAAGGGTTGAACTGACCAGTGACACCTTCTTCTTCGAACGTATAGTACTACGCTTCGATGGTTTGGGCTCGAGGGACAAATGTCCCCTTCATCACGCCTTCCGAGGCGTGCCTTGAAAGCGACATCTGGGCAGACCCAAGACGAGTTCTTGGACCAAGTCCAAGTCCAAGCTTTCGGCTGAGTTAGAGTTGATGTGGCGACCGCTTTAGTGGAACATGAGGGTCACTGAAGATGATAAAATTCAATATTTTATAAGCGTTCCTGTGTAGGTCTCTCTATTAAAAAACCAACCTCGTCCTTCGCGAGAGGTATCTATTCCTCAAAGAAACAGCGGTGACCAAGATGCATTGAGGTATTTCCTGAGTACTAAACTCAAGGATGGCCAGCTGTTTGTGATGTGGAACCATAGCCTACTGGGCCTCGATAGGCCCTATTATTCTATGGAAAATGGATTGCAATTAATGTGTTCAGCGAACATCAGCGAAAGAAGTCAGAGAGTTTCGATTCTATTGATTTATAAAAAAGTTATTCAAACTCAAATAGGGTTAAAAGTTATGTTCATTAAGACATACGTTCAACGGGTCCATTTTAGCCTCTCCCCTCTAAATGCCAGCAATCGGTCACGTCAATGCCATCCACATAGCAGACCATATCCATAGGACATATATCTGCACAGCAACATCATTCTTTCGTTGGCAAGATATGTCATGTCGCTTCAATTCAACTCAGCTTTTGAGCCATGTGGTAAAATCGAGATTTTCCGACACGATGTTTGTGTATACATGGATTTATAAGCCATTGTCCATGTTCACTAGATTTTTTCACATCATGTTTATAAATCGGGCGTGGTTCATGTCCAGTGGGGATTACGTGTAACCACCAAAAATCACGCTTCCAGCATTGATCACTGAGCTTTGTATGGTTATCTCAATAGTGACGTTAAAGATGTGACGTAATAAAGCGTCATCATGTCTAAAGCCATCAGGGAATTCGGTACTTACGCCTTCGTCCGCCTTGACCTACTCAACCTGATGTTAGGTAGGAATCTCGGAACTTGACGTGGCGATGCACAGCTCGTCTGGTATGTCATATGCGGTGGTTGATGGTGGTTTGCATTTCATGAGTCTATACCCAGCCGCCGCTGGGCAAAATTCTGGTCTATTGTGAATATCTTTGAGTGGACCCTCTGGTTAAAGCGGTACAGAACTTAGCTAGACAGTTGATAGGGGGCTGATTACACAAAACGTACGAGTAGATCTTGCGTGCGATGTTGAGAAGACTTAGTGTCTAAGTGAAGCACGATGCAACTCGTGCTAGTGACGTCTGCCCAACTACCTACCTAAGGAGCGATAATTGACACAGTCAAAGTGTTTTCTTCTATTTTTTTCAGTTACAATGTTTCTCTCTTTTTAACCATTAATTGCCACAATCCCCTCAAATGGCTTGCGTCATGTGCTTATCCATACTATTATTATTATATCTATACTAAAGTTATAAAACTGAAGGGTTTGTTTGACTGAATGCGCTAGTCCCAGGAACTACTGGTTTGAATTGACATATTCTTTTCGTTTTTGGTCATCTATCGAGGAAGGCTGCAGGCTTTATAACATCACGCTGCAACCAGAGCGAAGTATCAATTAAAAATGTTGCAAAAACAGGACAAATTATTCCATTTTTGAGAGCTTACATTGCTGTGTAAACGGTTTAAGTTACGCAAAAATCATGTACGTGGAATTGTTCCTCATTAAAAGTTCTCAAAAAAAAGTCCGTGATAGCATATGTCTATCTTTAAGTTTGACAAGCTATAAGCTTTTTTTGTGGTAATCAAATTTGTTCGAAAGGAGTGTTACTCAAGCGGACGAAGTCGCGGTCAACGTCTAGTAGAAAAATATTAGGATTCTATTGAAACTTAATTTGTCGTTGCTTCGCTTCACTTCAACCACCAACTTGCTATGGCCAGCTCAAGGTTATTCTAAAATAGGTATTTCCAAGCGAATGCTCGCGTTCGAGTTAAGGCTTAAGACACTACCTTACTAGTTTCTAGAAAAGATTCATCTAGATTTTTCATAAAAGCTTAGTCTTTAGCCAACTGTCTCCAATTACGCTCGCCAATTTGGTTGAGGTTCTTCTCCACCTGGGTGCGCCATCGTTTCTGTAGGCGTCCTTTATTGCGTTGTCCCACTAGTTTGGAGTCGAAGACTGTTCAGGCTGCGCTCTATATGGCCGTAGACGCCTGGCCACAGCCCGTACAGTTCATGGTTGAATCTTCTTCTCCAAGAACCATCAACGCAAACAGCACCGATGATGGAACGCAGAACTTTTCTCTCGAAAAGAACAAGGCTTCTTCGTCCGCTCCTGAGGTTGTCCATGTTTCCGCGCCTTGGAGCAGGGCAGGGATGATCAAAGTCTTATGTAGTGTTAACTTGGTCTTTCGAAATATGGCCTTACTACTCAATTGCCTCTTGAGCCCAAAGAAACAGCGATTGGAAAGAGTTATTCTGCATTTAATCTCTGTATTGAGGTTGAGAGTCGAGGTAGACGAAGTCGAAGTTATAGCTGCCTATGGTGAAGTTCTAGCTGAGTCGTCGATGACAGCATATATGTACTTCGTTTTGCCCCCCCCTTCACAGTTAAACCAATTTTGGCCGGCTCCGTTTCACCAGCCATCGCTTCATTGACGTCGCTGTGTTCGACCGATCACGTCAATTTGGAATATCGTGCCTCTTTTGCTGGCGTGTGAGTTCTGCACTACCGTCTTAAGAATAATATCCCTTGTCTAAGACCTTCTTTGCAGGTCTCGGTGAGTTCGCTTCCGACTTTGATGGAGCAGCGAGAATTCTCCATCGTCATTTTGGACGACCTGACGAGCTTGGCAGGAATGTCAAAACTAGACATGGCGTTGTATAGATCGTCTCTAGGCACGCTCTCGAATAGGCGGGGTGTGATGATCTGCATTTCTTGAGTCTTTTCCAGGATCTGCCATAGTGAGAAGATTTTGCCTCACACAAAACGGCAGAAAGGGTCCTATAGACGGTGTTAAGACGACTTGTCCCTCGTTAGTTGGTGCAGTTCAATCTCTTATCACATTTGTAATAATCTAGGACTTAGGATAAGTACTCTTGTTAAAAAGGTGCAATCATCCCCAAACACTTGTGAAACTTAGTGCTTTAATTGATTTTTTTCAACGATTCCAAATATAAACGATGGGTCAAATACAAGTGTCTGTTTAAAAAACACAATAAAATAAACAAAGTTAAAAATTGTCTATCTATTATGGCTTTTTTAGTAAGAATGAATGTTCCTATTCGTTGAATTCGTTGAAGTCACTGCCTCGGTTGGCTTCGCAGTAACGTCACCGTAATTTTTGAATATCTTGTCGGTTAACATGGCTCTGCAACGCCGTAAAGTCTTGACCAAAACGTTGTTCTCAGCTTCAGTTTCAATATAATGCAACACACGCTCGACGAAGTTCATGAGTGTTGTCCACTAACATAAAAGCCTTACAAACTTGCGTACATCAGTCGCGATGAGTGGTTCATTTTGACTAAACTTTATTTTCAAAAAACGCACAGCACTCACTTTGGAAATAATGCCTGAAACACAATAGTGCGTTGCGCCAGCCGACTTCATGTTACGATGACGCACTGCGTTGAAATAAATACTCAATTTATCAACTGTTCCCTCTCTCATCTAGGAGATGAAAAATATTGAAATGAGTTTTGTCGTTAAATTATTTTTAATCAGCTGTTTTCGTTTCTTAAATGACAGTTGATACAAAATACTCTCAATTTGGAAGAAAACTCTCAATCTGGGAGAAAATCTCTCTCACAGCGAACCCCTCTGTCAAAAAATATCCAACATGTTGAATAATGACGTGCGATGGACTACGTTTTACATTTTATTACGATCCTCTCAATCTCACTTATTATTCACTGACGCAGGTCGACGCTGTATTTTGTGCTTGGCCATTGAATTATGTGTGTTGAAAGCACAAACGCACTATTGTGTTTCAGGCACAAGTTTCCAATATTAACCAACGATCTTCAAACGTAAAGCGACTCATTTCCTTCCGCGGCGGTAGGATACTGACTCTCTGTCCAGACTTCGAGGGGGAAACACCTGTCAGTGTCAAAATAACCTATGATTTACAAAAAAAAAACCTCTAGGTGTCCCACCCTGCACACAATATGTGCATGTGTCAGATTATCGATCCACATCAAGTCCTCATGACAATCCGCCATAATCCAAGTTCAAGGTCATGCACCGAACGTGACAAATCTACCAGACATCAATTTAGATTGCAACACAATTTTGCAAAACCATCCAAGGTCGAGGTGCACAAACACAACCACGTCCGACTAAGCCAACATGGAGCAGCACACGACAAGGTCCAATTTGGTGGCCCACCTTCAGCTATCCGCCTATAGGCGATCGGTGATCATGACTCGCCCCGGAAAGTGAAGGGAAAACTATGACTATGAGCTATGACAAATGGGTTCTCTCGATCGGCAAGTGGATCCGCTATCATTGAACCGGGACATGTGCTCGCAGGCTATTGTATCCGCTTAACCAGGAGAAAGTTAAAACCGATCGAGTGTCCCCACACTAATGACACGACCGACTTCCCAAATCTCGTGCAATTAACCCGCTTTGCCGCCAACTTAATTACAACTCCGTTTGCGCTCATTTCATATTCCGCTTCGCGATTTCTCCCTTTCGTCGGCTTAGAATTTGAATTCGGTGAGTCGTGCCGTTTTCGTCATCTGTGTAATTGTTTCAACTGTGAAACGAGGCCGGGTCAAATTGAGAGAAAATTAAAGAAAATGTCATGCAACTTTGAAAAAAAATACACACTCTCACGCGGATTGCGTGCACTGCATTGCTCGCAGATACACCGGCAATCTGCCGAGCATTATAGGTCTCCCGAGGCCAGACCTTGATCCACATTGTGAAGCGCAGTGATTACAAGCTCATAATGTCACGTCAACAGTCGGCATTCAGTTGCAACTTGAATGCGACCGATTGTTTGATTCACGTGTTATTGATTCGTTTGATTATAGAGATGCTTGGCACTTGGGGAAGAGGGGCGTTGACAATTCGGAGTTGCAGTTTTGTATAAAAGTGATGACATCCAATCCATGAGAGCCGTGGAAAATCCGGTTGATGCAAGTACCTTCTGTGGCATCTTCTTCTGACTCAATACAAATAGGCGTGGGTAATGGATGTTATCGGTCTCTGGGAAGGTTTTTTGTTATGGCTAAAGATTGAAGATGGTTTCAATTTTACGTTCACACAATTTTCTCTTGATACACGGTTACAAAGCGCTTGGAGATTTTGACCTCTTTTGATGAAATTTGATTTAACGGGGCCTATTTCGAAAGGAGCCTGTTTATTGGTCTCGAATTTGGAGTCAATCGAGCAACTATTGGAGAACCGGAAAAGTGACCTATATAATTTATAATAATCCTTACTACTCTAGCTAAAAACATTAGTGGTTCGTAGCTAATTCAGGAGTCCCACAAGGTTGTATACTCTGCCCACTGCTGGTACCGCTTAATAAGAATAGTAATATGAGTAGCGATGTGGCCCAAGCGAGTGTACGAGTAGATGGATAAGAATTTGGAGAAGCAGCTCACTTATCCACTGTGCGTACATATCCACAACTTGTGTTGGGGCCTAATGAAATAAGACCGAACATCGAATTTCGGCTATATCTTCTATTTTATTTATTTGTTCGCCATGGTAATGGAAATTAAGAATTTGTATGTTCGGTCATATTTTGAACAGTCCGGTGTGCAATTGGGCCTCAGTCAACATGCCTAACCCACTAGCACGGTCTTGGTATAAGAACTAGTAAACCCAGCTTATTAATGTCTCTTTCCAACTGAATAATCCATCATAGGCAAGGTCTTTCTCTCTTTTTGGAATTGTAGTGTCCCTTTTCTCTACATGACCCAGCCATCTGAGCCCAGACCGTCGAATTCGTTTGACTAGGCCAATGTCGTCATAGAGATCGTCGTTCAATCTTCTCCTCCAAAGTCCTAAACCGGACCGAATATAATTCGAAGGATTTTCCTCTCGAAGCGACCAAGAATCTCTTTATTTGCGTTTGATATTGTCCAAGCTTCTGCTCCATACAGCAGGACTGAAACAATCAAGTTCGTATATAAAGATAGCTTGGTTCTTTGAGAAAAGGCTTTGTTTTTAAATTGTCATCTAAGCCCAATGACACTGCGGTTGGCCAGAGTTATGCTTCTTCTTATGTGTTCACTGCGGAGCCTAGTAGACAAAGTCCAAAACTTCCTCGAAACCGTATCTGTCTATTGTAACACTTTGTCCAAGATGTCTGTGTTGATGGACCTTTTTTGCAGACAGCATGTACTTTGTCTTACCCTCATTCACCGCCGCTTCTTTTTCGATGCTCACAAAAGCCTCATTGATATCCCGTTGAGTTCGTCCGATGATGTTATTGTCATCGACATATCCGAGCAGTTGCACAGGCTTGTGGAAGAACAGGCCTCTACTCTTGACTGAGTAACGCCCGATCTTCTCGAGAATTATGATAAGAAAAGTAGCCTTGTCCAAAGTCTTTTTGACATCAAAAGTCTCGGTAAGTCCCTGAACGACCTTGTCGGAGCAACGGGCGTTCTCCATTGTTATCCTGTAAAGACGGACGAGTTTTGTAGGGATGCCAAAAACAGCTCGTCGCAATAAACACCTAAGTCGATAGGGGTACATGGTGGGTGTGATCTGCTGTAATGTGTATTCTGATTTGGTCAATTTTGATGATTGATGATTTGCAGAGGCCCATGCCCACAACCTCTAGGAATTGGGTGCGTCGACTCATACTTGGGGTCCTAGATTTAATCCCTGAGTGCTTGCTTACACAGATGACTCTAGGCAGTATGGAGATGTCGGATCTGTGTGCATTCAATGGAAGACCTCTAAAAATTGTTATAATCTACAACAATATGAACTTACACTAGGCTCTAAACTTGGTCCACGACTCTTCAATCATTACACAAAATAACTTTCTCTATATTTGTGCTTATGCAGACACTATCGCAACTGTTTCACGTTACTGGTCAACTTATGTTTATTTCCATCTACATTTCGTACGCTCTCATTCATGGACTTTTAAAATATATGCAAATAACATTTTAGAGAGGTAGTGCTAAGGTTCTAGCTCTCGTTAGTTTCACAGTAACATGTTAAATGGAGGAGCGAGTACACCTGAAGTGTGAAATTTCACACCGAACGCTTTTTGCTCGGCCTAGCAACTTTGTGGTTTTGTTATTAAAATAACACAATTTCTTCATTCAACATAATGCATCCAGTAGCGACTGTGGATTGGAAAAAACACAAACCACAGAAAGGTATCGGTGTTTATTTGCAACCAGTCATTGTCGGTGTTGAGCGTTGTCAAGTTATTTAGGTGAGACTGAACAGCTCGAAATAAATAAAATCTGGGGTCGGATAAGGCCTTGTTTGGAAAGTTATGTTTGACAATTGTCCGTGTGTTTGAAGAAGTTGATGTCAAAGCTTTTGTGTCCGGCATCGAACTTTTATTTTAAACCAATACTTCTACTGGGGCTACAGTGCGGCCAACAAGCACCTCGAGCTTGCACGATATTTACCCATTTGCCTCCAATGTTGCACGCCAAGTTGATTGAGATCCTTCTGTACTTGTGTGCACCATCGGTTTCCTAGGCGTCCTTTATTGTGTTGTCACACTGGTGCGGATTCGAAGACCCTTCGGTTTGGAACAGTGTTGCTCATGCGATATACGTGACGTTGGATCCATAGACTTCTGACTAGGCTTAGGTCGCTGTAGTCCGTGGTTGAATTTTCTCCTTCAAATGCCGCCAACTCAAAGAGGACCAAAGGTCGCACGCAGAACTTTCCTCTGGAAGAGACCATGCACTTCTTCATTCGCTTTGGAGCCGAGATAGACGAAGTCCTTAAGTACTTCGATGGGGTGGCTGCCCACTGTGATGCTCTGTCCAAGACGTCGATGTTGTGTGTCCTTTCTTGATGACAGCTTATACTTCGTTTTGCCCTCATTCACCGCTAGACTCATTTTAGCCGCTCAATGACAGAAAACGTCTCATTGACGGCTCGCTGTGTTCTGCCAACCACGTTAATGTCATCCGCGTAGGCTAACAGTTGTACGGACTTTTGGAAGATCGTGCCTCTAATGAGGCGTGTGAGTCGATCGATCTTCTCCAGGATTATATTAAGTTACATAACAGCGCGTCGTCTTGTCTAAAACATTTTCGACATTGAAAGTCTCGGTGTCTTCTTTACCGACCTAGACGGAGCAGCGAGAATTCTCCATCGTCATCCTGCACAACCTGACGAGTTTAGCACGAATTTCAAAACTAGACATGGCGTTGTATAGCTCGTCCCTATGCACGGTGTCATATCGACGAATAGGTGGTGGGTGTCGATCTGCATCTCTTGGGTCTTTTCTAGGATCTGCCGTAGTGTGACAATCTGGTCGATTGAGGACTTCCCTGGCCTGAAGCCACACTTATACACACCACCTATCAGGTTATTGACGAATGGTTTCAGGCGCTTACACCAAAC
The DNA here is from genome assembly GCA_964034865.1 of Eristalis intricaria. NCBI lineage: Eukaryota > Metazoa > Arthropoda > Insecta > Diptera > Syrphidae > Eristalis > Eristalis intricaria. The sequence goes on from OZ035877.1 coordinate 27,783,642, forward strand.
GGCAGAGAAGATCTTGTAAGCGATGTTTAGGAGACTTATCCCTCGGTAGTTGGCTCAGTTGAAGGGGTCTTCGTTTTTGTGGATCGGGCTAAAGATATTAAGATTCCAATCGTCGGGCATGCTTTTCTCCGGCATATTTTACAGATGAGTTGGTGCATGTACACCTCCAGCTCATATCCAGCTGCCTTAAAGACGTATGCAGACGGACGTCTTACAGCAGCTTAATTCGGTTTCGATATCATTACCTTGACTTCGTCTAAGGCGGCAGGACGCGATTCGCTTCTATCATCCTCCATTGTGTGAAGTGGAACATTCTGCCTGACAGCGGTATTGGTGTTCTCATCGCCGTTTAACAGTCTGCAGAAATGGCTCTTCCAAGTTCTCAGCATCGACTGCGACTCCACTACTAGTTGTTCATTCTCATCCCTCAGGCTTATGTCCGAGCCTTATATCCACGGGATAACTGTTTCAACGTCTGGTAAAACTTTCGGACGTCATTCCTGCCATAACAACTCTCCATATCCTCGATCGCGTACTTCTCGTACTCTTTCTTCTTTCTCCTGAGAAGCCGGGTCTCCTCCCTTCGTCTCTGTTCGTAGAGCTGACTAACAGCTCTCGTTGTTCGTTACTTTGTAGGCTTCCAGCTTCACATCCTGTGCAAGCCTGCACTCACTGTTAAGCCATGAGTTTTTTCTATGTGGTGCCGTAAAACCCAGCACATCAGTGGCAGCATCTTTGATGGCTTCTTGGCACCCATCTTCTTTGATTGTTTGCTCAGGCGGCGTCGAACTTAGAGAGAGATTCCGGGAGACTCGATCGGCAAGGATCACCCGTTGCGATCCGTCTCCTAGAACGATCTTGTTGTCGCATTGATCGTCCTTACTAGGAGATCATAAGAGTCGTCATTGATGTCGTCATCTTTATCCACCGTTGGGTTGTGGGCGCAAATCAGGCTGCCGAATGTAACCTTGATGCGGATTATCATGAGGCGCTCGCTTATGTATTTGAAGCTTAAGACTTCTTGCCTAAGTCTGCCTTGAACAACAAACCCGCATCCGAACAAGCACCACCTTCGCTCTTTTAAGCCATCGCCGAAATATGTGTCGCAGTTTTTCATCCCCATCCCACCGCACCAGCGCCATCCAGGGCGCTGATATCTCCCTTATAGACTTCTAGGGCCTCCGCAAGTTCATCGGCTGCACGTGGTCCGTTAAGCGACCTCACATTCCCCGTGCAGAACTTAAAATTGTTGTCCTTATTTCGTTATCCATTGCCCATGGCAGAAGGTCAACCGTTTCCGAGGCTTGTATTTACCGGTGCTTACCGAGCTGTGTATAAATCCAACTTAAACTCCTGCCCATAGGTTATGTAAACACTCAATTTGAAAGGATCTCAGTCCAGCATAACATTCACCTGTAACCAGTCATCAAACGATTGTAGTGTAAGTTCAATTACGCTGTTTCGTGATCTGATTACACTTCTGACCGTTGCTCCCTGCGTGGCGACTAATTGTTTCACATTGATTGACGACACTTCCTCTTCAGGCTTGAGTTCACAACTTTCCCAAATCACATCAATCACGCCCATCGTTCCCCAATTCACACATAGAACGACAACTAACTTCGTGAGGCGCGACACTGGTCATATTCATGCTCACTGCTAGAATTCATTCAGCGTCATTTAACCTTAACCCTGTCAATTAAGTCTGATAATCAATTCTCACACGCCATACCTCGGGCATTTATCGTTCTAGGAGTACCACCCACAGGCGCAAGTGGCATGGGGGCGCGGATGGAGTTGCGTCCAGTTAAGTCGCATGGCCTGCGCCTTTCAGTGTGACCTTTGTTGCGTGCATTTATTCTGTTCCACAGATGCTTCCAATTATCGCACATCTGTGCGGAGTGCGATGGGTTAAGAGACAGAGAGAGAGAGAGAGAGAGAGAGAGAGTGAAGAAATTTGGGTTTCAACAGCGTGGCGCTCCGACGGATGCTCTGTGGTAATTCAATTTGCTCCTCAACAATTGGCTTAGAAAAACCATCGCTCGCAGTGGACCCTCTGTCTATGGCCGTGTATCTGGAACGCAATAATTGGATCTTCATTCAATCGCAGTCGCTTCCCGAGCGTGCACCGCAATCATGTGCTTTGTATCGATTCCGTGGTCATTCAGTATTTCGAAGCATGATTCCAACACCGAATCAGTAAGCCAGTTAATTCTGATGCGTGTCACAATGAATTGTGACCCAATTACAGGCTCAACTGTCGCAACGATTAAATTAAGCTATCAATTGGAGTTATTGCGCTTGGCCGTGCCGCGGTGTGGTTGACTGACGAGAGTGTGCTTTCAAATTAGGAAGTGATTGGATTTATTGACGGAATCATTGCATATCGCATCGGTTGTTGGTGATGGGTAATTCGAGACACCGCTCAAGATCATTTGAATGCAATGAGTTACAATATCAGGCTTTGATGTCATTCATGTCTCATTAAGCAGCACACGGGCAAGTAGGTGGGTGGAGTGAAGCTGAGTTCATCATTTGACACTAATTAACGACTTGAAGCAGATACGAAGCAGCTAATTAAGTGGGTGGGCATGTCATGGGGCGGGCTTATGGGCTTATTTCAACATTTCCCTGCTCCGATAACGTGCAATTCCAGAGGGATGTAGAAATTCGATTTTGGTCTCGAGTTTGCCTTGACCCACAAATTTCTTCAAAGCCCGAAATGGGCTTGGAGCTAGCATCTCCCTGGTAGCGAGTAAATTTGGTCATAAGGTTGCTTTGAACTTGAATGGTTCCGTTCCTAGAACAACGGAGTTTCAGTTCTGAAAGAAGTTCAGTTTCGGTGGTCCTTGATGCGTGGTTTGTGTTGATTGCACCTGGAGAAGTTTCAGCCATGATTCAAGTCGTGTCTCTATGGATGCAGCGCCTGGACATGTTGGCTCCCGTCTGAAATGGTCTATTCCGAGCCAATGGAACAAAGAAACTGAGGCAGTGGTTGTTGATGGCAGGGACAATCTTTCCGATTGAGACTCAGATCTACCACGGTCTTAGTGCCTTTAGCGCTGCTCAAAGAAGAATAAGAACCATATATCTTCAGCATCCACTTCGTCATCTCTCGTAATGGAGTTGCTTCATCTAAGATCCATCTTCAGTTGACGTCGATTTTGTCCAGCTCACAATTGCTGAAAATTATGCCCCTAATGGTAATTTTGTTCACTACAACTTAAACACAACTTCGGGATTTTTCTCTTCAATTTCCGGATGCTTTCATTTCCTGCTTTCATTCAGTCAAATTTTATTGTTTCAACTTTCAATATACAACTCCTGAGTTTATCAACTCCTCATTTCTTCAACTTACGGCAATAGCAGAAGATGAAGTCATGGATTTTGCTCTCTCTCTCTCTCTCTCTCTCTGTTCTTCCATTATGGTAGTTAGGTTGGGCTGCTAGTTAATTAATCGGTACACTTACACCATATTGGTCCATTATGATACCCATAGTCAGACTACTACAACCGATTGACTACTCCAGTGATAGTGCCGTTAATTTGATCCCAACGGCAAATTGTAACTGGACCAACCAAACCAGTTTGAAAACCAGATAAAAGCCCGAACCGGGGACCCCACTAACCAGGAGCAGGCACTCTACCAACTGCGCCACCCAGTCGTTATTATGGTAGTTGCCTGCCTGCTTGTGTGTACACAGGATTGGATGATTGTGACCTGATTTGTCGTTTTCGTCTCTCAAAGCGGACAAAAATGATGGTGATCGAACTAATACAGGACTCATTGCTAATATTATGCACTCGGATCAATTCAATATGCGAATACAGACATTATTAGTGTAAGCATTACAAATGTGCATTGTGGCTTGTGCTGTTCTCCATAACATAGCCGGCAGTAACTAAAAAGCTGAGATAATCGAGGAAAGAAATATCTGAAAACGTTCGCTCTCAATTCTTCTTCTCATAACGCACAGGAACAGCAAACACCGTAAATTCAAAGTTGAAAATGTGTGTGTGAAAATTTAAATGTGTGAATTGTCAAAAAAAATCCAAATTTAAAAACTGGACAACCTCCGGATCTGAAATTTCAGACTGTGAGTTGAAATGGTGTACAAAATCAATTTTCAACTCGCCGGTTAAAATACGAGTTCAGACCAACTCCGAAGTTGATCAACTACCAGTTTTCCAGCAAGTTGAGCAATAGTGAAGAAATCGACGGTAAGGAGATTCAAAACATCACTGACACTATGCGGCCTTGAAGAGAAACTTCTATTCATTAAAGTCCACGGTAAATTTCTATTCACTGCCTTAATGGAACGATACATTATTCTGTATGGTAATTCTACCTAGCGACGAGTTTGGCATCCATTTATGAACTAAATATGGCTTGCATGTTTGGCCTTCAAATCGACAAAACGACCAGTTTTCCGGGATGTACCATATTGAGATGATCTATGGTGAACCTCTCTAGTCTGAGATCATAATTACAAGGTCCTGGGGTTGTTGATTCTCAGCAGCGTTTACCTTGTCAACTTTGTTTTGGATAATGTAGTAGGCAGCACAGCTATGGGGTGATGTATCCATTCAATCATTGAGTGAGTGTTAAAGTGATCTTATCCTTAGATTCAACGGATGTTTCGCTGCAGTTGTCCATTCATTACCCAATTGGGATGTGACTTAATCCACAAACCATGTGTGTGTTAGTCCATAACCTGTGTAATTTCCTGTAAATTTGCGGCTTCATTCTATTCTATAGCATGAATGTCCCCACCATCACGACTTCTGAGGCGGGCCTTGAATGCGAATTCCATCAGGTAGGCGACCACTTAGCTGACCCAGGATGAGATGGTTGGACCAAGTCCATAAGCTCGCCTGGCTACTATTGGCCATAACTCCTGATGAATTAGGGTCGATGACGGAGGATCGAGTTGCTCGGAGATCTCTCGTGAGTGGTTTACCTTGCTACCTAAAGGATCATGTGGGTCAGAAGATGATGATGATGATGATGACTCTATCAGTGCCCGTCACTCTTTGGATGGAATTGCAA